>CM076579.1:1450215426-1450774178 GCA_034641835.2 Pinus albicaulis
TTATGTTTTTATATGTGCGCCATATGTAACATATGGCACCGGTGCACTATTACATTATAATGCACTGCACAACGTGCTGTTTTGAAAAAAACCATTTTACAAACATAGCCTACATTATTTTTGTTTCTTCCCTGTCTTCTCCCACTTGCTGTGATTTCAGAATTAGGGCTTTTCAATTTATATTTATAGGGTTTATATTGCTAAATATAAACCTAAGACATTAAATGAACGGTTTGACCTACATATTCAGATCCTAATCCATGTCGGCCCTTGCGTAAATAAAATAAATAAATAAATATTATTAAAAAAAAAAAAATCGGTGCATCGTGTCTGAAAAAGTGCACTGAGGTGCTCTGTTATCATAGCGCACTGCAAAATTATTGTCATAAAAAATTAGAAAAATATGCAGCCGGTGCACTATTTCATTATGACGCACTGCAAACGTTCAGTTTTGAAAAAAATTAAAAATACAAACCTTACTTTCTTTTTGTTTCTCCTTTTTCTTCTTCTTATTTCTGTGATTCAGAATTAGGAATTTTCAATTTAGATTTATAAGCTTTGTATTGCTAAATATAGACCTAAGACATGCAGTCGACGAGATGATTAGCATAGTCATATCCAAATCCATGTGGGCCTTGGAATGATTTAAAAAAAAAAAACAGATCTTTTACTGGGGTGCCCCATGTAAGGTAGCGCACCGGTGCTCTGCTGTTTACAAGAGCACTGGATAAGTAATGTGAAAAAATAATATTTTTTTAACAGTGCGCCATATGTAAAATATAGCACCGATTTATGCTAAAAAAACTAACATTGGATGATTTTTGTTATTTTTATGATGGTTAACCGATGCGGCCATTGACATGTAACGCACCAGAGATTCTTGTTGACATAAAGCACCGTACGGTGTATTATACTATTTTTGCGGTGCGTGGGAAAGACATACACACACCGACGTCGGTGCGTTCACCATGAATGGCGCACCGGTTTTTTGAGATTTTTTTTTAAATTGAGAAGTTGACAGTTTATTTAAAAATATATTATTGACTGATATGATACAGTTTTGATATTGTTAAAGAGATCAAGTAACAAAAATATTGATAACACATCAAGAAAATCAAAAAAGGCAAGTTCTTTGTAAATTTTTTACAAAAAAATTATTTTTGAACCATATGTAAGTTTAAATAATATGTATTGTTTAATGTGTATCATGCAGAGCCAAAAAATGACGAATCTCGATAAGATTATTTTTTATCTAGAACTAGAAGAATGTATAAGCTTGATGGAAAAATTGAAAAATGATGAATCAGGTGAATGAAAAAATACTATCGATCCAATATGAGTATCTTTTTGTTAAACACCATGTTGAAGCACACACATGGTGTATGAGGAAGAAGAATGCACACACAAGATAAACAACACAATGAAAGATAAGCGTGAGGCTTTCTTATTTTCCATTATACAAAGATGTACATTTATAGTACAATGGTGTGACTCTTGGTTTCACATTCCAAGGTCACTTGGACTCCATTATGACTTTTCGCATTCCACACCTACCCATGTAGGATTAGGTGTTCCAACACTTTTTTTAGTTTTCATTAATAATATAATTAAAATTATTAGATAACATGTGTGAAAAAGTCTATTAATTCACCTTTGTTTAATGTTCTACAGGGACCAACAACTCAGAAAAGGAATGTCGTTCTAAGAAAAGAAAAACAATAGAACATGCAAATGAAAATGAATTGCTCCTTAGCTCATCTGGAGTGGTGTTGGAGGTTAACGAAAGGGGGGAAAACTTTTACAAATGTTTGAGGGATCTAGTGGAATGAATGTATAGATGTTCTTTCCACTTACAATACAAAAACCAATCCAATGATTCCAAGAACCAAATTTTATGTAAACTACAGGAAGAGTCTCCAGAGAATTGCTCAATGAGACATGTCAGACTTTTAATAGAAAAAACGTACAACAACAAAAAAGAAGGAATGAAAAAGTAATATTCCTTTAGATGTTTGTCTAGAATTATTTATAAATATCACTTTTGTTATACTTACTTTTCATATATCAATATAAAATTAAATAGTTTATTGTCATGTTACATTTTCAGGAAGATTATGAAAATCTCAAAAGATGAACGAGCCGATATCAGAAATATGCAAGTAGGAATGTCCAAAAAGGTGTACAAGGAGATGGTCAAAGAAATGGAAAAAATTGCATCGCGGGAGGAGCCATCTTAACAACAACGTGCTTCAAATGTAATATGTAATCATTGAATTTTTTTATCATTAGGTGAAATAAATAAACAATTTAGCATTAAATATTAATTCTCAAGTATTTTCTTGCAGAAAAGAAAAGAAAATGGAACCCATTCACCACATAAAATAGGACGACAAGGAAGAAAATGATTGATATCTAAGTTTGTGAGTAATTGTTACTTCCTGATAACAACTTAACTAGATTTAATTTTTGTATTTTTAAGTTGTTTTACAAAAATCATCATTGAATGTCTCCAAACAAGTGCTAACATACAAAGAAGAACCATTAGAGGAATTGATTGAAATAGGTTTAAATATGGGTTGTGCGTATATGTTGGCATATCAGAACTTAATTATGGAATTTGTAAGCATCTATCGATCTTGTTTTTCTTAGCTCCGTCTATAATTAATAGAAAAAATAAATATTTTATATTAAATATATGATTTCTTATGGGGTATAAAACTTATAGGAAACAAAGTATGGCACTACACCAACAGATCAAATCTTGAAAGATCGCATGTTACATGGTTTTGAAAGAATGTGTATAGTTTATGAGTCAATTGTTGCATTGGTACGTCGTTTCTTTTTTATTTACATTGATGTATATTATTTAATATTGCAATTTTCATCATTCTCACCAATGTATATACACTCATTACAGTTTATTTTTATGTTTGTAGATAGAAGAAGGTGAAGAAGAAGAAAACAATCAACATCGTGAACAAAACATTTTTGAAAATAACCTAAGTCATGGAAGTAGATCTAGCAAAGATAGCAGTTCAAGCGCCGAAGAATGATGATCACGATGTTTGGACATAAAAGCAAGGCATTGTACTATTTTTGGAAAAATTTCTGTGAAATCAGACATTTTCTTTAATGTAATGGACATAGTGTCCCAATTGAAAGATAAAGGGATACCAATAACTGTCCCATTTTGTATGACAAAGAATGTCTTATTCATATATATATATATATATATATATATATATATATATATATATATATATAATATAAAATTTTTTAATTTATTCTATTGCGTTCTCCATTGTTGTTCTCAAATGCACTAATAAAAATTTAATTCATATGAATATTGTTATAAGATATATATGTGTCGACTTTTGATGAATAATGAATTTTAAAAAACCACAATAATTATGATATGATATAACAAATTAATCTAAACATCACATTCAAATCCATTAATAAAAATTTAATTAATATGAATATTGTTATAATATGTGTCGACTTTTGATGAATGATGAATTTAAAACAATCACAATAATTGCACTGCCACAGGTCGATGTTTCTAAAAAATACAAAATGAAAACCGGTGCGCTTGTATTATTAAGCACACCAATGCGTTTTTACTACCTATCGGGACCGCACAAATACCAAAACCAGTTAAAAATATCAAGGCGTTTGTGCGATACGGCACTCCGGTGCGTTTATGTATCTATACGCACCGGTGTCATTTCACCACCTATAAGCACTGCACGAATACCGATACCAATTATAAATTGCGGTGCGTCTGTGTGATACTATGCACCGGGGAATTTTTTCTGTTTATATGCACCGGTGCATTTGGATGACCAATAGGCACCGCATGAATACCGATACCAATTACAAATCTCAATGCATTTGTGTGATAGTACGCACCGCGGTGTTTATGTGTCGATAAACGTCGGTGCATTTTTATGACATATTTGCACCGTACAAATACCGATACCAATTGTAAACCTCGATGCATTTGTGTGATACGATGCACTGGGGCGTTTATATAAGCATATGCACCGGTGTGTTGATATGACCTATGGGTACCGCTCAAATCCAAAGACCAATTAGAACGACCCTGTGCGTTGTGTCACCAACACCAGGCCCGATGCTGTTATTTTCCTTAACGGCCTGGTGCATTCTCCTTCGACTGCCCTGGTGCACTGTCTACCGATATGCACCAGTGCATTAAAACCTGATAAGAGCACCGATGAAAAAACATTCGTAATAACCTCCAACTGCCCATTTTTTTTCGTTGTGTTGAATTTCAGTTAAAAGCTCTGCCAAAACCTCCGTTACCAAAAACGGATGTGGTAGCATATGTTTTTTTGATAATCTTGGCCAATTTTATAACACTAAAAACCTCCTTTATAACCTCCGCTAGAGGGTATTTTCCTTGTAGTGTCAAGGTCTTCCATTGCTAATTTTGTGCAGATTGCTTCTTGATTTTTGATTGGGTGCCCTAGATTGAGGTTTTATTTGTGCCTCTAAACTTCATTGTCATATTTGGTTGGTTGACTTCAACAACTATTTATACCTAATTTAAATTTTGCCTTCATATTTTTTGGTTTTTTCTCATTTTTGTTCCTTCTTTTTCAGCGATCTCTTTGATCTTTTGGTTATTTGTGTCATAAACGGTGGTGTTGTGACTAGTTGTGCAGCTATCATCTGAACAAGTTATTTTGAGTGTGTTTTTTTGTGTTGTGTCACCTTCATTAGATCTTGTTTAGGTTTTCTTTCCTATGTGGTTTGGTTTAGTCCTTTGTAGAACATTGGCCCTGGTTGAGCCATTGTGTTGCAACCCTAGCCTAATTTACATTGCCTTCTTGTTCTTTCACTTTTGGCTTTCAGTTTGATTTATTTGAGTGTTTTTTATTGGGATTTGTTCTCCTAGTTGTTTCATTTTTGGAGTGATTTGCATTCTTACTTGGGAAACTTTATTTGGTCTCTTTTCATTTTTCCTTTTTGGTTTATTTTTGAGTCATTAATTCACAAAGTCTTGGGATATTTTGCATTCAGGAATATCTAGTGATAGGTGCAACATAATAGGAATTGGTGTGTTAGGAAAACTCTTACCCTCCTATAGCTAGCATTCATCGAAGTGAAAACGAAAATTGCATATAGATGTACTAGGGTGACTAGAAAAGATTCTTTCACACCATCTTAGTTTCATGCCGCATCCTACTTGTGTAAACAATCAACGCGATAATAAAATTAACTAGACTTGACTTTTACTTTCACTGGTAATACACCAACACTAGATTAGGCTAGGGTATTGCAGATAGGAGTGTGATTTAACTGCTCCAAGACCACAAAATCAACTTATAATATTGCGTAGGGAGTAAAATCCATTTGTAGTAGTGCAGTCTGGGAATCCCTTCTCAGAAGAGGGTCAAGCACGAGGTCACACTTAGGCTAGGCAAGGTGACATTACCCATTTCGCTTAGTTTCAGGTGGCGCGATATAGCAGAATTTGCACGCATACAAATGGTGTCATTATCACTTGGGGACCACTTGGGAGGAAACTATGAAGGGAGTTTCAGTCTTGGCTCCTTTTTGGAGTTAATTTTCTTTCCATTAAAAGTATATTTATCCTACGACTATCCCCCCAGGTCGTGTTATTGTCTATGGTGACCATAGCGGCCTTTCTCTTAGGTCTCATACACATGTCCAGGGTTGGGGTCATCTTCTATATACCTGGGACAAATATTATTCATACTCTCTCAGTCCTCTCGGAGGGTGCCCGCAGCTAATAAGGACACTTGCACCTAGTTTACAGCTAAAAGGGTTGGGAAAAAGGTCGCCAATATAGTTGTTCCACCACCATCTTCTTTGCATTTTCGTTTGCATGTGTTATCTTATAGGATGTTTCTAGTGTGTTGTTTGGTCTGAGTCCATAGTTTGGCCCCATGGTTTATTTCACTAATATAACTATGTTTTAATTATAATCACCCTGGCTAAGTTTTTTTGTCGACAATCAAGTCGTCTTCATGATTTACCTCCTAAATGAGGTGAACTCATTAATATTGCACATAGAGTGCCTACCATCTCTCAATACTTATACCATCACATAGTATTGGAATTTGTACCTGGTCCCATTGATAGTGATCTGGTCTCTATTGAAACTTTGGCAAATGACTCTGACGCTCTTGCCAATCCACCTTTGACCGATCCATTAGGGCCTAATTTTTTGCGGTTGAACCCAGACAGTTTCACACCATCCTATACTCACGTGCCTTTGTACACTCTTTACCCTATGGCGGATTCTAAGACCTCATTACTTTCTGCATCAGGAGCCTTGGTTTCCATGTGAGCGTTGCCACCTCTCAGTGTGGTCATTCCTACTCCTTTGTCCACGCCTATCACTTCTTCCTGGGGCATTCCACCAGCCTCGTCCATGCCTCCTACTAATTTCCCGAATTTTTTTGTCACCATCTTCTATGAAAACAATGGTACCTCAACCTAGTCAGCGGATAATTCCAAGAATTTTTTCACTGAGCTTTTCCCAACCAACCGTTAATGTTCCTCAGTTAGGCAAATTAATGTTCCTTAGTTAGGCAAAGTTTCTTTTGGAAATATGTGGGGGGGCTGGGACTTATCCCTAGTCATCCTAGGGGAAATGTAGCTTCTATCATGTTACAATCTTGGTATATTTTTCTCTTTGGAGGGGCACCAACTACCGGTACTTTTACTGGAGAGGCCAATTTAACTGGGGAAACATTAATGCCAGTACCGTCTCTAATATGGGTTATCCTCCTTATGTCGATCCTACTGTTCAGAGTGGACCTTATTTTAAACTTGGGTACAACCCCATAAGCAGGCATGCTCTTGAGGGTCCATTTCTCTCTGGACGTTCCTACCTTGGGGGGGACATCCATTTACCAGTCATGCTGGCCCGCAACCACCTTTTTTCGAGGCAGACCCTTTTCTACACCAGAAAGTGCATCAGTATACTCCTTATGTGGGGGGACTTCAAGGTTGGTCAGGGGATTCTCCTACTTATGAGCCATTTAGTTAACTCTATAATTTGTTTTTATCTTCTCTCGATTTACCGGATTTGGCTAAATTGACTAATGACCCCATTTTTCATGATCCCTGATGGCCACCCATGCCCGCCAAGTTACCATCAGATATTCCCAAGTTTGATGGGAATCCTAGGGAGAATGCATCCACTCACATTACCACCTATCATTTATGGTGCTCATCTAATTCTTTGGTGGATGATTCTATTAAACTTCTCTTGTTCCAACGTATGTTAACTAGGGATACCACAAAGTGGTATATCGAGTTAGATATTGCATCCTACAGTGACTTTTCCTCCCTAGCTCAAACTTTCTTGACACACTTCCAGTTGCCTACTCAATATGATCTTGACTTTGACCTCTTGTACAACTTTAAACAATATTATTTTACGTTAATTTCTGATCACATTCATGAGTGGCGTCATCGCAAGAGGTTACTGAGAACCAAATTACCTGATGAAATCTTACGTAAATGGTTCATTTGATCTCTCCAACCTCATATTACCAAGGATGTGTCTATGTTTTGATATGTTACCAAGGAGCAAGCCACTTTAGCTTCCCAACAGTTGGATCTTATCTATTCACAGTTGGGTACGATGTACAATGTGTTCTCGAATGCCCCTAAGCCTTCTATTGACCCTCCTAAACTTGTTCCTGGCCCACATGCCATTGGTGTGATTGGGTATGTTTCTGATTCCATGAGCCAACTTACTACCCAACATGCGAAATTTGTTGTTACATCTCAAGCCCCGGCAAGTGCGTCTGGATCTCCTAAAGCACCCCCTCCTATATAGTCCATCAATGTTCTCATGGTGAATTCCACTCAAACAAAGAACAACCCTCAATCATGTGGTAAGAAAAACAAAAATAATAATATAAATAAACAAAAGAATCAAACTAATCAGGAGTCAAAAAAAAAATCCTCAGATTTAGGGAGAGGGCACTAGTGAGCGTCGCCGAAAATTCAAGTTTCCCTATAAAATTTGTCAAGGTTATCACCTTACTCATGAGTTTCCTCGGATGGATGAATTCCATAGGATTATTTCACCACCATCTACTCAATAGCTTTATGTTTTGACTCATCTATTCCCTTCACAACCTCAGCAACATATGGCTACTCAACCTTCTCGACCTCTGCAATGGAGCAATGAGGGGTCCTCTTCCCATCCCCCTCATAATTCATCTATCTTCATGTGCAAGGAATATTTCAATGTGACTATATGATACAAATCCTATCATGTTCTTCAGTCGATTTCTCCTTCTAAGGACTCACTATCTCCACCTAGTTCCACTGGACCTCTCACTTTGGATAAGCCTCTGGAACCTGTCTATCAACCCCCCAAGGGTGTTCTTTGTAAGATGACACACAATCCTTCTACCAGGTCTACTTAGCATTATAGTATTGTTGACGATATTTCCTAGGCTCTGTGTGCCATTGCTGCCTTTTAGGTCTTGTAATTTGTCCTCAATAGTGCAAAGCCTTGTTGTCTACCATCGGTGGAGTTGATTTCTTTGTCTCTAGTCTCATCGCTTTCAATTATGAGAAAGCTGCTCCTCGCCTTTCCCACCAGATTTCCTTTTAGATTATCGTACCTATTTTCCAGAATAATATTCATAACACTTTGGTGGATAAATGAAACTCCACGTGTGTCATGTCAATATCCTATTGGAAGGATCTTGGCTCTACGGCACTCGCCTCGTCCAACACCACTCTCAAACTCTTTGACGGACACAACTTTGCAACCCAAGTGGGTCATTCCCCATTTTTCCATTGATTTAGGTGGGAAAACTATATATGTTGATGTAAAAGTTGTAGATGCCTCATTAGATTATAACCTACTCCTTGGTCGCAGTTGGTTTTATGCAATGATTGCAGTCATCTCATTTTTTTTCCATTTACTTTTCTTTCCTCATCAAGGAAAATTTGTGACCATCAATAAGCTTGAATATTGCATGTCTTCGACCCATATTTCTACCACATGGAATTCAGTACCACTTTTGGGAGACCACCCTAGTCAATTTCAAAATGTTGGAGCAGGACTCTTCAAAAGTTCAACTCTTATGGGAGTTTTTTCTCAGCTACCCCTGCCTAGCAATCATTATATTTTTTCGTCTAAGACTCCTATGCACATGATCTCTTATGGTACCTGTGGACCCCATAGACCAGGTGATCTGTGGGTGGTGTCACATGTTATCATAGAAGATGATAAAACTAGTGTGCACCCTCTGCCACTTGTTGTGGAAGAGATTGTCCATTTGGTAGTCTCATTAGTACCTCCTAACGTTGGTCAGAAAATCCATCATAATATGAAATATGATCATAATCCTCCACCCACATGGCCCGCCACTATTCTTGTTCCACCTGACTCTCTCATAGACAAACCCCTTCGGCTACTCAAATTGACATTCATGGATCCATCGACTTATAATCTTGGGGAAGTTATGCCTCTTTATGCCTATAATCTCCCCAATGTGGAATGAGTCAAGCCTGGAACTTTAAATCTTGAATTGACCCAAGAGGCATCTCCTCGGCCTTCTATGGAATTACCACCCATGGACCCAGTCAAGTCTTGGGTTTCTCCTTCCAAACTTTCCAATGAATTGTCCAACTCCTTTCCACCTGTTGACAAGCATCCCCTACCCCCTGTATGTCTTGATCCTCCCTTATGGTCTCAAGTTAATTTCGAGAGCGTGACTATGTTAGAATGTCCTTGTCATGGTCAAGCTTTCAAAATTGGGTAGTTTGAATTTCTTTGGCATGGTCCCACTTTGGTGATCCATATGGTTCCCTTGCCCTCCATGAGTTTGTGTATAGAAATCCTTGGCCTGTGCTCGGCTATGGGAACATTTTAGCGTGACCTCCTTGACTGTATTGTGCTTGAACATATTATACATAGGAGTTTGGTGTTTTATTTGTTTTTGGTTTGCTATGTGATGTGAGTATTTATCATGCCTTATTTATGCCAAAAATAGAAAAAAATATTATAAAATCCAAGTATATATATATATATATGGTATTATTTTTACCTTATCCATGTTTATTTTTTTCATTATGTGATTTAACCATGGGCCTATTCTATCTAGATGGTTTTTACCACTTTCACCACTTCTTGAGATTGTCTGCTCATGGATACCCTAGTTAGCACCTTCTTGCTGAATTGGTGTCCACAAAGTCATTTTTATTACCTTTCGGAATCACTCCTTCTGCCCCGCCATGACTTAGAATTTGAGCCTCATGTCCTCTCCTTTGTCATATTTCTAGCCATACCCCAAGAGGATTCCACATTGTATCCCTTATGATTTCCACTTTTTATCGACCTATTTTTGTAGTTTGAGCCTTGGATTCTCTATTCCATCGTCATCATCTTCTTGGCCTGCCACTCACTTTCACTTGGTGTTTTACCCTTTCTTTGAGGAATCATTGTGATGATTGGTGATATTAGCCAACCTCTTGTCCTCTTTATGTCATAAGAAGTTCCACCATTACCAGAACTATTTGCTATCCATTATACCACTTGTTCCTCCAAGAGGAGTTTGATTTAAGCTATTTTTAGATTCCTTAAATTAGAAAAGATGGCTGAATGAACTTGTCTACTTCATGCTTGTTAAATCACTTGAAGTGTGGTCTAACAAGTATAATTTCAACCCTTTCTAGGACTGGGATAGACTAGTTACGAAAAATAAATACCCTAGTGTATTGTGGCTAGGAGGTTCCCCCTTGTATACTTTTATCTCTTTTTCAGGCTTGGGGGACAACTTTACGAAAAATGAACTTATAAAAAGAGAAGGGACGGAAAATTTATTTCCATTATTCATCAAAACGAAAGCATCATTTGTGTCACCCTTGAACATGGAACATGTCTGCTTCATTATCTCATAGTTGGGTTTTAGCTTGCCTAGGAGTCGTACCATCCATATGAGTCTCATTACTCCTCTGGTTGGTTACTCTTCCTGTCATATGGAGCGTGCCTCGATGCCTCATGTTTCATTGCATGATATCACATCGTGCTCATTAGTTATGCTTCCAAGTAACTCTTGTGTCGTGTCGATATGTGGTCAAGGGAAGTCTCAGCCTGCGTTGGCCATCTTAATAGCATGTTGACGTTTTTGAGTCGGTTATCCCTATGTCAGTTGTACTTCATCACTTCATGACTTCATCCATACATCACATCATCCTCTTATGTTCCATGTCAAATGATGGGGATACATTAAGGCCCTCTTTCAACAGATCTTCTCCTGTCAATTTTTTCTCATTATCCAAGAGCTTGATCTAGGAACCGGTAGTATCTTGGAGCTCGTAGACTTCAATCGCAGGCTTCCTCATGATCGACAGTGGGTTTACATCATTGACTCATGATTGGTCGAGTTCACTAGTGTTCGACTTCAACTCATGTATTCACACTTAGTGGATTGTACTAGGTACCTTGGGCTCCATTTTCCTCATTAGTGGATTCCTTCACATCTATTACTGGTTTACCTCATTGGTTGTTAATCAGGTGGTTTCTACCATGCTCAACATCAACTCATATATTCACATGACGTAGATTCATACCATTAGGGTTATGTCGAGGATATTGGGTGAGGTACATATCAATCTTATATGGCACCTTTCCTAGGATGAGTTGGATTTATGTATCATTCATGTACTTTGAGGGCTATCTCGAGACAATCCTCTTTCTGTCATATGTCCATAGTCCTATTGATGTATCTTTTGACATAGATCCACATTGTATTTGTTGGTGGCTAAATATATCTATTAAGTCACATGGATCCACTGTATATGTCTTTGTAGCCATGTTATATCATTTCATATCATGGATCTGCAATGTTTTTTATCGAATCCATGTTCAGTATCTCTTTATGACCAAGCATGGGTATTCCCACCTTGGGGATTTTATCATTATAGTTGACACTTAATCACTTGAATTCCTTTGATCCATATTCGTAGTCTTGGCTCCTTTTTCCCATTTTGAGCTTTCAGTATTATTGTAGTGCATTTCAGCCATCGGTTTCTCTTCTGACCTCATGCATTAAAGGGTATTTGTTATAAACCTATTCACCACTCCATTATAGTGATAGAAACCCAATATCAACTTACCTCAATTGTTTGGACAAAATGCATCCCTTTTCACCATTTATTTTACTTATGTGAGATTTATCCTATGATAAAAGGGTGAAATTAAATAATTGAGCAATTTCTCATAATTATTTTATCAAAATATTATAATTATGAGATAATAATTATTTCATAATTGAGATAATTGAGAAAAATATTATAATTATGATAAAGGTTTCTAGATTTTTCCATTCCTAGTGAAATCAATTTGATCCACTTGTGTATGATTTGGCTAGGGGTCCATTATTATAGAATTTTCCCTTCTCAATCCCCAATGTCTTTAGATACATTCTCTTAGAGAATAGAATGAGCCTTTATAATCTCACCATGAGGAAAGGGTGTAGGGGGGAGTATCCAAACTATAGGGCAAGAGCTCTGTTGTATTGGGAGAGGAAACCATCCTATAAGTTGGAGGAGAGGAAGATTTGAGGTGAAGGTATAAGCATTGTACATTCTTTTATGATCAATGGAAATTTATGTTCCCTCCCTTATGTGAACGCTTATTCAGCAGATCTTATAGTCAGTTTTATTTCTTTTGATCTAACGATCTTCTGAGGAAGATCACCTGTTTTCTCTATTCGGTTGTGATTGTGTGAAGGGATAAGAGATCAGGTGTGAATGTGATAGATCACACAAATGGGGCATAGTATATGCATCAAAATAAAAACCCCTCCCCATTTTGAGCTCATTTCTCAATAGCACAGAACCTGTTGAGATTCAGCAAGATGATGAGCTTAGTGAAAAGAGTCGCCTTCACTAAGTGGGCCCATAGGCTATTTTTTGCGCAAGTCTATTTTTATACTATGTCTATTTTAGACATGGTGATCATATTTCAGAAGTTGCAGGATGTTATTTGTGGATGGTTGATCAAGTTGAAAAAATAGATGAAATTCTATTTTTAGAATATTAGGCAAAGTCTATTTATAGATCGTTGATCTAAAAATATATGCATGTCGATTATTATTAGCTCTTAATAATAATTAGACACTAAACAACAACTTATTCTCTTGGAGCACTTTGTTTCAGTGCACAGATTTGGCACATCAGTGGACTGAGGGAATTACACAATTCCCAAGGTTTTATTGGAGCTAATGCATGGAGGACTCAGTTAGAACTCAAGTGGCAGAGTTATGACACAGTTGGAAGAGTAGTTATGGATTTGTATTCAGTTTAACTCAGTTAGACTCAGTTGAGCTAGTTGTATCTAGTCTAACTAAATGATACACTAGTGAGAGAGGAGTGAATTAATTAGTTAATTAATTCACAAATAATAAATCATTAATCAACTAAAAAATACAGCAGTTAACTACAGTGCATGGCAGTTTCAGTGGAGAGATAGGTGAAAGGGCAAGATGGACTATATGTTGTGACTATAGTTATGCATTGAGTGCATCACACACACATTGGAGTTGCCAATGAGAATAGCATAGTCAAGGTAAGGGTAATTTGAATTCATTCAAAGCCATTCTTCAGCAGGGATTGCGTAGTGGAGGTAGGCTAGCAGGAAGCAAAGATTGGTGCATGGATTTGCAAGATTGTTCCTAATTAGTGTGACGATTGTACTGTACTGAGAGCTTGATAAGATTTGTATGAGGATTGTCATATGATGACATGATACATAATATATAGTTGGGGTTTTTAGCTTCAGGCTTTCCCGGTTAAAAACAACTGTGTTATGTGTGACTATTTTTATTTATGCTTTACATGTGTGTGCAATTAATTTTCCGCAAAAGATTAACAAGTGGAATGCTTTAGTATTTTGCAAGAAGTTAAATATTGTGAGATCAGATGAATCTAGGACATATGCATGCTTAGTGCATATAAATTCTACATGGTATCATAGCATTGTTAATTGAAGATTTCAATTGTGAAGTATTGGTGAGTTTGTGCTGGTGGACAATTCGAATTTGCTACAAAAGATTCTTGGTGCAGAAGTTGAGTATACATTGAAATGGCTTTCAATGGGTTGTGATTGGATTATGCCCTTGATGGGAGCTCAAATTACATAGCCTCAAAGGATAGGATGGAGGCAGTGCTGGAGGATACTGAAGGATTTCATCGATAGCGTGTTCCTAAGCCGGGATCCAGCGATGTTGCATTACTTGACGCATGGCAAAAGAAGACAGCAAAGACAAGAAGAATTATGTTGGAAGGTGTGAAGGACCATATTTTGTCTAGACTTCACCGGAAAGCCACTCTTTTCTTAATGTGGAAGGCTTTGACAGACTTGTTCCAAAGAAGAAGTGACCAGAGGAAGTTGGCGCTTAAAGACAAGCTCAGAAAAATAAAAATGGAGAATGGCGACAGTATTCCAAAATACCTCACAAAGTTTGTCCACTGCAAGGATAAACTGGGAAGTGTGGGGGTTACTATTGATGATGAATACTTGGTGAGCTTGGCTCTCCTTGGGCTTTCGAAGAGTTGGCATAGCTACGAATACTTTGTTAATGGACGGGAGAAACTGCCGGGATGGGAGCGACTTTGGTTGGATCTTGTGCAGGAGGAGATAAGGCGGGGTACCAGGGATGGATCTTCATCGAAGAATGAAGATGAAGAGAATTTCTCTTTGGCTACCAAAGCAAGGAAAGGTAAGGGGAAGAAACATCCTTCAAAATCTGATGCTAAAGGCAAGAAGCAGGATTTGTCCAAAGTGAAGTGTTTTCACTGTCACGAACATGGGCATTTTGCCACTAACTGTCCACAGAAGAAGAAGAACAAGAAGGCTGCTAGATCTGCAGCTGGAGATTCCTTAGCCTCGCAATTTGAACTTGATTTCTCTTTGATCGCATGCTTGGTTTCAAGCTGTATGGGATTGGTGTGGTATCTTGATAGTGGTGCGTCTTTCCATATGACAGGAGACAAGGAGTTGTTTAGTAACTTGAAGGATAAGGACCTCCAGATGCATATAGAGATGGGCGACGATGGTTGGTACAGTGCGACTGGCATTGGGACCATTACCTTTGAGAGGGATTCCGATAATCCATTCTTGTTGAAGAATGTTATGCATGTTCCAGGTCTGAAGAAGAACTTGGTCTCAGTCGCAATGCTGGAAGACAAGGGTTATGATGTTGTTTTCAGTGAGGGAAAATCCTTCCTTAAACATAAAAAAATAGGTCAAACCAAGAAGATAGGGGTTCGAATTAAGAATCTCTACAAGTTGGACGTAGATGGTTGTGCTGCAATGGTGGGCAAAGCAGAAGAAATGGCGAGCCGAGATGAGGGCGAATTATGGCACAGGAGATTAGGCCATCTTCACAATGGCGCTTTGAAGATTTTGCAGCAAATTTCTACTGGACTTCCCAAGGGTACTCTTGCACAGTCAGATTAGTGCAAGGGATGTACTATGGGTAAGTTTGTGAAGACCACCTTTCATAAGAAGGAGAACCGTGCTTCGGTGATCCTGGAGAGAATTCACACATATGTGTGTGGACCTTTCTCGGTTGCTTCAACAGCAAAACACAGGTATTATGTTATATTTTTTGATGACTATTCTTGTAGATGCTGGATCTTCTTCATGTAGAAGAATATTCAAACGTTCTCAAAGTTCTGTGAGTTCAAGGCATTGGTGGAGAAGGAGTCAGAGAAGCAATTGAAAGCTCTACGGATCGATAATAGTGGTGAATACATCTCAGGTGAATTTAAAGACTTCTATAGCAAAGAAGGAATTCGAAGAGAAATCATAGCACCTCAAAACCCACATCAGAATGGGGTCGTAGAGAGAAAGAACAGAACAATCTTGGGTGTTGCACGAGCGATGTTGCATGACCAGGGCCTATCGATTTACTTGTGGGAGAAAGCATGCAACACTGCGGTTTATGTGAAAAATTGTTGTCCTCATAGAGTACTTGGCATGATTACACCCGAAGAAGCTTTTACTGGTAAGAAGCCTGATATTTCTCATTTGAAGATTTTTGGCTCACCTGTTTAAATTCATGTGACAAAGGACGCCTTAGCAGTTTTATACGACTACGTGTTGGGATATTTCTGGCACAAGGTAAACACCCCATAATTATCGTGTGTATTTTCCACAACTTAATGACCGTTGTGTTAGTGGGATATAAAATTCAATGAGGTGAAAGCCATGAAGTTGTCGCTTGGAGAGGGAGCTACACACTTGTATGCTAGAGGAGGAACTTCTTGTTCCCATAGTTGGAGCCTCTAGATGTAGATCGGCCATAGGAGGAGATTCATTGAGTGGAGTGGGAGTCCACTCATGCGTAACCAAACATCGACATGCGTAAAGTGTACCACGTGTTTAAGACCGAAGCTGATGCGGCACGTAATGGGTGAGTCCCCACATCAGCGCACGAAAGAGATAAATACCTCGACCGACGATCGATACATGGCTCTTATGAGAAAGTGTATCGTACGTATCCATCTTCTTTTGAAGAAGCAAAGTACAGATCCCACATGGGTAGATTCCATGGTGGAGGAGTATGACTCCATTGTCAAAAACAGTGCTTGGGAGATTGTTCCAAGGCCAGTGGGAAAATCAATTGTAGGATCAAGATGGATCTACAAGGTAAAGCAAGCTACTGATGGGAGCATCGATAAGTATAAGGCAAGATTTGTTGCCTGGGGCTTCTCACAAATTGAGGGGTTTGACTATGAAGAAACCTTTGCACCTGTTGCACGATATTCTTCCATACGGACCATCCTTGCTCTCTTAGCACAGATGGGTTGGCACATTCATCAAATGGATGTGAATACTACATTCCTTAATGGGATCATTGAGGAATAGGTGTACATTGAACAGCCTAAAGGATTTGAGATCTTCAGCAGTGAGTCGCATGTGTGCAGGCTCAAAAGAGCGTTGTATGGGCTAAAAAAAGCACCCCGTGCTTGGTACACTCGGATCGACAGCTATTTCACTGGACTTGGCTTCACCAAGAGTGAGGCAGATGCAAACCTGTACCAGATTGTGGTGGAGGGTAAGCTTTTAATGATTTTTCTTTATGTTGATGATTTAATACTAACAGGTGATGAGCAGTTGATACAGTCATGCAAGGTAGATCTTTCAAAGGAGTTTGAGATGAAGGATTTGGGCCTCCTTCATTATTTCCTTGGATTGGAAATATGGAAGCGAGAAGGTGAACTGTTTGTGTCTCAAGGAAAGTATGCACGGGAGATACTGGAGAAGTTTCACATGCAAGGTCAAGTCACCCGACACTCCCTTCGGGAAATTGAAGAAAGAGGATGCCAAGGACAAGGCAGGTAGTGGATGCCATCGTTTATCGACGGCCAGTGGTTCATCGGCGGGCTTAGTCAACAAGACCGTACATATGTTATGCAAATTTAAATCCAACTTTTCAAAAGCGTAAGGGCAAGCCCTACCAAGCTCTTTTGGAAGGCAGGCAAGCATGTCCTGAGATATCTCAGGGGCACATCTAAGTATGGTTTATGGTACAGACAGATGGATGAGGTGAAGTTTCATGGCTTCACGAATGAAGATTGGGCAAGAAGCCCAACAGACAGAAAGAGCAAATCAGGAGGGATTTTCAGTATCGGATCTATGGCAGTTTCTTGGTACAGCAGGAAAAAAAGATCTGTGGCACTCAGTTGAGCGAAATCGGAATACATGTCAGCAAGTCAAGCTGCATGTGAGGCTATCTGGATGAGGAAGATCATGTTGGTTTGTTTGGTTCCCATTTAGATCCCACAGTGATACATTGTGATAATCAGAGTTGCATTAAACTCTCGGTTAATCATGCATTTCATGATATATCTAAACATATTGATAACCAGTATCATCATATCAGAGATTGTGTGTAGCGGAAGATCATGTTGCTTCACTACATTCCTACAGAGGATCAGGATGCAGATATTCTGACGAAGGTGCTCACCAGGAGAAAATTTGAATACCATAGAGGTAGGATCGGGGTGAAGGATAATCCCTATATTGTTGATAGGGAGTGTTGAGATTCAACAAGATGATGAGATTAGTGAAAAGAGTCGCCTTCACTAAGTGGGCCCGCAGGCTATTTTTGGCGTAAGTCTATTTTTAGACTATGTCCATTTTTAGACATGGTGATCATATTTCAGAAGTTGCAGGATGCTATTTGTCGATGGTTGATCAAGCTGGAAAAATAGATGAAATTCTATTTTTAGAATATTGGGCGAAGTCTATAGATCGTTGATCTAAAAATAGATGCATGTCGATTATTATTAACTCTTAATAATAATCAGACACTAAGTAGCAACTTATTCTCTTGGAGCACTTTGTTTCAGTGCATAGATGTGGCACATCAGTGGACTGAGGGAATTACGCAATTCCCAAGGGTTTACTGGAGCTAATGCATGGAGGACTCAGTTAGAACTCAAGTGGTAGAGTTATGACACAGTTGGAAGAGTAGTTATGGAGTTGTATTCAGTTTAACTCAGTTAGACTCAATTGAGCTAGTTGTATCTAGTCTAACTGAATGATACACTACTGAGAGTGGAGTGAATTAATTAGTTAATTAATCAACTGAACAATACAGCAGTTAACTACAGTGCATGGCAGTTTCAGTGGAGACCCAATGGAGAGATAGGTGAAAGGGAAAGATGGACTATTTGTTGTGACTATAGTGATGCATTGATTGCATCACACACACATTGGAGTTTCCAATGAGGATTGCGTAGTCAAGGCAAGGGTAATTAGAATTCATTCAGAGCCATTCTTCAGCAGGGATTGCGCAGTGGAGGCAGGCTAGCAGGAGGTAATGATCGGTGCATGGATTTGCAAGATTGTTCCTGATTAGTGTATGACGAATGTACTGTACTGAGAGCTTGATAAGCTTTGTATGAGGATTTTCATATAATTCCATGATACATAATATATAGTTGGGGTTTTCAGCTTCATGCTTTCCCGATTAAAAACAACTGTGTTATGTGCAATTATTTTTATTTATGCTTTACATGTTGTGCAATTAATTTTCCGCAAAAGATTAACAAGTGGAATGATTCAGTATTTTGCAAGAAGTTAAATATTGTGAGATCAGGTGAATCTAGGACATATGCATGCTTAGTGCATATAATTTCTACATAACCAATTGTTTGTTGCATGATTGATCATTCAAGATTGGGGCCTTCTTATTGTTTTATTTTTCTTGTTTTCTTTGTCTAGTGATATGATTGGACACGAGATCACGGAGCAATATCTCCTTGCAAATTTAGATGCAACAACTATTATAAATAATTAAGTGAAAATATATATATATATATATATATAACTTGATTGTGTGTATGAATAGTCAATTTCTTCTAAAACTTTCAGTTAACCTTGAATACAAACCATATGAACATGATGATCAAAATTAGAATTTAAATATAAACCATAATTACCATAAATATCACTAGCCTACATAACAATAATAATGTAAGGACACAATAATAAAATAGTGGGCTACTATGGGGTGTAAAAATAGCAATATGGGGGATACATGGGAACAAAAATAACAATAGGGGGCTACCTTAACAATAACAATAAAGGGGATACACTAGTATTATAGGTACCTAACATGAAATCAATGCCACATTTTTCAGGGCTAGCCTGTAGCCCATTGTCGAGAACTTTCTAGAATCAAGTCTAAAACAAACACAAGTATGCATGACTTATACTTAGGTTCAGATATTTCCCAAAGATGCCAAACACATTATAAAAATTTATAAAAACATATGGTAAACACACTTAGCTACAGGTCATGAATGCATATATGATTATTGTCTCAACCATTTCACCATAGAATCATCAAGAAGGCTCATTTCCCTCTCAAGCTAGTTGCATAACACTTGTTGTCTCATACATTCACATAACCATAAAGGTTCATAACAAGAGCGCATCATTTAACCATGCTTATAACTAGCATTTAAACAAAATTACGTTGTGAAAACCAGTCATAAAATCAAAATCATAACCAATACATGTGCTCATAGATATCAATAATAAATAACACATTAACATAAGCAAATGCCAATCAATTCAAGGACTTCCATGTACCACCCGACCATAGATTGGGGCTGAACCAAATCTTTCTTTCAGCCCAATCACCTCCATGTCATATTCCAATATTGAATGTGGGATCACATGGGATAAACAAAAACAGAACCAATCAGGGCTTCTAGTGGCTAAAACACCTCAACCCTCAACCACGGTGATTTCACCTAAACTGGTCTAGATATCGCCAAAGCCAAACAAGCTTGAATGCCTTAGACTCTCTTCACCATACCCAGAGGAATTTTCATGTCTCCACCCATTTGTCAAGAGTTCCAGGAGAAATCCCATCTCCACCCTCGAGCCTTGGGAATTTTCTTTAGACCACCTCAACCAAGATTTAAAATCTACCAACCATCCAAAGCTTAAAAAAAAAGGAACCCACTACATTATGGCTATCCAATAACCAACAAAGGCAAGGATGTAAACCATTTTCAATCAAGATGAATCCCATGCCAATGACAACAAACATAAACCATAAACCAATGCATGTACCATGCATCAAAACCTCGCATGCTAAATCACGCATGCACATTGATACATGGAATTCCATAGTTATTTTCTACCCTTACTTGTCATTTTCCAAAGTTCCTCTTGCACTCCCTTGCTTTCATTTTCTTGTCCTTTGCTTTCTTGTTTCCAAGTGTTCTCTCTCATCTTGGAGTCCAATTTTTGAAATTGATCAAAAGCTGAGAAAAATTTGCAACTAATTCTCAGGTGCCTTTTTATCATTGGTGTCTAGTGTCTCTTCCTTTATTTTTCCTTTTTCTTTCAATTTCCTTTATTTTATCTCTAATTTCCCTTGCATGCATATTATTTTCTCTTCATATTCATTTTCTATTATTTTCCTTTATTTCTCGAATTAATTGCCATTTATTTCCCTTTTCCTTTTTCCAATGTCAATTCCATTTTCCATAGCCAATAATTAACCACAAGTGATGCCCACTTTAATGTGTTTCCTATCATTCAGCTTGGAATATGTGTCCCAAGACCTTGGTTTATTTTTTCCTTTTTACATGGAAATATAACTAAGTGTTGTTACAGGATGGCAACTATACATGGGAGAAAGCATCTAAAACATACCCTCAAAATCAAGTGAGATCATTGTCATAGGTAAAATAACCATAAGAATATCACAATGGGTCATATCTAATGAAAAAAGGCACCAAAGTACTTCACAGAAGCATCATTTTCGAATGGATTTGTAGCTTAGGGTTTTTAAACAAGTTATCATGCTTATATATGGGAGGGTTACCCAAAGGCCCTATTAGGTGTTTCCAACCCTAAGGGTAGGAATAATTCTTAGGCTAACCCATGAATAACTGGGCGCAAGTGGTTAGCGGCATGGTGGGGATTTTATTACATGGATAATTCCATAATATGTGTATTTTGTATGAAATTCCATCATTTTTTAGCATTATAATGTGAAGAGGGAGAAATTTTGGTAACTAAGTTGCCCCTTGGGCCTAGGCCTAATTTACCACCCTTCTTGTGCACATTTTTCTTTAATGATTTTCTTTCTCTTACATAGCTTGGGCTAGAATATTTTATTTGTTCATTAGGGTTGATATATTCAAATTTCCTTTAATTTTGATATTTCATGTATTTGCAAAACAATTGGTGAACATTAATGAGAGGGATAGAGCTCAAGATAGGATTTTTTCCACATACTTTATTATATCCTAGAAAATTTTATGCATTTTATCATTATGGCTCAAGATTTTTATTTTCATTCTACTGCATCAACCTCTTAGGCAAAATTTTCTAGGCCTTTACTCAAGAATGATGAAAATAGGGGATATATACTGGTGATAGATAATAGTTAGGTTGAATATGGGTTGTGGATATTGGAGATATATGGAAAGTGTTAAGTATGAATTATCATGGACACATAACATAAATTAGTGCCTCTTATTTGTGCTCCTCCTAAATAGAGAAAATCAAGGCCTCAAGGAAGGTCACATTGGACTAGGGGTATGGGATGACCACTAAGGCAAAGAATGGGAACAAAAGTACAACCAAAAGAGGTTTATCATCCAATTCAAACTATGAACCATAGTATAATTCTCATAAAAATTATATGAAACCACTTGATTACAAAAATGGTTAATGTACCTTACAATTGATGACCCACCTTCGTTTGATGAGTAGGCTATATATCATAAAGCCCTAACCAAAGCATGGATGGAGGGCCTCTAAGGCTAGTTATCTGTAGATCATCATAGGGATACTAGATGGAAAGATGATTAGAAATGGTTACCAACTTGGTTGGGTAAAAATTAGTAAAGTCAACAAGAATGATGACCAAGAAATGTGATAGATTGGTTAAGTGTTAAATTAATGAAGTTGAATATGAATTTTCTAATGTTTGAGTTAAGCATGAAATAACCATAGCACTATTGTGGGACTTCATCAAGAAATGGTGAAGTAGTATACGAAATATATTTGAAGGTTAATTGATTTTAATATCACAAATATAGTTGGAGTAGTTAGGTTTTCTTCCAAAGGTGCAACAATAAATAGAGACTTCATTGGATGGAGAAGAAAAAGAGGGGTTTTGTTTTCCAAAATTGTAATTAATAGTTGCCTTAATTTAGTCTACCCACACTTTCTTCTCAACCAACATTTGTTTGCCTTATGATTTTAGAGTCAGTTTAAACTTGAAGATTGTTTATGATTGCCTTCTCCTTATATGTCCAGGTATTTTCACTTACACAGTCCATGGGAGCCCCATCCTAATCCATTTCAACAAAAACTTTTTTATTTCCTATATATGTGTGCATTGGAGATTCCACATAAAACTCTTAGGAACTTATATCAATTTCAATCTCAAGACTTTGATTTAAAGTATGGGATTTCTAGTTTATGTTTTCTTCTAATCCTATTTATATCAATGAAAATATCATATTAATTTCTCTGTGAATGTGGTATATTTTCTTTCATATTGTGATATGGTTTGTTATATTTACTATTATTCTAGAAACAAAAGAATATAACTTTTCTCTTATTTATTTACAAATGTCATTGTGAATGTCATTTCTACTTGTATTTAATTTTTTACTTTATATATCATTATGAGTTTTTACTTTATTTTTTTAAATAAATACCACCTCTATAAAAATAATAAAGGCAATTTTTCCCTTAAATAATATCTTTGTAAATTCGGTTAGTCTCAATAATCAACAATGCCCCAAATCATCACACATAACTTAAATATTTGTAACACATATAATCACAACTCTAATAAATATACATTCCTTTAATGCACCATTCAACTTTCAAAAAAATCTAATATCAACTCATAATTAATACATGGTTGATGAGACATCACACCTCTTCTTCTATGTTGTCACCTAGCATGCTACACATCGTGATAATAACCCAGGAAGGAAGGGTATGCATGCTGGGTTAAAATATAATCAAAAAATTATAAAGTTGGTTCCCACAAAGCTTGAAGGTAAAAAGGATATTCGCTTAAGAGGAAGGATCAAAGGTAACAGTATGAGGTTAAAAACCGCGCTATTCTGTGAAGAATCGTTGCCCATCTCCACACTAGAGTTCCACAGGATCACTTCGGCAGGGAAAAGCGTCCAGGGTTTACAACCAATAAACCTTGGAAGCTGAACATTCAAAGGAAACATGGCGAATAGTGATTGGTTATGGCATCTCTAAGCTACTTTCGTCTACTCCCATCCAACCCATCGGGTTCTATGGGGACCACCCTCTGCTCGACCTCTGATCGAACGGTTATCTCCCATCAACCAATACTAAAGTGAATGCAAGAGTGAGAGGTGGGAGCTCCCCCCCCCCCCCGCCCCCACCCTGCCTACATTCAGCCTTCCATCAATCCTACCCAAAACCCTTCACGTGTCACAACCATGATGACATCACATCCCCGCCATCCTATCGTTGCTTCCACTTTTTTGCTATTTTTGTAACCTTCCCGCCTCATTATCTCATTTTTCTCTCACAGGTCTTCGAAGCATCCCCATCATCCATGCGCCTACAAAGGATGTTTACCAAACCTCTAACCCTCCATGACCTGGCCCAAACATTGATTTCGACTACATCTATGACTCTCCGGGTATTTCCACCTCTGCCTTATCCACCTGTGATTCTATTGTGCATTCCCAAAATGAATAAAATCTCCCCTGTGGCTCCTAAAACTAGCGATGCCAAAGTTCCTTCCGGCCCCAAGCAATTCATGAATACAGAAGCCCAAATCCATGACCCCAGTTATCCCTACTTTATGGCCACTTTAACCTCTCACTTAATGGGCCACTACTATAGGAGGAATACCTCTTCTGAGTGGTCGACTCGGGCTTATACTATCAAGTAACCCTTAATATACATTCTTTCCCAGAATTTATCTCCTGGCTCGTGACCGATTATATTGATAAAAAATAATAATTCATTTTAGATTAGAGAAATAAAATACTTGAAATTACCCCCAAATTCATTCAGAAATCTCTGACCTACCCATCTTCCCCCGAGCCACAGAAATTATTTGATGCAACCCTTTCTTATCATTTTTCCATCCTTTCCCCCAACCAAAAACCATCCTTGCTACGGATACTCCTTCCCCTTGGTTCACCAGACTTACTTGTAGTAGATAATTCCCCACCTCTTCATGCATCAAACTAGTTCAACCCATCTTGTTTGAAATTTCATGCCTATTGGGGGAAGACAATGTCAGTTTAGCCACCAAATTTATGCTAGGGTTTTTGGATCTAATGATGCAGCCAAACTATCTTTTTGACATCCTATCATACCTGTCAGAAAACATGAGGTTTCAATTTCACCATTTCACCACACTCACATTTTCTGATATTACTCATTACTCTTTTACTTGTTCGTGTATACTCATACTAAGATATTTGAGCACCTGGGCCTAAATAATATTGCCCGCAGAAAACAACTCAATTATATTTTTTACTCGAACTCTTCAGTCCGAACGATACCAGAGACTAATGACTACTCCAAGTAAATATTAGGATTTACGTCCATTTCTTATGACATAATTCATGGCGTAACTCCACCTCGTATTTTCGCATCCAAAAAAAGGATCCTTCAGCTCAATGAACACATGTGTGTGGGATAACGGTACATGTTCAAAGAACACAAGGAGATCAGGATTTACGGTTGTGAGCTCCCTCCCTATCATCTGCTTGTATTCATGTTGATGCGAATTTTCACTTTAGAATTTATTAAACAAATCCTAAACACAGACCTGATCCACTTTGTCCCAACAAAGAAAGGATAGATGTTTAAAATGGGGAATACCATGGGGCCATTTATTATCAATACAAGACAGGCTTTCAGTAAAGTTTACAATATTCTTAAGAAAATGGAATTTCAATAAGGAAATGTTTGGCACTATGATCCCAAGGGCATCATTGACCGAAGGAGGGAAAAGATCAAAGATTCGACCTATATGCATGAATACAGACCTGAACTCAAATGGAAAGCTAATTTTGATTCTTGGCCTTTGGATACAAATATGGATCTTGAAACCTCGACAGCTAAGGACAGACCAACTAAAAGGACTCCTTCCTTAGTTTAATATAGCAAGATGGAAGATATACATGTGATTAAATGAGCAAGACCTGATGAGCCTGAGGAGGAATAAATTGAGATCAAGCTAATAGATACAGGAGTAGAGTTGTCAGGTTTTTGAGTTGTCAGGTTTTCGGGTTATCTTTGAAGGACCCTCCCCAACAATTTCCTTAACCTCCATTGATGTGATTATTTCCAGTACTGAGGATAATGGTGCCACTTCCCAACCTAGCAGACCTATTGGGGATGACATTGAAGAAAGGAATAAGAATTCGAGGGAGGAGATGCAAAAGAATATAGCCGCTCATAGTGTGTCTTATCACACTCGGCTTATGTCTGCAATGGACATAGAGAGAGATAAGATGAAGCTCTCGTTGCAGCACCCTTCAACGTAGTCGCTGCCCTTAGGATCCCAGTTCAGGTTATTGGACGTCATTCTAGATTTAGCTAGTGTTCATTTAACCAATAAAATGAATCTCCACAGGAAAGTGGGGGAGATGTTATACAGTGAACTTAGCAATCATGCCATGACCATTGACAAGGAAGAGAAGACGTTGGACAAAGTCCCTATGAGAGTAAAACAGTAAAGACCAACTCAAGAGATCTCCTCTTGTAAGTTGAGGACTATAAGGATTTTATCATGAAATTGGGGCAGATATGAATGATAAATAGGTAGTGGAAGCCATTATCAAAGACTCTTAGAAACATATCCAATAGTTAAGGCACAAATTACAAATTCCAGTGAGTCAACACGTGCAAACCAAGGAGTTTTCCCAAGTGGAAGCAGAAAAAGAAGTTTTCTCTTAAGATCTCATCAAGAGGAATGATGAGAATATAGTGCTTCAGCAGTAGTTGGTGAAATTATAGAGAAATATCGACTCGAACACATGTACAGTGGTCGTGCCTTAAGATCCAAAAAATCCCACAGATAAGCTCACTAAAGCCCTGGCTAGCCTTTAAATGTCGGAAGGAGAACTCAACAAGAACCAAAGGGATTTAGAAGCCACTCAAGAAAGGTTGGTTCAGAAGGAAATACAGCTTCAATCTACCATGATAAAGCCTGAAACTCTCAGTAAAAATATAGAGTTTTTGAACTATGAAGTGTCTAAGTTGAAATCCAAGCTTAAAGGGAACATGTGTCTACTACAGGCCAAGAAGTTACTTTGGGACGAGATCATAAATGAATTGAAAAATAATTTTTAATATTTATTCTTGTTACATGAACAAAAAACAACCATTATAGAGTATGATTTCACCTTGCTATTGAGTATATATGAAGGACTGAGGAATTATGAGGCTGCGAGGAATTATATCTAGTTTCTGAATGAAATTGCGAGCGGTGAACTTGGAACTGTGGACGTGTTAGACATGTTTATCATGGTGGTAGAGATATTGAGAGTCATCCATAAATAAGAAGCCAAGGTCAAAGCTGAAAATTTTCTAAAGGTGGTGGTCGAAGAGGTCAAAGCCTTCGAGACAACATTGAACAAGATCTTTAGAGAAGGTTTACCCAACTGTTGGGGAGAAAGGGTAGAATTGATGTTGTGGGATCAATATGAGTAGAGGTTTGTGGAATCCAAAAGCAGGATAGATTCCACTCATGATATAACAACCACGTTGAAAGGCCAGATGGTTGTAAATTATCTAAAGCACAATTTCCAGTTGTTGGGCTCGGTAAAAAATTTGTTTCGTTCCAGGTTGGATTACTCTAGTTTAATCAACCTATGATTGGCATACCTGATTTATTCACATGTCATTCTACCATCCATGGCACTGTTGCAAAAGTTTGATCATTATGTGTATCCGCCTACAATACAAGTCATGAATCCAATAGCGCCCCTTCCTCCAACTTACCATCATGAATGAAGAAACTCGTGAACATGTCTTTTAATGTTTTTACTGTCAATTTTGATGAAGTATTTTAATTTTTTCATATTGTTTGTTTGATTTTAGGGTAAATCCAGTTGTGCCACAAGGCACGCTCAGTTTTGATATGATCACTAATTGTAAGATATCAAGAAAGAATTTTTTGTTAACGAGTTCTCAGAGAAGGCTCTATATGAACATTGATATGCAATTGAACAAGGGTTCTAAATTTTGAGCAATAAACTTTGTTTATTTCCTAGTACACTTACAAAATTTTTGGTCAGTGAATGTATTGTTTCAAGAATGATTAAATATACATTCAGCGTGATTCTGATTCATCTATACATGTAGTATGTGACTATTCTCTTATGTATGCATGAATTATTTTATGTTATACTTCTCATATTTTATGTTATAGCAGTTGTTGGAATTGTCTCTTTGTGTTCATCAATTCTTCTTATTTATAAGTTATGATAAATGCTATATGAACTTAAAGAAGATGAATTCCTTAAAAGCGCTCCATAAATCTTTGCACTTCGTTCCTCTTCCTTTCCATCTTTTCACTCTAGTTTTTGATATGTTGGATTGTTACTATGTTTAAGTCCAATAATGCCAAATTTTCATCTTCTTGCCTCTTCTGTAATATTATAACTCAAGGTCTGCATGCACTGATGTGAACAGCCGTGACTAACTGCGATATGAACTCCACATTGTTTTGTGCTTCGTGAATATTGAATTTGTTATATATGTCAAATTAGGAAATGTTTTGAACCAATATTTTCATATGAATATTTAATAGTGAGGTTGGGTCATGTCAATTTTAATTCAAGGCCCTACTAAGATGGCCTAGGCATTTCTCTCCTCATCAACCCAGATACTATCTCTAAGAGATACAACATCTCCTGGCGTCGTTGTCGGGGAACGAATAATAATATCTTCCCTAGGATATGACAAATATACACCCTTCAGTCAAGTGAGCATGAAGGGTTTCAAGTTGTGCATTCCTCACCTTGGTGACTCCACTATCAAATATTTTATTCAAGCAATCCTCGCTTTCATGAGGCCACATAACCAGTCAGATACATCCCAAAAAAGAATTCCTTTTGTATCTGACCTAGAGAAGATTATCTTTAGGAGAGTCTGAAAATAAAATATACAAAATCTATTAGATCCACCCCCTTTTTCTCTTGAAGCATCCTCTTCCATCTCTCAAAGACCAGTGATAAATTGTCCAGATCTTTCCGCTCGAATACTAGAGTATCCTCGGAAGGGAGATTTCATACATGAACCATTCGTCTCTAGAATCAAAAATGAAGACGAGTCTATCAGTACACCTTCCTTCATATTCCATCTCTCACCTGAAATTGAAAAAGTCAAATATATCCTTGTGAATAAACTCCCCACTCAGATCTTGCCTGTTACTCCTCAAATAATTTCTTTTCAAACCCATATAATGAACTTACCTCCTCCTCACATGAAAAATATGGTTGTTCCCAGTTTGATTTTAAATAAATATGCCATGTTGGCCTTACCACAACCCTTGAATGATATGCCATAGGATTATCTGAAGCTCTTACCAAGATTCATAGGGGAAGATAATATTTTAGCACAAAGACACATAGAAACTTTTTCTTCCTTCGCTAAGAACTTAAATGTTGAGCATCTCGATGTGGTGCATAGGCTCTTCATCTAATCCTTGGATGGTGAGGTCCAAAAATGGTTCAAATATTTACCCAATACTTCCATCATGACCTAGGAAGAAATGGAGAATTATTTTACACAAAAATGGGGAGAAAAGAGAGATCATGGCTATATTATCACATAATTTAACGCCATGAAAAAGAGGCACAATGAGGATGTAACTGATTTTACTAAAAAAATTATCAAGTTGTACAACAGCCTCCCTATAGAGATCAAACCACCTCATGCAGCTGCGCAAGTGGTCTTCACTGGGGCTTTTGAGCCAGAGTTCGGATTCACATTTAGAGAAAGGAGGTCTAGGATCCTAGACCAAATTCAAATAGATGCCCTAGAGGTAGAAGTTAACTTTTCCTCCACTGGAAAAATAAGAGGGATAATAGATAAAGGAGAAATGAGGAGGGGAAAGGAAGAGTCCAACTCATCAAATAAATATAGGGAAACTCAAGAACAAAAAATAAAGGAGATGAATAAGTTGATCATAATTTTTTCTAACAAGTTGGTAAAGCTGGAGCTAGAAAGTAAGAATCCTCCCCCTCGCCAAAATCAAATGGCTCCCAAATAAGGTTTGAATCCTCAGTGTCATAGAACCCCACTCAAATTATTATAGAGGGAAAGGAAAGAGCAACAATATCACATTCAACCTTCACTGTACCTAGAATAATATTTAGAAGGACAGGTTGAAAAAGTCGTGCCAACACAAGAGAGACAGTTCTCCTCTTATTCTGATGAGGAAGATGAAGCTGTGTTGCATCAAGAATGGGACGAAGTTATGCAAATCCCTCGAGATGATGGTGAAATTTATATTCATTGCAAGATTTTTTTTGAATTTATGTAGGCACAGCTACACACGAAGTATGACCTCAAGTCTAAAAGGAAGAGATCCTGAATGCAAGATCAAAACAAAGACTCGGTTTCTCAAGGTTGTCCAAACGAGGTCGAAAATGGGAAGAAACCATCCTATCAAACATAACCCAAGGAGAGTAGATCCTTTATTCCTTCCCTGCATAGGCCTAAAGCCTCTAAAGTTGAAAAATCCCCTTTACCATCAAAACCCCTGGGCGATAAAGATAGGGAGCTTGATGAAAATTATGTTGTTGATAAGAGTCTAGTGGTATTAAATCTCCAAAAAGAACTTTAAAAATTCAAGATCCCTATCCCATTGACCAAATTATTTAAACATCCCTCTTATAAATCTCAAGTGTCTTAGTTTATGTGTCCCCCTACTGTAGTCTCTTTGTCTGGAAGTCTGAATCTCCAAGAATAAAGACCCATGGTAGTCTTTGGACCCCATGTAGAAGAAAAATATCCCTCCACTCAACCTTTTTACGTAATTGTAGTAGTTCATGACCTTCTACTACATAATTGTATGCTCAATTCAGGAGCTTCACACAACTTTATGCCCTTATCTGTCATGGAACAATTGGACCTAAAAATCACCCACCCTTATAAGGACCTTTACTATTTTGACTCAAAGAGGGTGAAATTCTTAGGGATGATTAAGGATTTGGTGGTGAACCTGGCTCATATCCCAGTGAAGATTTTAGTAATGGATATTATGGTGGAAGATATCCCTGCTAGATTTGGAATGATTTTATCTAGGTCATGGGGATCTATTATTGGAGGTTCCATAAAAATGGACCTAACAGATGCTACTATCCTAGTTTTTAGAGGGGAAGAAAGGAGGCTCTATAGAGAATCAAAGTTTGTAAAGATAGTTTCCAAATCTGATGGTTCCACTAATGCTTCCCTATATGGAAAGGAAAGTGATTTCTCCTTCTTGTTACTAGAAGAAGATAATTTCATATCGGAAGAAACATAGACCCTACCCTTGATTCAGGTAAATCAACAAATGCTAAAAGGGGGTGAAATATGGATTTTCCATTTCAACGGGGCTTATTCCAAAGAAGGGAATGGGCTTTTAGTATTTCTAGTATCACTTGAAGAAAGCTTAATCCCTTTGTCCTTAAAATTGGAATTCGAAGCCACCAATAACATGGTCAAATATGAAGCTCTGCTCTTAGCTCTACAAGCAGTTTGGAATCTTAACATCGAAAGTTTAGTAGTGTTCAGAGATTCATAATTGGTGGTGAAACAGGTAAGAACCAATTCCAGACTAAGCACCCGGGGCTCAGGGCCATTAAAAATGAGGTATGGAATCTAATAGATAACTTCTTCTTGGATTTTGACATCCAATTCATGCTCTGAGAAAAGAACTGGATGGTTGACTCTATAGTTGTGGTCGTCAGTAATTTCTTACCCCCCCCCCCCAGAATCCTCTTCTGAGATATGAAATCGAAGTCAAGTATAGATCCTCAGTCCCAGAAAACATCAAGCACTAGAAAGTGTTTGAGGAAGAAGAACAAATAAAGCGCTTCATGGAGGCTTTGAGAGATTTTTGTAATTCAGTCATCGACCAAGGGGAGGAGGCCATGATAGATACACATCATTCAAGTTGGGAAGATACTATTGTAGGACATAAAATTATAAAATTGAAAGGGAATATTATTCCCAAGGGGATCGTTCCTTTGGAGGGACTATTTAATTCCATTGACGTCCCCTCCAAACCCACAAGACAGGAGCTCGACGAACAGGTGGAATATTACAACATTGGCTTAGAAGAAGAGCCTAAACTGATCAAACTAGCAAGGGAGGTATTTGGACCTTTTTAAAACTTAAAAATATGTATTTTCTTGGTCTTATTAAGATTTAAAAACTTTTGACACAGGTATCATAGAGCATAAGATCCCTTTGAAATAAGGAGAAAAACCCCACAAGAAGAAATTGAGACAAATTAACCCTCTTCTCCTCCCAACCATTGAGAAGGAGGTAAATAAATTATTACAATCTAATATCGGTGTGCCTCTGAGGTATTCAGATTAGGTATCCAACTTAGTCCCCATGAGGAAGAAGAATGGAGATATCAGGCTTTTTTGGATTTCAGGAATCTAAATAAGGCCTCCTTAAAGGAAAACTACCCATTACCGATGATGGATCATATCTTACAAAAGGTGGTTGGTTCGACCCGAATGTCTATGATGGATGCTTTTTTTGGGTACAACAAGGTGGAAGTATACCCGAATGATCAAAAGAAGATTTCTTTCACCACACCCTACGGAACTTTCATGTATGCAAGGATTCCCTTCGGCCTTATAAATGCGGGAGCCACATTTCAAATGGAAATGGATATAGGTTTCATACGGGAGTAGGACCAATTTGTATTTGTGTACCTGGATGACATCATTATTTTCTCTAAATCAGACGGGGAGCATATTGAACACTTAATATTGGCTTTTGAAAAATGTCGGAAATATGGATTATCATTGAATCCTAAGAAGTCGCAATTCACCCTACATTAGGGTAAACTATTGGGGCATATAGAGGCAAAATAAGGGGTCAATATCGATCCAAAGCAGGTAGAAACTATAAATAGTATCTCACTCCCAAGGAATAAGAAGGAAGTCCAAGTTTTTATGGGAAAGATAAATTCCTCAGAAGGTTCATACCAAACTACGTAGCGATCATCAAAGACATCACTAAAATGTTGAAAAAGAGTAATGAAGTAAAGTGGAATCCACGGTCACAGGAATACTTTTCTAGGATCAAAAGGGCCTTTGCAGAAATGCCTATGTTAGTTGGCCCTGATTACTTAAAGCCATTTTTTATATTTTTGTTCACCTCTCCTCACACAATAGTTGTTGTCGTGTTACAGAAGAACAATGAGGAACATGAACAAACAATAGCCTTCTTCAATTAAGTACTACGAGAGGCTGAATTAAAATATAATATCCTAGAGAAACAAGCTAATGCACTGGTCAAATATATCATGGATTTTCAAACCTATGTGTTGTAATCCAACATAGTGGCCTATGTTACCACAGCTGCAGTAAAGGACATTTTGGTACAAGGGGATAGCGAAGGAAAAGGAGGCAAATGGATCGCAAAAATACAGGATTAAGACATTGATCTTAAGCCTGCTAAACTCGTTAAAGGGAAAGGATTAGCCAAGATTCTATCAGAAGCTAACTGTCAATTGTTGGAGGTTAACTTGTTGGTTGGAGGGACTAAGGAAAACTCAAATATCGCAGTGTACTAAAAAGGTGGAAGCGTACTAAAGCCCTAAGTGGCTTGGTTCCTACTTCGATGAGTAAAACTAAGCAAGTACATGTCCAAGATGGGTGAAGAGGGAGGTCAGATAACCCTAAACAGTGCCCTAGGAAAACCCAGAAAAATCACAGAAAAAATTCCCACAAAAAGTACAAGTCACAGGTTCTGACATGTTTTCAACTGAGGTCGCAGTTTTCAAGTTGTTATCTGCTACCTAAGAGCTGAGGTTGCATGTTTTGGGCCAAAAAGGGTGGCCTACACTTCCAGCTGTCTTGGGATCAGGTTTCAAAAAAAATTGGCGTCTCTGCTACAGCTGATACCTGTTACCTCCGCAAAGGCCCCAGATACACACAGAAATTATAATTTTAACTATTCTAGGGTTTTAAAGGTTAAAAACAACATCAAGAAATTCAAAATAAGAAGCTGAAGAAAAACCCTAGAGGTTGAAGCAGCTGGTCATGCATGGATCTGAAAAATGATAGCGGCCATAATTATAAACCCTTGTGGAGTCGCTAGTTCTTAGTGTGAATTCTAATCGCAAGCTTACGAAAAAAATCACTTTATTTTTGCATAAAAAACAGCCCTAACATCAAAGATAGCTATCAATTTCCTTATATATACAGTTAGTGATCAGAATAAATGCTACATAAATCCAGATATATGCAATTCAAGACATTAAACAGCAAATAATAAGAAAGAGTTGCTCCATGCTTCCAATGAACAAGACAAGAATTTTTTGTATTATGACACCTCGGAAGGGAACATAGAAAGATGTTACGAGTCCCCCTCAATGGGATGGGTTCTTATATTTCCTCGGAACTTCAGATCTAAGATATCTCTCTCTTGATGGTGCAGAAAACCCAGACAAAATGGAACTTAAAGGGAGCTCACAAGAAAAAAGTAGAAAATTATGACAATGATGGGAGGATCAAAGTCAGACCAAAATTATAGATCAAGAGTGATCTCTAGGCAAAAAAAGGTAGTGAATGAATGGAAAAACCCTTCTATTTATCACAAAATATTGAGTTAGTCTAGATATTGGTGCATAATTAAAATATTATTAACCAAATCTAGATCCAACTTTTATGGAATATTTTATTATTTTTGTTGGAGGGAAAAGGAATTTGAATTTGGTCAAATACCTTTATTTAGAAATAATAAATAAATAAATAATTTATTTATTATTTTAAGAATGTGGTTGAGAAATAATTAAATAAATAGTGATTTATTGAATTATTTATAAATGATTTAGTCAAAATTTAACAAGGAATATTATTAAATAATGATTTAAATAATTATTCCTAAAAAATAATAAGATAAATAATGATGTATCTAATTAATTTTCTTGTTTTGGGTTAAATATGACCAGGAATATTAATTAAATAGTGGTTTAATTAATTATCCCAAGAGGAAAATCAAAAAAATAAGGATTTATTTAATTATTCCTCATGGGGTTTCCTGTTTAGACCAGAAATAACTTAATAAACTATGTGTTATTAAATTATTTTTCATAGTGAAAGAAATTTTACTATGGTAAATTTGGTCTTACATGGTGTACTTTATTCCATATAATAATAAAAGGTTAGATGACCAAAAATTGGTGTAACATATTGCCCCCAACATGCGAGCGTTAGGAGCTAATCGTATGACCGAAGTACGTTGTAATAACTCAATCACTAAACACCGAAGAGGAGTCATAGAGAGAGAAATATAAGGTAGACTGAAGCGAGAGAGGACAAAACCCTGAGGAGGCAAGACTTACAGGTGTGACAAGTCTCTTTTATGAGTGAGAACCTATTCTACATGAGGCGGGGGAGGCATACCTATGCCCACCGAGATAACAAAGTACAAAGAATAATGGTGTGTCCAGCAAACATGGGACTGAACTATATAGTACATGCTGGCATAAACATGGGCTAGATAAAAAAAACATGATAACGGATCCCAAATACATACTGTTCCTGGGAAAATAGCCAGGTCTTATAAAATAATATCTGAGTACATGAGATATAAGTACAACCAAAGAGGCCCTATAAAATAGGAAAGGGCTATGAAAATATGAATGATACATGCAAAATAACAAGGCGCTGCAAGCGGCTAAGGCCGGAACCATCAAATCTATGGAGCTACATCCAAGGTTGTAATAGAGAGGTAATCCGGGCATGTGGGGGGCGACCTGAAGGGCCACTCCCTCATGAGGTCTAAAACATATCACAGACACCCGAGAATCACTGGTACAATCTGTTGCATCACTGAACCATCAAGTATACAGATCTTGATCATGCCAGAAGGAGCTAGAACTGAGAAAAAATCAAGTCAAAGGGCAATAAAGGGTCTCTTTGCCTGATTTGAGGCACCGAACAAGAGTGAAAGCTAGAACCAAGGTACACCGCCCTCTAGACTCGTCTTCTGGAATTAATAAGTTGATGTCGACAAAAGGAGGTCTGTCATAGGTGAGGCAATAAGGAATCCTCAACTAAGGCACGAGGGTTAATAGTAGAGTGACTGATAGACTGACACCAGGGATGATGGTGGAATGGGGGGTACTGAGTAGCGGGCTCACGACTTCCCTTGTAAGATCATAAAGGGCATGAATGACCTGGCAGCTACTGACTCGACTCTGGAGGGGATAGGGGACAATATGACTGGGGGAAAAAATGTGTGACATGAGAGAGGTACAAATAAATGAAGGATGGAGGACTGTGGTGGGAGACAAAAGTGACTCAGGACAGACTCCATGGATGTGATGAGGGCTCAACTCGGATGATCTAAACAATGGCGACACGATAAAGCTACCACATAGAACAGGCCTAGTGGGGGCCATAAAAACATGTGTACAAGATGTTTACTCATGAGGAAAATTGACACGAGCATGGACAAGTATGAAGGAAAAGTGGCGCCCCAAGTACAAGCAGCGCAAGTGAAGAAATTTGATTTTGAGAAGCGGTGAAGTGACCCTTCTTAGAAAAAATGCATCCGGGTGAAGTATCAAATCACAAAACCATAAAATTAAGCTACCTAAAAGAAATAAGACGTGCAATTCAAAAAAGGGAAATGCTAAGGGTAAAATTTCTTAAGGTAGAGCGCATTGCGAGGATTAGGAAGAGGGTGGCCTTCGAAATCCTCTAGAAGGTATGCCCCTTTACCCAAATCATTTCTGATGATGTAAGGGCATAGCCATAATGAGTCAAAATTCCCATGACAGAGGACATCATGAGCCTGGTCATACACTAGAACAAGATCGCCTTCGTGAAAAGTACGAGGGTGGACTTTTCAGTCATATTGAGATTTGGTGCGCTTCTTAGCCACCCTGGTGGTTTTCAATGCAACACAACAGTCCTCGGAAGTGTGCTTAAGCATGATAGTCTTTATTCTAAAGGTTGGGTGTCAAGGAGAAGTTTGACGGCTAGGTGAAGGGAAGGGGTTTCACACTCGATCAATAAGATTTCCTCCTTGCCAAAAACAAGGTGGAAAGGAGTAAACCTGGTGGAGGGTGATAGAAGAACAAGTAGATAAAGGATCCATCAACGTTGAGCCCAAGGTTATAATTGAAGGGAGGTCATGAGAAACAGAAGGGGAAGCCCCAGAGTGGTCTTCCATCGTGGATCTCATAGATGATGACAGGTAGATGATAGTGGTCGAAGGCTCCGTCATCTCGACATCAGGAGGGGGAATTTCAATGGGCGCGGATGTATCCTCTAGTTTAGTCGAAGCAAAACTCGCAAATAAAGTTGAGGTGGACTCGTTGCACTTGGCCTCGAATTGGCGAATCACTTCAAAAGTGGTGTGGTAGTCTTCGAGGCGGGGACAGAGGTGAGTATAGTGGCCATGGAAATCACACAAATCACAAGGATGATTTTTGTGCAAAGTCTTGAGTTTCAGGATTGAATCCAGTAAAGTAAAATGGACCTCGGGGATATCAGACTCAGGAAACACTTCGTTGACCATGGGCTTGAGACGAGGCAATTCAGGAAAATTATGGGTGGCATCACCGAAAACATCACACAAACCACACAAAGGTGTACGTTTTGGAGGCTGAGGAGGAGGAGGGGTTGTCTAGGTAGCCTTGTCCTTAGGTGCCTTCTTGTGGGATTTCCCCCCTCCACTGAAGCTTTCGCAACAGGAGTAGATTCCTATTGAGGTGGCTGGGGCACAAAATAAAAGGGAGGGTTCATGGCGACTAGTTGGACTGGGGTCAAAGCAATATAAGGTTTGGGTTGACCAGGTGGGACATTGGCTTGGGGATCAATGTACCAGACTAGGATCCCCAAGGTCATGTTGGGAAGAGATAAGGTAGCCATAACAGGTACCGAAAATACTCCAGAAGGGGGAGCGAGAAACGATATCTGACCGGAGGAGTAATGGCTAAGCAGGACCGCTCCAAGATGGTTAAGGCCAAGGGGAACCATTCCAAGAGGATAGATAGGATCATGGACACCAGTTATAGATGAGGGACCTTGACGAGGATGTTTTGAAGACTGAGTCAAAGTACTAGGAGCAAGTTGCGAAGGGCGGGGCTACTAACTAGTCGAACCGAATCGTTTGAGGTTGGACCAATACGATTTCATCATGCAAACATTCGATGAGCTAGGGTCAGAGATAGGAGGGGGAAGACTAGGGAATGAACCAAGCAAAGAGGAATCTTTATAGACTCTGGGTGAGACAGTGGTTGGAGGTTCAACTGCTTGTTTATTAGCCACCGAAGAAATAATAGACTTTGGAGAGGTCTGAGACTTCGGTTTGTAATATGTCCACTAACCAATGGTGACAATATTTTCGTTATGAGGAAAGCACATCTTACGGTGAACCGCAGATGGGACAGCAGACATCGCATAAGTGTATCTATGACCCAATAAAAAAATTTAGTCTAAGGGGGCATCAATGACTTCAACGTCAACACAAACAGTCTTGCTCGCAAGATTAATAGGACAATTGTGGAACATGTCAAGGGGCTGGGAAGAGTGGACATCCCACACATGGAGGGTGATAATAGAAGGGGCTAACTCAGGGGATATGAGCTTCTTTCAAGGGATCACACAGGTATATTCCCCCTCATCAATGATACAACGGGAGACATTGGCATTCCAGATCTTGACAGGTATTTGGAAGGCGATGGATGCAGGAAGGGGGGATGCTCTAACTTATTAACATCGAAGACAATCAAACAATCATCTGAAGGATCCAAAACACCCTAGCAGTTATTAGAGATTTTTTTTGTGAAGGGCATAATTGGACGACTTCCAGTGTTGACATGGCGCAGGGGATTGCACCAAGTCATCTACTATACTGTAGGAGTGGGCTGCTTTACCAGAAGCAGTGTTTCGGCATAATGGTCCCTTAGGGATATTGGTATGAACCTCTGCCTTAAGCTTAGGGATATGTAAAGGACCATTGGGTGTCAAAAGAGGCTCTGTGGGACCTGAAGACGGGGGCTCAGTGGCAGACATAGCGGGGGGCTTGTTGTACTGACGGAACCGAGTCTGAAGGTTGAGGTCAGATGTATTGGTTTGGTCAAAGTTCATCATGAGGATCTGGTAATTAGAGGTACCAGATGGAGGAGGTTGAGTGGCCACCTGACTTTCAAGGGGTTTGGAAGCCACATATCCTTGCTGGGGGAAAGGATTGGTAAACACAGCTGGTTGAGTAGGGGTAGCATTAGGAGGAACTAAAGGGGAGGCTTGTTGTCCTCGGGATGTTGCTTGAGCTTCCCACATTTGACACATCTGAGGTAAAAGGGGACAATCATGGGTATAGTGCCCATAGACATCGCAACAAGATCAAGGCTTACTCGTGTGAATAGGCCTGTTCTGCTTGGGTTGAGTGCCCTATTGCTGGGTTGCAGTGTTAGATGTATTCCCTTAGGGATTGTTTCCAGGATTACCTGGAGCAGCTTGGTTTTGGTTTTATTTCCTTTTCTTTTTGGAAGTAGGAGGATTAGTCGCACTCTATTGTGCATACACCTGACCCTGAGGGGGGGTGGTTGTTGTTGCAGAGCTTGAGAAGGAAAGGGAGGCTGAGGTGCCTGTGCTGGAGGAACTGGAGCACCAGGCTGTGGATACGGATAATGAGGTTGGGAAACATTGGGGTAAACAGGTTGGGAAAAATGATGAGGCATGGCGTATCCTAGATACATGTTGCTGGGAGGGGGAAAAGTGATGGAGGAGCTGGCCCCTCCCCGAGGGAAACCATAACCCATGGGAGGATGAGTGTACGAATGTGAAAGAGATCCAATGATATTGTTGGTAGCATGGGATGCCCCCGGTGCATTGTCACCACTAGGTCTAGGGAGATCAGGTAAGATAGTATAAACATATTCAGATTACGTGTATATCAAGTCATATTTCAACGCAATCTGGAGGGCAGCTTCCTCGATCTGAGGAAAGTGAGATGTGAAATCTTTACCAATAGCAGGCAAAAGGGATTTGAGAAACCAGTCCATGTAGACACGGTCTTCGAAAACAGGGCCTTGACATAGGCTCTTCCTTTTGTGCCATTCTTGAATATGGTCATATATGCAGGTGGCAGAAGTTTGACAAAAAGAGGTCAAGAGTTTGATACTGTTGTCATGGTGAAGGGGAAGCTGGAAGTAAGACAGAAAATCCTTGGCAAGGGTCACAAAAGTAGTATGAGAGGAGGAGGCCTCGTCGACATACCACTTGGAAGCTTCTCGAGTAAGCGTATGCTGGAATAACCGAAGACAGACAAAGCCATCAGTGTATGGATTTAGACGAACACCACATGTGGAAAGAACAAACATGGTTGGTGGGATCCTCTCCAACATTTCCTTCAAAATTGGGAATGTCTAAAGGAAGCTTGGTTGGCATAGCAGGCCAACCTAGATCATGGTGTATGGGGTCATTAATCAACTGGATAAAATTGGGAAGGCTTAGGCCTGCCATATAAGGGAGCAAGGGAGCAGCCACAATAGTTCCTGTTGCGGCACCATTAGTGGTGTTTCAACATTAGGGCTAGGGCCACCTCCAGCATTAGGTCCTAAACCAAACATGATGAAGGTGAAAGGTGGAGGAGAGTCGGGGATGGAACCTGAAGGGGAACCTGATGAACTAGAATCAAAGTCGGAATGGGGACTCGGTGGAGGACGAACATGAACCCTATGCGTTGCGGTAAGTCTTCCTAACGGAAACTGAGGATGAAGGCCTTGGAGTCTCTATGATAAACGCCTTGGGAGCACAATGATGGTAAAGAGACACGGAACCTAATAAGGAAGAGAGGTAAACAAGGGCAGGGAGGTGTAGGATCAATTGATTACAATGTCTAAGTCTTGGCCTGGCAGTGTAAACCAAGTGCTCTTCACTTAGGGTGTGCGTGTATGTGATAAGTGTGTTAATTTTAATTAATCCCATACATATGCATAGAAAAAGAAAGAAAAAAGAGGTTTTATAACTGTAAATAAAATTGAAAATGACATAAAGGAAATTGAATGCGACATTAAAATAAACAGCTAAAGATGCATCAATTTAAACCCAAAGAAGAGGGATTCCCAACAACTAGTCTATGGGTTTGTGAAATCTAGTCAAAACACACAAAATGGCCAATGGATCTAAGGTCAAGAGGGACAAGGATCTAAAGGTCAAATCTGTTGGAAAGAGGGGTAGAAAATAGCAAAAAACCAGAAGGAAAAATGTTGTAAAAAGGGTGGTGAAAGGCTACAACCTGTAGGGAAACGGAGTGGACTCTAAAGGAGTACCAAACAAAAATGAAAAGAGGTGTTTTGGATGGATAAATAACCGATCTGAAATGGATCTAAAAGTGCAGGTTCAGATCTTAAAAATGCTTGAAAAACACTGAAATCTCAGAACACTTGCTTCAGCTAAACTCCTCCTAAAAAGGTGGAAGCATACTAAAGCCCTAAGGGGCTTGGTTCCTACTTCGAAGAGTAAAAATAAGCAAGTACATGTCCAAGATGGGTGAAGAGGGAGGTCAAAAAACCCTGAACAATTCCCCAAACAAACCCAGAAAAATCATAGAAAAAAATTTCGCAAAAATTACAGATCACAGGTTCTGACCTATTTTCCAATGTGGTCACAATTTTTAGGTTGTTATCTACTACCTGAGAGCTGAGGTTGCAGGTTTTGGGCCAAAAAGTGCAACCTGCACTTCTAGCTGTCTCGGGAGTAGGCTTCAGAAAAAAGAGTCATCTCTGCTATGGCCGATACCTATTACCTGCGCAAAGGGCCCAGAAACACACGGAAGTTAGAATTTTAATTGTTTTATGGTTTTAAAGGTTAAAAACAACATCAAGAAATGAAAAATAAGAAGTTGAAGAAAAAACTTGGGGGTTGAAGCAGTTGGTCATGCAGGGATCTAAAAAATGATAGTGGTCGTAATTATAAACCCTTGTGGAGTCGTCAGTTGTTAGTGTGAATTCTAATCGCAAGCGTACGAAAAAATCTCACCTTAGTTGTGCATAACAAACAGCCCTAACATCAACGATGGCTATCAATTTCCTTCGATCTGTAGTTAGTGATGAGAATAAATGCTACAAAATCTAGATCTATGCAATTAAAGACATTAAACAACAAATAATAAGCAAGAGTTGCTACATGCATCCAATGAACAAGACAAGAATGTTTTAAATAATTTTTTGTATTATGACACCTTGAAAGGGAACATAAAAAGATGTTACCAATCCCCCTCAATGGGATGGGTTCGTGTATGTCCTAGGTACTTTAGATCTAATATCTTTCTCTCTTGATGGTACAGAAAACCCAGACAAAATGGAACTCAAAGGGATCTCACAAGAAAAAAGTAGAAAAATATGACAATGATGGGAGGGTCAAAGTCAGACCAAAAGTATAGATCAAGAGTGATCTCTAGGCAACAAAAGGTAGTGAATGAATGGAAAAACCTTTCTATTTATCACAAAATATTGAGTTAGTGTAGATATTGGTGCATAAATAAAATATTATTAAGCAAATCTAGATCCAACTTTTATGGAATATTATATAATTTTTCTTGGAGGGAAAATGAATTTGAATTTGGTCAAATCCCTTTATTTAGAAATAATATATACATATATATATATATATATATATATATGAATATGATTTATTTATTATGTCAAGAATGTGGTTGAGCAATAATTAAATAAATAATGATTTATTCAATTATTTTAAATGATTTAGTCAAATTTAACAAGGAATATTATTAAATAATGATTTAAAAGACAAATAATGATTTATCTAATTAGTTTTCCTGTTTTGGGTTAAATATGACTAGGAATATTAATTAAACAATGGTTTAAAATTATCCCTAGAAGAAAATCAAACAAGTAAGGATTTATTTAATTATTCCTCATGGGGTTTCCTGTTTAGACCAGAAATAACTTAATAAACTATGGGTTATTAAATTATTTTTCATAGTGAAAGCAATTTTACTATGGTAAAATTGGTCTTACATGGTGTACTTTAGTCCATCTAATAGTAACAGGTTAGATGACCAAAAATTGGTGTAACACTAAGTTGCAAGATTCTCAACACATTGAACGCAACAAATTTCCCCCAGGTGGAGCCAATGTTGTCACCTAGCATGCTACACATCATGATAATCACCTAGGAAGGAAGGGTCTACATGTAGGGTTAAAATATAATAATAAAAAAATTAAAGTCGGTTCCCATAGAGCTTGAAGGTAACAAGGATGTTCACTCGAGAGGCAAGATCAAAGGTAATTATAGTATGAGGTTAACAACTGCACTATTCTGTCAAGGATCGTCACCCATATCCACACCGAAGTACCATGGAATCACTTCGGCACGGCAATGCGCGTGGGGTTTACAACCGAAAATCCCCTGGCATTGAACATTCAAAGGAGGTGATTGGTTCCGATGGCTTTGAGCTCCTTTTTTCCACTCCCATCTGACCCACTGAGCGTCGTGGGGACCACCCTCTGATCGACCTTCAATCGAACAACTATCTCCCATCAACCGAGACTAAAGTGAATGCGAGAGTGAGAGGTGGGAGGCCCCCCTGCAGCTAGTGTTCCATCAGTCCTACCCACATACCGCCACGTGTCACCACCATGATGATGTCACATCCTCATCATCATGTTTTTGCATCCAATTTTTTGCTATTTTCGTAACCTTCCCACCACATTATCTCATTTTTAGCTCACAGATCTTCGAACCATCTCAATCAGCCAAGTGCCTGCAGAAGACACTTCCCAAACCTCCACCCCTCCAGAATCTAGCCCAGACATCACTTTCAACCATAACAACGACTCTTCAGGTATTTCCACCTCCACCTTATCCACGTGTGATTCTATTGCACGTTCCTAAAATGAAGAAAATCTCCCCTGTCTGTCCCTACTTTATGGCCACTTTATGCTATGACTTAATGGGCTACTACTATAGAGGTGGAGACCTCTTCCGAGTGGTTGAATCAGGCTTATACTACCAAGTAACCCCTATTGTACATTATTTCCCATAATTTGTCTCTTGGTGGCAGTCGCTTATATTGAGAAAAAAGAGCACTTCATTTCAAATTAGGGAAATAAAATACTGGAAATTAACCCCGAATTGATTCAAAAAGCTCTAACGTACCCATATTCCTTTGAGCCATGGAAATTCTCTAATGCAACCCTTTATTATCATTTTTCGAGCCTTTCCCCTGAACAAAAAAAATCCTTGCTACAAATAATCCTTCCCCCTGGTTCACCAGAATTACCTGTTGTAGACAAATTTCCCATCTCTTCATGCGTCGAACTGGTTCAGACCATCCTGTTTGAAATTTCAAGCCTACTAGGGGAAGATGATGACAGTTTACCACCAAATCTATGTTAGGGTTTTTTGTATCTAATGATGCAGCCACAATATCTTTTTGACATCCCATCATACCTGTCAGACAACATGAGGTTTCAATTTCACCATTTCACTACTACTCACATTTTCTAATATTACTCATTACACTTTTACTTGTTCTTGTATACTCATGCTGAGAGATTTTAGCACCTGGACCTGAATAAGATTACCCGTAGAAAAAAACTCAAATTTGTTTTCAACGGGAACTCTTTGATCCGAAAGATACCAAAGACTAATGACTACTCCAAGTTCGTATCAGGATTTATGTCCATTGCTTATGACATAATTCATGGTGTACCTCTGCCTCGGATTTTCCCAACAAAAAAAAGGATCCTTCATCTCAGTGAAGACACATGTGTGGGAGACTGTTACATGTTCAAATATCACATGGAGATCAATATTTATAGTTGTGAGCTACCTCCCTATCATCTTCCTGTATTCATGTCGATGCAAATTTTCGCATTAGAATTTATTAGGAAAACCCTTAACACCGATATGTTCCACTTTTTCCCAGCAAAGAAAAGATACATGTTTAAAATGGGGAATAACATAGGGATGTTTATCATCAATATGGAATATGATTTCAGAATAGTTGACAATATTCTGAGGAAAATGGAATTTAAACAAGGAAATGTTTGGCACTATGATCCCAAGGGAATCATTGCCTAAAGGAGGGAAAAGACTAAAGCTTCAACCTATATGCATGAACACAGACTCAAACTCGAATGGAAAGCTAATTTTGATTACTGGCCTTTGGATACTTATGGAACCTGAAACCTCGACAGCTAAGGACAAACCAACTAAAAGGACTGTTGACTCAGATGAAGATAGCGAGATGGAAGAGATACACGTGAGTAAACAGGAAAGAACTGATGAGTTTGAGGAGGAATAAATGGAGATTAGACTAATAGATACATGAGTAGAGTTATTAGGTTTTCAAGTTATCTTTGAAGAACGCTCCTCAATAGTTGCCTCAACCTCCATTGATGTGATTATTTCCAGTACTGAGGATAATTTCACCACTGCCCAACCTAGTTGGCTTGTTGGGGATGACATTGAAGAAAGGAATAAGAATTCGAGGGAGGAGCTGCAGAAGAATATAGCCACTCATACACCCTCTTATCACACCCAACTTATGTATGCAATGGACATAGAGAGAGATTAGATGAAGCTCTCATTACAGCACCCTTCAACGCAATCACTAGACGTCATTCTAGATTTAGCTAGTGTTCCTCTGCCCGATAAAATGAATCTCCACAGGAAATTTGGGGAGATGTTATACAGTTAACTTAGCAAGAATCCCATGACCATTGACAAGGCAGAGAAGACGCTAGACAAGATCGCTCGCAGAGTAAAATAGGAAAAGGCCAACTCAAGATCTCTTCACTTGTAGGTTGAGGACTATAAGGATTTTTTCATAAAACTGGGGGTAGATTTGAATAATAAAGAGGTAGTGGAAACCATTATCAAAGACTCTCAGAAAGAGATCCAATAGTTAATTCACAAATTAAAAATTCTAGCAAGTGAACATGTGCAAACCAAGGAGCTTTCCCAAGTGGAAGCAGAAAATAAGTTTTTTCTCACAAACTCATCAAGAGCAATGATGAGAATATAGCGCTTCACTAGAATTTGGTGTAATTACAGAGTAATATCGGCTCGCACACATGTACATTGGTCGTGCCTGAAGATCCAAAAAATCCTACAAACAGACTCACTAAAGCCTTGACTTAACTTCAACTGTCGAAAGGAGAACTCAAGAAGTACCAAAGGGATTTATAATTTTCTCAAGAAAGGTTGGTTTAGAAGGAAAGATAGCTTCAATCTTCCATGACAAACTCTGAAACTCTTAGTAAGAACATAGAAGTTTTGACCCATGAAGTGTCTGAGTTGAAATTCAAGCTTAAAGGGAATATGTGTTTACTACAAGCCAAGCAGTTAGTTTGGGAAGAGATCATAAATGAAATCAAAAGGAATTGGGAATATTTATCCTTGTTACATGAACAAAAATCAACCATTAAAGAGTATGAGTTCACCCTGCTATCGAGTAGAGATGAAGGACTGAGGAATTCTGAGGCTGCGAGGAAGTGTATCTAGTTTCTAAATGAAAGAGAGACCGATGAACTCGGACCTTTGGATGTGGTAGATAGGTTTAGCATGGTGGTAGATATCTCGAGAGTCATCCACAAAGAATAATCCAAGGTCAAAGCTGATAAATGCCTAAAGGTGGTGACCGAAGAGTTCAAATCCTTCGAGACAAAATTAAACAGGATTTTCATATAAGCTTTACCCAATTGTTGGGGAGAAAAGGGATAATTGATGCTGTGGGATCAATATGAGAAGAGGTTGGTAAATGTAAGACAAATTCCACTCATGAGATAATAGCCACACTGTAAGGCCATATGGTTGTAAATTATCTAAAGCACGATTTACAGTTGCACTAGTACATTTGGCGGAAATTCCGACACTTGGTTTCGACACTTTTGACCAAATGTCGGAAATTTCCCCAAATTTTTTCAATCTCGCCCAAAACCATCGCTATACCGACGTCTAGAGAAATGTGTCGCAATACCGACACTTAGACAAAGTGTCGCAATTACAACGTTTGAAGGAAGACGTCGTAATTGTGACACTATGCCCCAAAGCGTCGCTATTGCGACTGCTACTTCCAAACGTCGCAATTGTGACACAATGTCTAAGTGTCGCAATTGCGACGTTTGGAGGCAGTCATCGCAATAGTGACGCTTTGTTTGCGACACAATGTCTAAGTGTCACAATTACGATGTTTAGAGGGATCCGTCAGCGACGCTCTGGCCGTCGTCAGTAAAACGACACTTATATGCAATAAACGACAGTTATATGCCTTTGCAAAAATGGTCGGCTTACAGAGCAGCGCGAGGAGTAGTTAATGGAGGCACCTTTGCGATTGCGCATAATTTGGAGAGAAAATAGTAATAATGAGAGAGGATCCTTTAATTGCGTCTTTGATTTGTGAAGGTATGGATTGTCCAGCCTGCAATTCTATGCTGTCGAGAAAGACTCGCAATCCTCTGGAAACAAGACTGTTGTGAAGATGCCTGGCGAAGAAACGGACATCGGGTTCACGACTGTTGATGAACACATCGTAGTCCGGCGAAGAAGGCACCAAAGAGGGTATTCTCAGTGAATGAGGGATGTTGAAATATTAATTTCAACTACCCTATCCTCTGGCCGCTTTCTAAATCTGTTTGAATGGCTCTGTCAAACAGCCGCTTTCTAAAACTGATGAACAATCAATTTTGGTTTTGAAATCACAGTCCTTGCACACTTGAAAACAGAGCGCTGTATTGTTTTGGAAACAGAGCAATTTAATAGTAAATGCAGGAGATTTTAATTCAGAAGAACGTGGTCCCACAGACCATAGACCAAATCAGCCATCCACGTGGAAGCAGGCGATTCGATCGCGTTATTTTTTGGCCCGTCTGCATTGTGGAATTCCGGACCCGAAACATTATAGGGCGGAATTAATTTGATTTTCACGTCACAATTTTCCTCCATACGAAAAGCCAAAAAACGGACCCAAATTTTTATATGGCGTATTCTATGAAGTTTTCGCGTCACAAATTAGGGTGACATCAGCAGGCTATTTTGGAACGCGAATTTGTGATTGAAATCGGGTTTATTTTTTTTGAAGTTCGGACGTATGATATAGTTTTATTAATATTTTGTTATAAGTTTTGTTTCACCGCTCGATAGTTATTTACATATGCGCAAATATTTCACTTTGGGAATTTGTAATGTGGGCCCCGAATACTTTAAATAGGTACATATACATTAGACAGTTTAAAATTTTTGAGGATTGCACCCCCGGTGCAATTGTTTGTTTATAAGATTATATGATACATGTGAGATAAAGGTTTATTATTTATCATATATAAATAAATTTTATCAATATTGGACATTTACACTTTTATGAGGTGATGTTATAAGTAAATTCATAAATATCTCTTTTTAATCCTCATTTTACTCCATGAATATGTTTGGAAATGAAATTTCAATAGATTACTTTTCTCCTAACCTATGTATCATCAATATTGTACATTTACATTCTTAATTATGAGGTGATGTTATAGGTAAATCCATGAATATCTCCTTTTAATCTTCATTTTACTCCATGAATATGTTTGGAAATGAAATTTAAATAGATTAATTTTCTTGCTATTATATGTTTTACGAAGATATGGTAAGGAATTCTCTCTTGTTCTTCTTAGAAATAATTATATATAATTTTATTTTTTTTTCAAAATAGATTAAAAAAATTATATGAGAAAAATTATTAATTCATCAATATGTGTGTGTGTGTGTTGTGAGGAATAATTTCATAGTTCAACTTAATAGTTCATTATATAATCATGTGATCATCACCAATGATATATCTTAAAAAGCAACTGAAAAGCCATGTGTACAAAATCGATGTATACTCTAGAGAGTGGTTCTCATATCACTATGTAAATTGTTGTATGCTACTTCAACAAAATTATAAGATAAACTGTAATACACATCATATATGCACCATAACAATTGGTACAGGGTAAAACCCACCTGTCACACCTTTGTACTCGATCCAATTTTCTCTGTCAACTCTTCTAGCTGTGGGAGTTTCCTTCAAGGATCATAATACCCCCAAGGCTTGTTATCACCCTAGTAATTCTCAGGTTGTGGGATAGGGATTTTTGTAGTTAAGAACACCAAGGGTAACCAAGAACCTCTTTGGGAATTCAAGATCTAGCCTTCTTGAACTCTAGAGAGGGATCTCTCCGTATGATTTAGCTTTGTTTTAGTAACAGATATTAGGCTAGCTATGATTGTGTATTTGGGTTTGATTTTAAAATATTGGTAGGAATAAAGAGATTTCAAGGTAAACCAGAAGGATCTACCAGAATATTGGGCAATGGAGTCAACTCTCTAGGCAAGCAGAACTAAGAAATAAGGCTCAGAGATGCAAATGTGCTAAGGGCAAGATAGGTGACCTTCTAAGGCTATGTATAGGCTTGATTTGATGGAGTGGATGGAATCTGAGAAAAAGGACACTTAAGAATCCTTAAGCTATAGATAAGAAGATTGAAGAAGGGGATCTAACTGGGAACCGTAGAACTGCCCATAAGGTTTTACGAACAGGCTATTACTGGCCTACCATCTTTAAGGATGCCAAAAAATTTGTGTAGGCCTGTGATAGCTACCAAAGGGCAGGACGCCTTGGGCAGTCTAATGAAATGCCTTTGAACCCTCAACTAGTGATTGAACCATTTGAACGCTGGGCACTTGATTTTTTTGGCCCTATTAGTCCTCCCTCAAACCAAAAAACATACATCCTAGTTGCAACCGAATATGTCACTAAGTGGGTCGAAGCAGAGGCAGTTTCAAAAGCTACAAAGGACTCGGTAGTACAGTTTCTTTTCCAAATCTTTGTGCGCTATGGTCTCCCAAGGGACATAATCACAGATGGAGGACCACAATTTGTAGGTAATGAATTAGCTGAAAAATTTCAAAACTACCACATTCAGCACAAGATTACAACTCCATATCACCCACAGGCCAATGGCCAAGTAGAGAGCACGAACAAAGTAGAAAACATTAAAATGCCAAGTAGAGAGCACGAACAAAGTAGAAAACATTAAAATGCCAAGTAGAGAGCACGAACTATAGTTGTCTTGAGAAATTTTATTCACACTGAATACTTCGAATTGTGAAGTATTTATACAATTTTTTTTTTACAAAATATCTCAGGAATTGAGATAATGTTTTAATAAAAAATAGGAAAGAAAACTTAAAAAGAGGGACAGCTGCAAAACAGTTTGCAAGCTATTACCTTTTTACAAGCAAAAATAGAACTGATTATTCTAATTTGAACTGATTGTTGTTGTGCACTTTAGCCCTGTATTTTTACCATTTGAGGTAATAGTAAAAAATGAATTTCCAAGTGAATTTCCTGTTTTTTATCCATTAAATTCACAGCAGATCTGTGAATTCTTGCCACTTTTCTGCAGAGGGGATCTTCATAGTCTTCAATTTTATGTAACTTTCATCTGCCTCTGTATACTTGGAAAAGTTAGGCTTGATAGTGAACATATGCCTGATCTCATTATCTAAAAAGAACAGATTTTCAAAATACTGAAGAAGTATTTTGCTTGTTGGTGATCCTTGAGGCAGTTGTTGTCTGGCTTGCTCTTTTGCATGATTTCTGATTTTTAGATCATAATATTTCTGAGGCATTAACTTGTCATTCAATGCGTGAATATCAGGCAAACCTGCTTCTGACAATGTTTTGTATTTGGCTAAAAATCTTGAGATGGATAAATTCATGTCTTTACACCAGTCCTCTAGATTACTCATTATGTTTCTTTTGTTCAGGACCTTTTTTATTTGAAGAATGGTTTATGTTCTATCAACAATTTTCAATTCTTCCAACTCTTCCCTGGTTTTACTGTTTAAAAAAGCTATGAGTTGGATTTCTTGGGCTGGTTTTTTGTCAATTTCCCTCTTAGTCTTGTCAATCTCTGCACTAGCGACTTGAAGTAACTCCCTCTGTTCATAAATTATCTGAATTGAAGGCCATTGAGAATGAATGCCATCAATAATTTTGGTCCATAAATGACTTTTTATAAAGGCCACTTGATCTGTAAGATTTACTTGTGCTTGAAGAATCTTTACCTATTCTTGTAGTCGATCAGCCCTTTGCTCATGTCCTCTAGAAGTAGTCAAGGCATCATTTTTGGATTTTTCCAAATTTTTAATAGTGCCTCTCAAACTAAGAATCTCTTTATCTTGGTCTTGTGGTGTGGTCCTCTGTGAGGATGAAGAAGAAGAGGCAGAGATTAGAGAAGTAATTGGCACTGCAGTTGGCAGTACTCCGTTAAGTGCCAAGTGTTATGCCAAAGTAGATGGTATAGCAGTGTTTACAGTGGGGATCACTGTAGGAATGACCATTGGTTGTTATTTTCTTAGTTCTTCATTCTCTTTCATTAGAGCTTCTATTTGACTTTCCATTTTTTTTATCTGACCTGTCATTTGATGTACAAGCTGCTTTAAATCATCATTCTCTGTTTTTTGCTGTAGAATTTCTTTTGCTTGAGAGTTTTCACTCTGAGGCAACTTCAACTGTTTTCTAAGAGCAGCTATATCCTCATTTTTCTGTTTAATTAAGACTTTTTCCCCTTCAATGTTGGCTATGTCACCCCCTGCTTCAATCACTATATCTTCTAGTGCTTTTATTCTTAAATTATTAGCATACAGTGAGGCTTTGTCCAACCTCATTTGATTTTGGAGGTTGAGCACTGTTTTCTCAAGCCTAATTGATTTCATAGTTTTACTGACAATTTTGGAATATAGCATTTCAATATTGCTCCTATGAAATTTAATTTGATCTAATTCATGAATGGTATCTGCATCCAGTTCAAGATCTATTTTGGAATAATCTGCCACTGATTTTGGCTCAGCCACTGTAGGCTTCAAGAATGACATTACCAATTTATTGGATGAATAATCAAATGCTGAAAGAAGCCTGTCTTTGTTTCCAGGCTTTTCCTTAAGAAATATAGAATGAGCTTGATTCTTGAGCTCTTCATTCTTCTCTTTAATCTGTCTGAATCTGATCTGAATCTTTGACTCTGTATTGTCAGTTTCCTGAGAAGAAGGAGGAAAATCGACAGTAGCCTGGTTTTCCTTCATGACTGTATCTTTTTGTTGTGTTCCAATTTTTATATTTTGAAGCTCTTTTAATGTTTGAGTGACTATTCTTGTTGCTTCATCATTTATATCAATATTTACAGCCTTATCCTTTTCTTTTTCTGTTTACTTGCTTCTTTTACTATAAGGAGTTCTGAATTTTATGTCCTCAATAGTCTCAGCTATGAAACTATCTCCTTCTCTGTCTCTTTTATGTACATTATCAGTATCTTTGCTTGTAGAAGCCACCTGTACTGTCTGTTCAATCTGTTTGCCTTTTCCACTATCTACCTATATTACCTGTACTTCCTGTGAATCATCATCAGATAGGGTGTTTGGCTCCCATTCAATTTTATTTACATATATTTCAATATGGGGCTTAGTATCATGCAAGTAAACGGGCAACTTACATTTTACCCTTGCTGCACTCAAAATACCTTGTGGGTCATACTTCCATGTAAAACTACATGGGAACTTATACTCTTTAAGTTTGACATTTATCTCATTGGCAACTTCTCTGTTATTCACAATGAATGGCCCAATTTGATTTTTCAGCTTAAATTGGGTCTTTTTCTTGAAATCTATGAAGTTGATTTCATCTACATTCAATAGTTGTCTCAGATATTCTAAAGCAAATATTCTTGTAGTAACAAATCTGGGTAAATTATATGGGGCCAGGGATGAGCCATACACTCTGATTTCTGTATGATTTTTATATAAATACCAATCTCCAATTTTGTAGCTCTCTGATAACTGCAGAATTCTTCTTGTCTCATCATTGATCCTAGGGATCTCCTCTTTTTCCAAGAGATACATAGCAGGGGCTATAAATGAGTCATTGAAATCTATAAAACTATACTTTCTGTTCCATTTCCTTAGAATAGATGACCAAAATACTACTGATAGAACTTTTCCTTCTGCATCCACTTTCTCACATTCAATTGGAAACTTATTTGTTTGATAATATAGGAAGAGGTGGAGTAGATAAGAGGAGTATCTGAAAACTCCTTCGTCTAGTAATCTGGATAACTGATAATGCATACTTTCAGCAATAAATCTAGCAAAATTGAACTAAATGGATGGTGATTGACCAGCGCTTAGAGTTGACAGAAAACCTAGGATAGCCACATCAGTGAATTCATCACTGGCATATCCTAGTATGAAGGAGAGAATTGAGACAATCTGTCTAGTTTCATCTGCGAAATCAACGGTGTTGAAAGGAGGATTTAACTTAGGAATATCAACTTGATTTGGACAAAAATTCTGGTATATTTTGAATCTAGTATTGAACTCCAAGTCAAGATATAGTTGGGTTAAATCTTCTATTGATAGGGAAGCAGAACTGGGGTCATGATTCATTTGCAGCATGGAATTTATCGACTCTTCAGTGATGTAAAACAAGATATTTTTTTCTTTGTTTACGATACATCTTTGTTCTGGCATATAATAGGCTTGGCATAATCTGATAAATTCAGGAACAGAATGAGTGAGAGGGACAATATATCTAGGCAGATTGGATTCCCAAATTGGAATATCTTTGTCACTCTTTTCCACTGATTTTCCATAGCACCAATTATAGACATCAAACAGCTTAAATTCTACATTAGGGTCTAGTATTCTACAGTCCATATCAACTAAAGGGCTATTCTCTGGAGAAATTACTAGAGGTTGGACTGGTCTGACCACTTCTATAGAATTAGCCGTGAGTACAGGAGTTGGTTTGTCGATTTTGAAGGACATAGGTTTAGGAATCTTTGCAGAAGACTTATTTTGAGATTTTGGGCCTCCATTCTTGGGGGTTACCTGTTTCTTTGTCATTTTTTATAATGAACGAAGCAAGCTTAAATGGTTTGCTAAGTTCCTTTACGAGAAACAGGGGTTTCTTGGTGAATTTCTACTGAAAATGGGGTTTCTGAGCAGGGTTTTTAGGAAATGCAAGGAATTTAAAGCTCAGAACGTGTATTTAAAATCGATTTCAACAGCAAAACGGACCAGGGTATGGAAAAAACTGCGAGAAAGGGCAATTAGGGATTCCAGGGAAATTTTGACAGAGTTTCCCTTGAAAAATGGACACTTTTTTGCAGTAACTTTGGTAATTATTTGAAATCGACAGGAATTTTGAAATCTCAGAGGGCAACTTCGAAGAAAAGTACCTGGAGAACCAGCGAAATTCGGTTGAAGACGTTGCAGAGGTGCTCAGTCTTCAATTTTTTGAAAATGGCTTCGCAGAGGACAATGTAGTACTTTGTAATGGAAATTCAGGGCAATGGGCATCGAAAAATGGTACTGGTAGGTTGAAAATGGCTCTGCAAAGTTTCTCAGGGTTCAAACGGCGTGATTTTGAGGAAAAACAGTTCTGCAATGTTTTTACAGGTTTAAAGCGAAAAGGTGAAAATTTGAATGAAAAATATAATTTTAATGTATTAAACGATGGTATAACCATATTTAAATGACATTAAACTCGGGTTAAACGGGTGAGGTTTAGGGAATACCGCCAGTGGTATTCGCGAGGGTAAATGGTGGTAAGCGGAAACTAGCTTTTCGAACGCGATACAATGTGGTGGCGACACGTAAGCACGGGTGGTTTGGAAAAACCACCCATTTCGCGCAGCTTTGCCAAAACATCAAACGATTACTTTATGAGTGCGAAAATGTATTAGCACCGTCGGATCTGGATTCAACGAGTGAACGTCCATGATCAAAAGGAAAGGTGCGGGGAAAAGGTAGTTATCAGGTTCACTTTGGGCCATTGATCTTGGGAAACCGTCGCTATACCGACATTTAGAGAAAAGTGTCGCAATACCAACACTTAGAAAAAGTGTCGCAATTGCGACACTATGCCCCAAAGCGTCGCTAGACGGCTGCCTCCAAATGTCGCAATTGCCTCCAAACGTCGCTATTATATGTTTTACGAAGATATGGTAAGGAACTCTCTCTTGTTCTTCTTAGAAATAATTATATATAATTTTTTTTTTCAAAATAGATTAAAAAAATTATATGAGAAAAATTATTAATTCATCAATATGTGTGTGTGTGTGTTGTGAGGAATAATTTCATAGTTCAACTTAATGGTTCATTATATAATCATGTGAGCATCACCAATGATATATCTTAAAAAACAACTGAAAATCCATGTGTACAAAATCGATGTATACTCTAGAGAGTGGTTCTCATATCACTATGTAAATTTTTGTATGCTACTTCAACAAAATTATAAGATAAACTGTAATACACATCATATATGCACCATAACAATTTCCATACAACTAATTTGTTTTAGGATACATGTGGCATTCTAGGGGTAAATTCCATATGATGTGTGTATCAATCTATTAGGTGTTGGTAAGTTGTGATTATCTAAGAAATGATAAGGAATATCCATACATCATGATCTTGTAATGTGATTATAAATTGTGTCTATAATTTCCATAAAATGTATAAATGATTTGTTTAAAAAAATCAACACAATCAACCCTAAACAATGCTCATGATGTGGAATGTCATTGGCGAAACCAAAATGATGGTCACATGTCCCATTTCTATGGTAATGGTGATCACATATATGTTGTAGCGACACTTGATGAGTAATTAAATAAATCTCAGAGTGTGACTCATTGTGCCATATTTTTTTAAAGCATGATTTGTTTTCCTAGTTTTTACTAATTTTTTAACATATTTTATTCATTTGGAAAGCTAATTAATGATGCTTTAATTAATTAGGACCTAATGAGAGATCATCTTCACATCTTCACTGAAATATATTTGGTAATTGTAGTCACTATATGAACCGCACATGCATGCTACTTAAGAAAATTTGAAATATAAACTATAATATACATCTTATATTTTCCATAACAATTGTCATACAACTTATTTACTTCTAGATACATATGAAATACTTCAGGTAAATGCCATATTATGTGTATACCAATATAGTAGGTGTTGGTAAGTTATGAGGATCTAAGAAATGATAGGGTATCCACAAATTAGTAGTGCCCTGGTGAATGTTTTGCATAATTTTCTATTTGTTGTAATTTTGTTGCCTGGATTTGTTATAGATTTCAAATAATATATACAATTATCTACCAATTGTTCTTTATAAAGAATAAGTACAATAAGTAGTCACCTAAAGTGAGCCATGTGAAAATATTGGTAACATGAGTAACCTGGTAAGCTGTAAATGAAAAGTGAATAACCTCCACTCACCAACAAGTGGCAGGCAGGGTTGGAATTTGGATTTCTCTTTACCCGTCACACAATTTTTTTTGACGTTTTGGTCATTATTTTTCTAGTCAATAAACGTTACGTTTAAAATTTTTCACTTCATTAATGATGTTCTCGTAATAAATTAACCCTTCACCAATAAAAGTTTGATTAAAAAAATTGAACACTCTTCCATTTTCTTTGGATTTTGGAGTGTGATATATCTGTGTCATGGACTTTTAATACCTAAATTTCAAGAGAAATAACTGATTCTTTTCAAACTAATATTTCCTCAATATATGCTATGATCTACTAAAAATTACTTCAAAAATCAAGTAACCTTCCAATATAAAGAAAAAAACATGAACGAGCTTTCCCTAAATTGCAATAAATTTATGTTTATTATTAATATTGCATAATATGTCTTATAAAAATTGCATAATCAGACTAAGAACAAATCCTCAGTGCATTTTTTATTGTTGTTGTGATTAAAAAAATGAGCCAAAGAACGTTAAGGCACTCAGAGAAATCAATCTATGTATTATTTCTCACAAAATCATGTTGAGTAGTGGAGACTAAGCGCTAGATTTTTTTCTATCCTCAATCTCTCTATTAATTATGTCTATGTAGTTATAAGAATAACAAGCCAAAGAAATCTCAGGCTTCCAGAGAAATTAGTCTCTGTGTGCAGAAATTGATGATTATTGTTGACTAAATGTTATACCATTTGAAATTGCTGAGTGAAATTAATGAGGCCATGATGTACCATTTGTCAGTATCTATTTTCTCATGTATGAAAGTTTTTTTTTTCTAAGTAAAAGTAATTCTATTAACAAAAGGAGTACAGTACAGCGGGCCGAAGCCTAATCATTGCCGAGTGCTGTGGCATTTGAAACAAAAAACCATAGTTTGAAGACTGCCCTGCAAGAGGGAAACCAGTCTGAAACAGTTCATTTGAAAAATCCCGTGTAGGGGAACCAGAGAATTGTAGTACTGGAGACCATATCAAAGCAAAAAAAACAGATGCATTTTCAGAGACAGCAGGAAACACATTAACATGCCCGTGAGAATGGGCAGAAATAGAGCAAAAAACCAGAGTGAAGAGGAGGAACTATTCATCAGGAGGTTCGTAGACAACTCTGCACCAGAGTTCATCTGATTCCCCGTCAGCATTATACAGGTCAGCAATAGAATGGATCAACTTCCCGGGAGGAGGAGGAGTAATCTGTGCCTCGCTCGCTTGCAATGCGTCCTGCCTCTCAGTAGGTTGACCCACCGCTTCCTTGTTTGCCAGGTCTTGCGTGGCCTTGCCCATCTGACCCTGCACGTTCGCACTATCAGGGTGCTTCAGCCCAACAAACTGCGCCGAATCCTGAGCTGCCGAGAGGCTGCATTCCGCCAGGCGAGAACTGGGAACAATTTCCTAAGGCTCTTCACGAAAGACGATCGTAATTGAGGCAGTCACCCTGGGTTGATTGAGAGTGCTATTAAAGGAAAAATGCGCGGTGTGGGTTTGAGAAGGAGGAGCGGAAGGAGTGGGGGAAGTAAAGCGACGGCCCGAGCGGAGAAGGCGCCCTCTAGGTTGACTGTCAGAGTGGGAGATAGACGCAGAGGAGGTGCCATAGGTGGAGGGAGAGCGTCGAATTTGGCGCCTCGTGGAGCCTCTTCGACAGCACATTCTCTGCCTGAGGCGCGGCATAGTCGCACTCGAGACAACAAGGCAGGGAGGCAAAAGATGGACAGAAGACTGAGGCGAGAGGGGCAACAGGGCGACAGAAGAAAGCTTGTAGGAACCAGCGTGGGAGAAGTGGAGATTTTCTCCAAAATCCAAACAACAATTGAGACAGCTCCTCTTACCAGTTACAGTGCGAACATTAGAAAGCCCTACTCCTGGAGCGCACCACAGATTCACAGGCGGGGGAATTCTGTTCAGACCAGAGGGACGCTCCATAATAACAACCCAGTCTACCGTGCAACTGTGAATCGACTGCAATAAACCACCATAAGTATGAACTGGAGGCTGAGCCATGTCGCGGCATGCGAATGTGTATCGAGGAGCGGGACTATGGTTGATTCGAGCACGAGGATTAAATGGCATTAAACGCCGATCAGTCGACATTAAGAACTAAATGACAACACTCTTGCGGGTGGGCGAGTGGCTTCCCCTTATGCCACACCCCCATCCCATCACGTTAAACACTACCAACTTCACCCGCATCCGGGTTCTCATGTATGAAAGTTGATGTACCATTGAAAGTTTAATAATTCTATTGAAAGTTTAATAACTATAATAACTATATATATATATATATATATATATATATATATTAATTTAATGATTAATAATAATTAAATTAAAATTCTTAAAAGACAAAATAAAAGCCTAATAATCACGAACTATTATGATAATTTAAAAACATAGAACTTGGGCTGAACATAGTTACAAAGATACCAAGAAAAGAAGAGTGCATGTGCATGATAACCTCTTTATTGACAACCTATGAATGCCATTCTCAATGAAGACTCAAGACTCAACTGGATTGGATTGTGTATCAAAACAGTAGGAATGAATCAAAGTTCAATGAATGAATAACTTGATCAAGAAAATTTATAGGGAAAGGTAACTTGACTATCAATCTACTAAACCTCACTTCCATGATTAAAAAAAAACCCCCACCTTCTCAGTGGTCCCATCATGGTCCACCTATTGAAAAACAACCAACAAATATTATTTTTTATATATTTTTGCATGGCCATTGGACAATGATTTACTATGGTTTTCCTACTAAATTTCAATGGATGATTATTCAAAATTATTGAGAATTAGTTTAGTCTCAAGGCATAGCCAAGAGTCTTACTGGATAATTATAGATTACCTCTCCATTGGATGATTGTACATTTTTCATCTACTTTTTTCATGTGAATTTCAGTTGATGCTAGATCTTTTCCTTCTATTTCTTTAGTGAAGCTAAGAGTTAACTTTGATCTTACATTAATAACTATACTTGCATGAATATCCATGCTTTTATACTTCCCCATTGTGGTCAATGTTGATGTATGGCCTTGGCCCATTGATCTTACAATTAACTCACTATTCATATTCAATTTTCTCCAGTTCAACCCAATAAAATAAGGAAAACAGAAAATGAAGTCCTGATTTATCTTTCCAGTGCTCCTACATAATACAAATACTCTTAAAAACCAATTAATATATAAATTGTCATCATTCATGCTAAAATCAGTTTGAATTTTTATAATGAATCTACTTACAATTAATAGGTTACATTTCTCACAGAATAAGAGATAATTTAGAACTATGATTTCACAATAATAAATTATCGGGCTCCCACAAGGCGATGAACTTGGTTGGATGTGACCCTTCTGCAACAGCTCCTGAATCTGCCTCTTGATTTCATCGTTCTCCATAACAGAGCACCGATAGATCGGTCCGTTGGGTAGCGGCGCACCTGGGGTCAGATCAATCGGGTGCTTGACTTGACAGTGTAGAGGAACCCCTGTGGGTGAGGTGAAAATGTCCCCGTACTCCTCCACAACCTTATCCATTTTTTGTTGTCGTGCAGAGGAGCCTTTTCTGGAGGTCGTGGCCATAGTCTTCTTCTTGCCCTGGGGGCAGATCATCAGGAAAATGAATTTCTTGGTTTGGGAAATGAGCTTATTGCATTGTTTTGCAGTAACCAAAGAGATAGTAGCAGGAGGTGGTACCTCTGGTATCCTGTACAACTTATTTCCAAAAGTAACAATAACAGCACAAGGCCGAGACTCATACACCGCATGACGCTTCCACAAGTATGGTTGTCCTAATAATACATCAGAAACATCAATAGGAACAACGTCGCATAATACCTCATCCGTGAAGGGCTTGATGCTATAGGGAAGGCGACACTGCTGGCTGACGCGGAGATCTCGTCCTTGGTGAAGCCACCCGATGGTGTATGGATGTGGGTGAGCTGTGGTCGGAAAGCCCAACCGCTTCATGGCGTCTGCTGAAATGAGGTTCTTTTGGCTCCCATTGTCGACAATGAACTGTACAGGGGAGCCCTTTACCCACATCTGGGAGTGGAAGAGACGTTCCTCCTCCTCTGGATCTTCCGGTTCCTCCTTCTGGACCTTTGTAGTGGCAACGGTGGCGTTGGGCTCCGCATCAATAATCTGTTTCCCTTTTTCATTCCCCTTTTCAGGTTCTGATTCGGAGTCGGATTATGCATCTGACTCAGAAGCCCTCATCTCGGCCACTAGCGACTGCTTGGCCCGACACTCACTTGTGTTGTGAGTGGAGCTCTTATGGAACTCACACCACTTTCCCGTGTCCTTCTTTGGCTTTGCGGTGCTGTTCTTTTCTTGTGGCTTCGACGGGTTGTCTTTAGCCGCCATGCCTTGGCTCTGTCCTTTGTTCTGCGGTTTGGAAGCACCTTTCCCTTGCTTTTAATTTGCAGATCCAAAGTCTCGCTTCTTGTTTAGATTACTCAATCTTCGCGGCATCTTTGGTATGCCGTACCAAGCGAGGAGATGTCGAGGAACTCAATTTCCTCCTGAATGTATCTGTGCAGACAACTGCGATACTTTAGCACCAGATGTTTCTCTGAATATTTGATACCCAACTTGGTGTGCAGGGTATGGAACAGATTCGTCAGCTCATGCACATCTTGATCCCTTTGTTGCCGTAGCGTGGTCCATTTTATGTACTTGTCCTCATAGCTCCCCACGGGATAGTATTTTTCCTTGACGGTGTCTCGGAAAGAATTCCAAGTGGGTACGGCCGAGAACAGAGAGGGTTCTGTCTCGTCCTTTTTCTCACAGTGGGTTTCCCACCAGTCCTTGACATGGGGGGCAACTTTGAGGAGTGCAAAGATAATCTTCTCCCTGTCGGAAAAGTCATGAACAGAGAAGTATCCTTCTAATAGATTCAACCATATATCTACAACATCTGCATCTATTTGACCCTCAAATATGGGAATGTCAAAATTTACTTGTACCTTAAAATCACACCTCAGTGGGTACATTTGGATGCGGATGCGCCACGGTGGCGATGATTGAAGGATGCAGGTGGTATCATCCCATCGCGTTCCTTTGTTTTCAGGGCCTCCTTGAACATCTTTTATGGAATCTCTGCTCCCTCATCTTTCTTTGTCCCCCCATGGGCATCATTGGGATTTGTGAAGGCTGATCTTGCAAAGGTTCCACAGGATCGAGCCCTAACTCCTTATACCTGACCCCTCGTTGGGGTATACAAAGAAGATTGAGAAAAATCAAACTGATGCAACGTCGGGATTTTATGCAGGATACATGAGAATAAACACATAACCATAAATACGAATGCACAGGAAAATAGAACTCGAGCTGAACATAGTTACAAAGATACCAAGAAAAGAAGAGTGCATGTGCATGATAACCTCTTTCTTGACAACCTATGAATGTCATTCTCAATGAAGACTCAAGACTCAACTGGATTGGATTGTGTATCAAAACAGTAGGAATGAATCAAAGTTCAATGAATGAATAACTTGATTGAGAAAATTTATAGGGAAAGGTAAATTGACTATCAATCTACTAAACCTCACTTCCATGATTAAAAAAACACCCCCACCTTCTCAGTGGTCCCATCATGGTCCACCTATTGAAAAACAACCAACAAATATTATTTTTTATATATTTTTGCATGGCCATTGGACAATGATTTACTATGGTTTTCCTACTAAATTACAATGGATGATTATTCAAAAATATTGAGAATTAGTTTAGTCTCAGGGCATAGCCAAGAGTCTTATTGGATAATTATAGATTACCTCTCCATTGGATGATTGTACATTTTTCATCTACTTTTTCACGTGAGTTTCAGTTGATGCTAGATCTTTGTCTTCTATTTCTTTAGTGAAGCTAAGAGTTAACTTTGATCTTACATTAATAACTATACTTGCATGAATATCCATGCTTTTATACTTCCCCACTGTAGTCAATGTTGATGTATGGCCTTGGCCCATTGATCTTACAATTAACTCACTATTCATATTCAATTTTCTCCAGTTCAGCCCAATAAAATAAGGAAAACAGAAAATGAAGTCTTGATTTTTCTTTCCAGTGCTCCTACATAATACATATACTCTTAAAAACCAATTAATATATAAATTTTCATCATTCATGCTAAAATCAGTTTCAATTTTTAGTAGATACTTGGATTTTCGTTACATTTTATACGAATAAGAGATAATTTAGAAATATGATTTCACAATAATAAGTGTCGGGCTCCACGGGGGGCAATGAACTTGGTCGGATGTGACATACATGTTTTCTCTGAATGCGCCTCTTGATTTCATCGTTCTCTAGAACAGAGCACTAATAGATAGGTCCGTTGGGTAGCAGTGCACTTGGGGTCAGATCAATTGGGTGCTTGACCTGACAGTGCAGAGGAACCCCTATGGGTGAGGTGAAAATGTCCCCATACTCCTCCACAACCTTATCCATTTTTTGTTGTTGCGCAGAGGAGCCTTGTCTAGAGGTCGTGGCCACAGTCTTCTTCTTGCCCTGGGGGCAGATCATCAGGAAAAAAAATTTCCTGGTTTGGGAAATGAGCTTACTGCATTGTTTTGCAGTAACCAAAGAGATAGTGGCAGGAGGTGGTACCTCTGGTATCCTGAACAACTTATTTCCCAAAGTAACAATAACAGCATGAGGCCGAGACTCATACACAGCATGACGCTTCCACAAGTATGGTTGTCCTAATAATACATCGAAACATCAATGAGACAACGTCGCATAATACCTCAGTGAAGGGCTTGATGCTATAGGGAAGGCGACACTGTCGGCTAACGCGGAGATCTCGTCCTTGGTGAAGCCACCCGATGGTGTATGGATGTGGGTGAGCTGTGGTCGGCAAGCCCAACCGCTTCACGACGTCTACTGAAATGAGGTTCTTTTGGCTCCCATTGTCGACAATGAACTGTACAGGGGATCCCTTTACCCACATCTGGTGGTGGAAGAGAAGTTCCTCCTCCTCTGGATCTTCCGGTTCCTCCTTCTGGATCTTTGTAGTGGCAACAGTGACATTGGGCTCCGCATCAATAATCTGTTTCCCTTTTTCATTCCCCTTTTCAGGTTCTGATTCGGAGTTGGAGCATGCATCTGACTCAGAAGCCCTCATCTTGGCCACTAGCGACTGCTTGGCCCGACACTCACTTGTGTTGTGAGTGGAGCTCTTATGGAACTCACACCACTTTCCCGTGTCCTTCTTTGGCTTTGCGGTGTTGTTCTTTTCTTGTGCCTTCGATGAGTTGTCTTTAGCTGCCATGCCTTGGCTATGTCCTTTGTTCTATGGTTTGGAAGCACCTTTCCCTTGCTTTTCATTTGCAGATCCAAAGTCTCGTTTCTTCTGCTTGAATTTCTGCTCAATCTTGGCAACATACCGATATGCCGTACCAAGCGAGGAGATGTCGAGGAACTCCATTTCCTCCTGAATGTATCTGTGCAGACAGCTGTGATACTTTAGCACCAGATGTTTCTTTGAATCTTTGATACCCAACTTTGTGCGCAGGGTATGGAACAAATTCGTCAGCTCATGCACATCTTGATCCCTTTGTTTTCGCAACGTGGTCCATTGTATGTACTTGTCCTCATAGCTCCCCATGGGATAGTACTATTCCTTGACGGCGTCTCGGAAAGAATTCCAAGTTGGTACGACCGAGAACAGAGAGGGTTCTATCTGGTCCTTGTTCTCATAGTAGGTTTCCCACCAGTCCTTAACATGGGGGGTAGCTTTGAGGAGTGCAAAAATAATCTTCTCCCGGTCTGAAAAGTCATGAACAGAGAAATATCCTTCTAATAGATTCAACCATCTATCTACGGCATCTGTGTCTATTTGACCCTCAAATATGGGAATGTAAAAATTTACTTGTACCTTAAAGGGAGTCGCAACTCCAGAGTGGCTACAGGATGCAGATGCGCCGCCGGTGGGCAGCCGTTGAAGGATCTGAGCAAAGCTATCCATCATCGCGTTCCTTTGTTTTTCGAGGGCATCCTCGAGCAATATTTTGATAGGATCTCCTGCTCCCTCATCTTTCTTTTCGTCCCCCATGGGCGTCCGTCGAGGTTTGCGAGGCTGATCTTGCAAAGGTTCCACCAGATCAAGCCCTAGCTCCTTATACCCCGACCTCGTTGGGGACATGCAAAGAAGGACCGAGAAAAAGCAGACCGCTCTGATACCACTGATCCGGATTTATGCAGGAACGCAACAGAATAAACATATAACCATAAATACAGAGATGCAGCGGAAATAACACTTCATTTCATTAATATCAAAGAACTTAAATTTGCTTACAGACAAAATGGAAATAAAACTAGCTAGGGCGCTGGTAGCTATCTCTGAGAAGAGATGTGGCGGCTACAGGCCTCTGAACTGTGTTACAATGAGGCTCGAGGGCCTATTTATCATTTAGAAACAATGGGGAATCCTAAACAGCCAAAACCCTAACCCTAGGAGATGAAGCGCCAAAACTATGGGCCCCGTTTGGGTAAATTGGTGTTTCAACTTCCCAGGGGCGTAACTTTGGCATACGATCTCCGTTTGACGCGTACCATACCTCGTTAGAAATATCTATCCGAGGACTAAAAATTTGGAACAAGCAACATTGGTCCACGGACCCATTTTTCTCTCTGTTTTCTCAAAAAACGTTTTTTAGGGCCTCAAAACGGCTCCGGAAGTTCAGGACCCGAAAAACTGCTAAAAATAGTAAACTGTGCCGAAACTGAAAAACTGAAAGAGACAATGGTGGAGTCCCAAGCGGAATAGGCGGGTGACCACAAATATCCACCTGGATCATTCCTCCCCCCTTAGGAAGCAATGGTCACCATTGCGTTAAGTTCCTCCATGAAATGAGGAAATATCTGCTGAACTTGGTCCCTGGTGAACCACTTTCCTTAGTGTAGGAGTTGGCCAGCTTTGACAACCAGATATAGTTGGATCTTCTGTTGGCGAGTGTTCTTGATTTGCATGTCCATGATACAATTTGTGGTGGCCTGTTCCATGCAGTCTGGATTTAACTCTATTGGTGTGAGTTGTTCTGCAATGACCGAGGTGTCCAGTAGAGGTGGGAAGTAAGGACGAAGGCGATCCACATTGAAGACTGGGTGCAGACCAAGGAATGGTGGAATACTAAGCTCGAAGGCATTGTTCCCTACAGCTTTGGTGATGGTGTACTTTGCATTGGCTTTGTCCAATATATCATGAACCTGTTGGCAGATGTGTTGAATGTGCTCGATGAAGCTACTTGCTTTGTCAACTTCAGACTGGACATGAGTTGAATCGGCCTGAGCAGCTGCAAATGACATGGCTACGTCAATCGGACATAGTAGCTGGAATCCCAAGCCCACCTGAAAGGGGCTATGGCCGATTGAACTGTGGAGAGCCCGATTATAACTATGTTGTACATAGGGGAGGCTCTCCTCCCATGTGCGTGGATGCTTTGAATTGTACATGCGCAGAATGTGTACAATCATTTTGTTGACGACCTCTGTCTGGCCATCTGTTTGGGGATGGAAAGTTGTGGACTTGGTGAGCTTGGTATCCAACATCGACCAGAGGCTGGACCAAAATGTGCTGAGGAACCTGCTATCCCGATATGATATGATAGACTGTGGGATCCCAAAGTGCACCCACACTCGTTCAAAGAAGAGTTTAGCAGTGGCTTCTGCTGTGATATTCTTCTTGCAGGCCGCCATAATGGCCATCTTCGAGAATTTGTCGATGACCACAAAAACACAGTCATTTCCCTGCTTAGTAGAAGGCAGGCCCGACATGTAATCCATGGAGACGGATTCCCAAGGTCGACTAGGGGTAGGTAGAGGAGTATATAGGCCTTGCTTCTTGATGGTCGGTTTGGCAATGGCACAAGCAGTGCAGGATCTGATGTGCTTCTCGACATCCTTTCGCAGGTTCGGCCAATAGAAATACTTCTGTAGTATTGCTACTGTTTTCTCGACCCCGAAATGCCCAGCGACTCGACTGTAGTGTGCTTCCCATATCATCTTGGCACGCGCGCTTGAAGGAACACAAAGGTGTCCCAGGTGACATAAAAGTGCATCTTGGAGGTGAAAATTTGGAACTTGCGTGCCCCCCAAGAGTGCCTTGTAAGTGTGGCCGAATTCTGGGTCACTCTCATAGAGAAGCGGCCAATCAGAAGTCTCGTTCCCACAAGAGTTGAGCACGGTGGTGAGCGCCACGATCGGTGGTCGGCTGAGGCAGTCTGCAACATTATTGGTGCTACCCTTCTTGTACTTGATGTTCAAATGAAACTGTTGCAGATATGTGGACCACTTCTGATGGCGATCATTCTGCAACTTCCCTTGTGTCTGTATGAACTGCAGGGGCCGGTGGTCTGTTTGGATGATTGTTTCCTTCCCCAAAATGTAATACTTCCATTGTCGACAAGCTTGCACAATGGAATACATTTCTTTGTCATAAGTGGGATACTTGCGAACTGTGTCAGACAATTTCTCAATGTGAAATGCCACTGGATGTCCCTGTTGAGTAAGAAATGCCCCAATAGCATTGTCAGAGGCATCTGTCTCGATCTCAAATGGTTGTTGCAAGTCTGGTAAAGTGAGCACTGGGGCAGAACAGAGGCGATTTTTCAATTCTGTGAACGCCTTCTATTGAGGTTCCGACCAAAATAATTTTTCTCTCGCTCCTCCCTTGGTGACTTGACTCAAGGGCCAAGTGATATGAGAGAATCCCAACACGAACCTCTGGTAGAAATTAGCAAGACCCAGAAAGCTGCGAAGCTCTGTTATAGTGGTTGGGGCTGGCCAATCCCAAATGACTTGGATCTTGGCTGGATCCACATGCACCCCACTTTCATCAATAATGTATCCCAGATATTGAACTTGGGTCATGCCAAAAGTGCACTTCTCTAAAGTGGCACACAACTTTTGTTGCCGCAGTGTTTGGAGGACTTGTCGGATGTGGTGAAGGTGCTCTTCCCAAGTCTGGCTTAAGATCAGAATGTCATCCAAGTACACCACTACAAATGAGTTAGTGAATGGCCGCAAGATGTCTTCCATCATCCTCATGAAGGTTGTGGGAGCATTTTTCAACCCGAAAGGCATGACCAGCCATTCGAAAAGGCCTTCCTTGGCTTTGAAGGCAGTCTTCCACACATCGGAGGGTCCAATTGGTACCTAGTGATACCCAGACTTCAGGTCAATCTTGCAAAAATATTTTGCACCTTTGAGTTTGTCCAAAAGGTCATCAATCCATCGGATTGGGTACCTATTCTGGTCATTGATCTTTTTTAGCGCCCGATAGTCAATACAGAGTCTCCACGTGCCATCCTTCTTCTGTACCAACACGATCGGGCTCCCACAGGGCGATGAACTTGGTCTGATGTGACCTTTCTGCAACGACTCCTGAATCTACCTCTTGATTTCATCATTCTCCAGAACAGAGCGCCGATAGATCATTCCATTAGGTAGCGGCTCACTTGGGGTTAGATCAATCGGGTGCTTGACCTGATAGTGCAGAGGAACCCCTGTGGGTGAGGTGAATATGTCCCCGTACTCCTCCACAACCTTATCCATTTGTTTTTGTTGTGCAGAGGAGCCCTGTCTGGAGGTCGTGGCCACAGTCTTCTTCTTACCCTGGGGGTGGATCATCAGGAAAACGAATTTCCTGGTTTTGGAAATGAGCTTACTGCATTGTTTTGCAGTAACCAAAGAGATAACGGCAGGAGGTGGTACCTCTGGTATCCTGTACAACTTATTTCCCAAAGTAACAATAACAGCAAAAGGTATGGACTCATACACAGCATGACTCTTCCACAAGTATGGTTGTCCTAATAATACATCAGAAACATCAATAGGAGCAACGTCACATAATACCTCATCCGTGAAGGCCTTGATGCTATAGGGAAGGCGACACTGCTGGCTGACGCAGAGATCTCGTCCTTGGTGAAGCCACCCGATGGTGTATGGATGAGGGTGAGTTGTGGTCGGCAAGCCCAACTGCTTCATGGTGTCTGCTGAAATGAGGTTCTTTTGGCTCCCATTGTCGACAATGAACTGTACTGGAGAGCCCTTTACCCACATCTGGGAGTGGAAGAGACGTTCCTCCTCCTCTGGATCTTCCAGTTCCTCCTTCTGGATCTTTGTAGTTGCAACAGTGGCGTTGGGTTCCGCATCAATAATCTATTTCCCTTTTTCATTCCCCTTTTCAGGTTCTAATTCGGAGTCAGAGCATGCATCTGACTCAGAAGCCCTCATCTCGGCCACTAGCGACTACTTGGCCTAACACTCACTTGTGTTGTGACTGGAGCTCTTATGGGACTCACACCACTTTCCCGTGTCCTTCTTTGGCTTTGCGGTGTTGTTCTTTTCTTGTGGCTTTGATGAGTTGTCTTTAGCCACCATGCCTTGGCTCTATCCTTTGTTTTATGGTTTGGAAGCACCTTTCCCTTACTTTTGATTCGCAGATCCAAAGTCTCACTTCTTCTGCTTGAATTTCTGCTCAATATTGGCGGCATACCGGTATGCCGTACCAAGTGAAGAGATGTTGAGGAACTCCATTTCCTCCTGAATGTATCTGTGCAGACAGCTGCGATACTTTAGCACCCGATGTTTCTCTGAATCTTTGATACCCAACTTTGTGCACAGGGTATGGAACAAATTCGTCAGCTCATGCACATCTTGATGCCTTTGTTGTCGCAGCGTGGTCCATTGTATGTACTTGTCCTCATAGCTCCCCACGGGATAGTACTGTTCCTTGACGGCGTCCCTGAAAGAATTCCAAGTTGGTACGGCCGAGAACAGAGAGGGTTCTATCTGGTCCTTGTTCTCACATTAGGTTTCCCACCAGTCCTTAACATGGGGGGTAGCTTTGAGGAGTGAAAAAATAATCTTCTCCCGGTCTAAAAAGTCATGAACCGAGAAATATCCTTCTAATAGATTGAACCATCTATCTACGGCATCTGCTTCTATTTGACCCTCAAATATGGGAATGTCAAAATTTACTTGTACCTTAAAAGGAGTCGCCCCTCCAGACTGGCTGCTGGATGCAAATGCGCTCCGGGTGGGTAGCTATTGAAGGATCTGAGCAAATTTATCCATCATCGCGTTCCTTTGTTTTTCGAGGGCCTCCTCGAGCAATATTTTGATAGAATCTCCTACTCCATCTTTCTTTTCATCCCCCATGGGCGTCCGTCGAGGTTTGCGAGGCTGATCTTGCAAAGGTTCCACCAGATCGAGCCCTAGCTCCTTATACCCCGACCTCGTTAGGGACATACAAAGAAGGATCGAAAAAAAGCAGACCCCTCTGATACCACTGATCCGAATTTATGCAAGAACGCAATAGAATAAACATATAACCATAAATACAGAGATGCAGCGGAAATAACACTTCATTTCATTAATATCAAAGAACTGGAATTTGCTTACAGACAGAATGGAAATAAAACTAGCTAGGGCGTTGGTAGCTATCTTTGAGAAGAGAAGTGGCAGCTACAGGCCTCTGAACTCAGTTACAATGAGGCTCGAGGGCCTATTTATTATTTAGAAACAATGGGAAATCCTAAACATCCAAAACCCTAACCCTAGGAGATGAAGCGCCAAAACTATGGGCCCCGTTTGGGTAAATTGGTGTTTCAACTCCCCGGGGGCGTAACTTTGGCATACGATCTCCATTTGATGCGTACCATAACTCGTTAGAAAGATCTATCCGAGGACTACAAATTTGGAATGAATAACATGGGTCCATGGACCCATGTTTCTTTTCGTTTTCCCAAAAAACGTCGATTAGGGCCTCAAAACGGCTCCGGAAGTTCAGGACCCGAAAAACTGCTAAAAATAATAAACTGTGCCGAAACTGAAAAACTGAAAAAGACAATGGTGGAGCCCCAAGTGGAATAGGCGGGTGACCACCAATATCCACCTGGATCATTCCTCCCCCCTTAGGAAGCAATGGTCCCCATTGTGTTAAGTTCCTCCATAAGATGAGGAAATTTCTGTTGAACTTGATCCCTGGTGAACCATTTTCCTTGGTGTAGGAGTTGGCCAGCTTTGACAACCAGATATAGTTGGATCTTCTGTTGGTGAGTGTTCTTAATTTGCATGTCCATGATACAATCTATGGTGGCCTGTTCCATGAAGTCTGGATTTAACTCTGTTGGTGTGAGTTGTTCTGCAATGTCCGAGGTGTCCAGTAGAGGAGGGAAGTAAGGACGAAGGCGATCCACATTGAAGACTGGGTGCAGACCAAAGAATGGTGGAATACTAAGCTCGAAGGCATTGTTCCCTACAGCTTTGGTGATGGTTTACAGCCCGTATCGGAGGGGGCGAAGCTTGCGGTGGCGTCCAGTGAGGCGCTCCTTCTGCAAATGTAGCCATAATTTGTCGCCCACCTGGAAGTTGTGTGGCACCCGTTGTTGATCATGGCGTTGCTTGTACTTGGCATTGGCTCTATCCAATATATCATGAACCTGTTGGCGGATGTGTTGAATTAGCTCGATGAAGCTACTTGCTTTGTCAACTTCAGACTGGACATGAGCTGAATCGGCCTGAGCAGCTGCAAATGGCATGGCTACGTCAATGGGACATAGTGGCTGGAATCCCAAGCCCACCTAAAAGGGGTTGTGGCCTATTGAACTGTGGAGAGCCCGATTATAACTATGTTGTACATAGGGGAGGCTCTTGCCCCATGTGCGTGGATGCTTTGAATTGTACATGCGCAGAATGTGTACAATCATTCTGTTGACGACCTCTATCTGGCCATCTGTTTGGGGATGGAAGTTGTGGACTTGGTGACCTTGGTATCCAACATTGACCAGAAGCTGGACCAAAATGTGCTAAGGAACTTGCTATCCCGATCAAATATGATAGACTGTGGGATCCCAAAGTGCACCCACACTCGTTCAAACAAGAGTTTAGCAGTGGCTTTTGTTGTGATATTCTTCTTGCAGGCCGCCATAATGGCCATGTTTGAGAATCTGTCGATGACCACGAAAACACAGTCATTTCCCTGCTTAGTAGAAGGCAGGCCCGACATGTAATCCATGGAGATGGATTCCCAAGGTCAAATATGGGTAGGTAGAGGAGTATATACGCCTTGCTTCTTTATGGTCGGTTTGGCAATGGCACAAACAGTGCAGGATCTGATGTGCTTCTCGACATCCTTTCGAAGGTTCGGCCAATAGAAATACTTCTGCAGGATTGCTACTATTTTCTCGACCCAGAAATTCCCAGTGACTCAACTGTAGTGTGCTTCCCATATTATCTTGGCACGCTCTCTTGAAGAAACGGGAAGGTGTCCCATGTGACATAAAGTGAATCTTGGAGGTGAAAATTTGGAACTTGCGTACCCCCCAAGAGTGCCTTGTAAGTGTGGCCGAATTCTGGGTCACTCTCATAGAGAAGCGGCCAATCAGAAGTCTCGTGCCCACAAGATTTTAGCACAGTGGTGAGCGCCACGATCGGTGGTCGGCTGAGGCAGTCTGGAACATGATTGGTGCTACCCTTCTCGTACTTGATGTTCAAATGAAACTGTTGCAGATATGTAGACCACTTCTGATGGCAATCATTCTGCAACTTCCCTTGCGTCTGTATGAACTGCAGGGGTCGGTGGTCTGTGTGGATGATTGTTTCCTTCCCCAAAATGTAATGCTTCCATTGTCGACAAGCTTGCACAATAGAGTACATTTCTTTGTCATATGTGGGGTACTTGCGAACTGTGTTAGACAATGTCTCACTGTGAAATGCCACTGGATGTCCATGTTGAGTAAGAACTGCCCCAATAGCATAGTCAGAGGCATCTGTCTTGATCTCAAATGGCTGTTGCAAGTTTGGTAAAGTGAGCACTGGGGCAGAACAGAGGCGATTTTTCAATTTCCGTGAACGCTTCGTTGAGATTCTGACCAAAATAAATTTTCTTTCGCTCCTCCCTTGGTGACTTGACTCAAGGCCCAAGTTATATGACAAATTCCCAACACAAAACTGCGGTAGAAATTAGCTAATCCCAGAAAGTTACGAAACTATTTTAGAGTGGTTGGGGCTGGACAATCCTGAATGACTTGGATCTTGGTTGGATCCACATGCACCCCTCGCTCATCAATAATGTATCCCAGATACTGAACCTAGGTCATGCCAAAAGTGAAATTCTCCAAATTGGCACACAACTTGTGTTGTCGTAGTGTTTGGAGGACTTGTCGGATGTGGTGAAGGTGCTCTTCCCCAGTCTGGCTGAAGATCAGAATGTCATCCAAGTACACCAGTACAAACGAGTTGGTGAATGGCCGCAAGATTTCGTCCATCATCCTCATGAAGGTTGCGGGAGCATTCTTCAACCCGAAAAGCATGACCATCCATTCGAAAAGGCCTTCTTTGGCTTTGAAGGCAGTCTTCCACACATCGGAGGGTTAAATTGGTACCTGGTAATACCCAGACTTCAGGTCGACCTTGCTGAAATATTTTGCACCTTTGAGTTGGTCCAGAAGGTCATCAATCTGTGGGATTGGGTACCTATTCCGGACAGTGATCTTGTTCAGCGCCCGATAGTCAATACAGAGTCTCCACGTCCCATCCTTCTTTTGTACCAACACGATCGGGCTCCCACAGGGCGATGAACTTGGTCTAATGTGACCTTTCTGCAACAGCTCCTGAATATGCCTCTTGATTTCATCATTCTCCAGAACAGAGCGTCAATAGCTCGGTCCATTAGGTAGTGGCGCACCTGGGGTCAGATCAATCGGGTGCCTGACATGACAGTGCAGAGGAACCCCTGTGGGTGAGGTGAATATGTCCCCGTACTCCTCCACAACCTTATCCATTTGTTATTGTCATGCAGAGGAGCCCTGTCTAGAGTTCGTGGCCACAGTCTTTTTCTTGTCCTGGGGGCGGATCATCAGGAAAATGAATTTCCTGGTTTGGGAAATGAGCTTACTGCATTTTTTTTCAGTAACCAAAGAGATAGCAGCAGGAGGTGGTACCTCTGGTATCCTGTACAACTTATTTCCCAAAGTAACAATAACAGCACGAGGTCGGGCCTCATACATAGAATGACGCTTCCACAAGTATGGTTGTCCTAATAATACATCAGAAACATCAATAGGAGCAACGTCACATAATACCTCATCCGTGAAGGCCTTGATGCTATAGGGAAGGTGACACTGCTGGCTGACGCGGAGATCTCGTCCTTGGTGAAGCCACCCGATGGTGTATGGATGTGGGTGAGTTGTGGTCGACAAGCCCAACTGCTTCACGGCGTCTGCTGAAATGAGGTTCTTTTGGCTCCCATTGTCGACAATGAACTGTACCGGGGAGCTCTTTACCCACATCTGGGAGTGGAAGAGACGTTCCTCCTCCTCTGGATCTTCCGGTTCTTCCTTCTGGATCTTTGTAGTGGCAACAGTGGCGTTGGGCTCTGCATCAATAATCTGTTTCCCTTTTTCATTCGCCTTTTCAGTTTCTGATTCGGAGTCAAAGCATGCATCTGACTTCGAAGCCCTCATCTCGGCCACTAGCGACTGCTTGGCCCGACACTCACTTGTGTTGTGAGTGGAGCTCTTATGGAACTCACACCACTTTCCCGTGTCCTTCTTTGGCTTTGCGGTGTTGTTCTTTTCTTGTGGCTTCGATGAGTTTTCTTTAGCCGCCATGCCTTGGCTATGTCCTTTGTTCTATGGTTTGGAAGCACCTTTCGCTTGCTTTTGATTCGCAGATCCAAAGTCTCGCTTCTTCTCCCTGAATTTCTCCTCAATCTTGGCAGCAAACTGATATGCCGTACCAAGCGAGGAGATGTCGAGGAACTCCATTTCCTCCTGAATGTATCTGTGCAGACAGTTGCGATACTTTAGCACCAGATGTTTCTCTGAATATTTGATACCCAACTTTGTGCACAGGGTATGGAACAAATTCTTCATCTCATGCACTTCTTGATCCCTTTGTTGTCGCAGCGTGGTCCATTGTATGTACTTGTCCTCATAGCTCCCCATGGGATAGTACTGTTCCTTGACGGCATCTCAGAAAGAATTCCAAGTTGGTACGGCCGAGAACAGAGAGGGTTCTATCTGGTCCTTGTTCTCACAGTAGGTTTCCCACCAGTCCTTAACATGGGGGGTAGCTTTGAGGAGTGCAAAAATAATCTTCTCTTGGTCTGAAAAGTCATGAACCGAGAAATATCCTTCTAATAGATTCAACCATCTATATACGGCATCTACGTCTATTTGTCCCTAAAATATGGGAATGTCGAAATTTACTTGTACCTTAAAAGGAGTCGCGCCTCCAGAGTGGTTGATGGATGCAGATGCACTGCCGGTGGGTAGACGTTGAAGGATCTGAGCAAAGTTATCCATCATCGCGTTCCTTTGTTTCTCGAGGGCCTCCTCGAGAAATATTTTGATAGGATCTCATGCTCCCTCATCTTTCTTTTCATCCCCCATGGGCGTCCGTCGAATTTTGCGAGGCTGATCTTGCAAAGGTTCCACCAGATCGAGCCCTAGCTCCTTATACCCCGACCTCGTTGGGGACATGAAAAGAAGGATCGAGAAAAAGCAGACCCCTCTGATACCACTGATCTGGATTTATGAAAGAATGCAACAGAATAAACATATAACCATAAATACAGAGATGCAGCGGAAATAACACTTCATTTCATTAATATCAAAGAACTGAAATTTGCTTACAGACAGAATGGAAATAAAACTAGCTAGGGCGCTGGTAGCTATCTCTGAGAAGAGATGTGGCGGCTACAGGCCTCTGAACTGAGTTACAATGAGGCTCGAGGGCCTATTTATTATTTAGAAACAATGGGAAATCCTAAACAGCCAAAACCCTAACCCTAGGAGATGAAGCGCAAAAACTATGGGCCCCGTTTGGGTAAATTGGTGTTTCAACTTCCCAGGGGCGTAACTTTGGCATACGATCTCCGTTTGACGCGTACCATACCTCGTTAGAAAGATATATCCGAGGACTACAAATTTGGAACAAGCAACATCGGTCCATGGACCCATGTTGCTCTCCGTTTTCCCAAAAAACGTCGTTTAGGGCCTCAAAACGGCTCCGGAAGTTTAGGACCCGAAAAACTGCTAAAAATAGTAAACTGTGTCGAAACTGAAAAACTGAAAGAGACAATGGTGGAGCCCCAAGTGGAATAGGCGGGTGACCACCAATATCCACCTGGATCATTCCTCCCCCCTTAGGAATCAATGGTCCCCATTGCGTTAAGTTCCTCCATGAGATGAGGAAATTTCTACTGAACTTGGTCCCTGGTGAACCACTTTCCTTGGTGTAGGAGTTGGCTAGCTTTGACAACCAGATATAGTTGGATCTTCTGTTGGCGAGTGTTCTTGATTTTTATGTCCATGATACAATTTGTGGTGGCCTGTTCCATGCAGTCTGGATTTAACTCTGTTGGTGTGAGTTGTTCTGCAATGTCTGAGGTGTCCAGTAGAGGTGGGAAGTAAGGACAAAGGCGATCCACATTGAAGACTGGGTGCAGACCAAGGAATGGTGGAATACTGAGCTCGAAGGCATTGTTCCCTACAGCCTTGGTGATGGTGTACGGCCCGTATCGGAGCGGGCGAAGCTTGCGGTGGGGTCCAGTGAGGCGCTCCTTCTGCAAATGTAGCCATACTTTGTCACCCACCTGGAAGTTGTGTGGCACCTGGTGTTGATCATGGTGTTGCTTGTACTTGGCATTGGCTCTGTCCAATATATCATGAACCTGTTGGCGGATGTGTTGAATGCGCTCGATGAAGCTACTGGCTTTGTCAACTTCAGACTGGACATGAGCTGAATTGGCCTGAGCAGCTGCAAATGGCATGGCTACGTCAATGGGACATAGTGGCTGGAATCCCAAGCCCACCTGAAAGGGGCTATGGCCGATTGAACCGTGGAGAGCCCGATTATAACTATGTTGTACATAAGGGAGGCTCTCGTCCCATGTGCGTGGATGCTTTGAATTGTACATGCGCAGAATGTGTACAATCATTCTGTTGACGACCTCTGTCTGGCCATTTGTTTGGGGATGGAAAGCTGTGGACTTGGTGAGCTTGGTATCCAACATCGACCAGAGGCTGGACCAAAATGTGCTGAGGAACCTACTATCCCGATCTGATATGATAGACTGTGGGATCCCAAAGTGCACCCACACTCGTTCAAAGAAGAGTTTAGCAGTGGCTTCTGCTGTGATATTCTTCTTGCAGGTCGCCATAATGGCCATCTTCGAGAATCTGTCGACGACCACAAAAACACAGTCATTTCCCTGCTTAGTAGAAGGCAGGCCCGACATGTAATCCATGGAGATGGATTCCCAAGGTCGACTAGGGGTAGTTAGAGGAGTATATAGGCCTTGCTTCTTGATGGTCGGTTTGGCAATGGCACAAGCAGTGCAGGATCTGATGTGCTTCTCGACATCCTTTCGAAGGTTCGGCCAATAGAAATACTTCTGCAGGATTGCTACTATTTTCTCGACCCCGAAATTCCCAGTGACTCGACTGTAGTGTGCTTCCCATATCATCTTGGCACGCTCGCTTGAAGGAACACAAAGGTGTCCCATGTGACATAAAAGTGCATCTTGGAGGTGAAAATTTGGAACTTGCGTACCCCCCAAGAGTGCCTTGTAAGTGTGGCCGAATTCTGGGTCACTCTCATAGAGAAGTGGCCAATCAAAAGTCTCGTGCCCACAAGAGTTGAGCACAGTGGTGAGCGCCACGATCGGTGGTCGGCTGAGGCAGTCTGCAACATGATTGGTGCTACCCTTCTTGTACTTGATGTTCAAATGAAACTGTTGTAGATATGTGGACCACTTCTGATGGCGATCATTCTGCAACTTCCCTTGTGTCTGTATGAACTGCAGGGGCCTATGGTTTGTGTGGATGATTGTTTCCTTCCCCAAAATGTAATGCTTCCATTGTCGACAAGCTTGCACAATGGAGTACATTTCTTTGTCATATGTGGGGTACTTGCGAACTGTGTCAGACAATGTCTCACTGTGAAATGCCATTGGATGTCCCTGTTGAGTAAGAACTGCCCCAATAGCATAGTCAGAGGCATCTGTCTCGATCTCAAATGGCTGTTGCAAGTCTGGTAAAGTGAGCACTGGGGCAGAACAGAGGCGATTTTTCAATTCTGTGAATGCCTTCTGTTGAGGTTCCGACCAAAACAATTTTTCTCTCGCTCCTCCCTTGGTGACTTGACTCAAGGGCCAAGTGATATGAGAGAATCCCAACACGAACCTCCGATAGAAATTAGCAAGACCCAGAAAGCTGCGAAGCTCTGTTATAGTGGTTGGGGCTGGCCAATCCCGAATGACTTGGATCTTAGCTGGATCCACATGCACCCCCCTTTCATCAATAATGTATCCCAGATATTGAACCTGGGTCATGCCAAACGTGCACTTCTCCAAATTGGCACACAACTTGTATTGCCGCAGTGTTTGGAGGACTTGTCGGATGTGATGAAGGTGCTCTTCCCAAGTCTTGCTGAAGATCAGAATGTCATCCAAGTACACCACTACGAATGAGTTGGTGAATGGCCGCAAGATGTCGTCCATCATCCTCAAGAAGGTTGCGGGAGCATTCGTCAACCCGAAAGGCATGACCAGCCATTCAAAAAGGCCTTCCTTAGCTTTGAAGGCAGTCTTCCACACATCAGAGGGTTCAATTGGTACCGGGTGATACCCAGACTTCAGGTCGATCTTACTGAAATATTTTGCACCTTGGAGTTGGTCCAGAAGGTCATCAATCCGTGGGATTGGGTACCTATTCCGGACAGTGATCTTGTTCAGCGCCCGATAGTCAATACAGAGTCTCCACGTCCCATCCTTCTTCCGTACCAACACGATCGGGCTCCCACAGGGCGATGAACTTGGTCTGATGTGACCTTTCTGCAACAGCTCCTGAATCTGCCTCTTGATTTCATCATTTTATAGAACAGAGCGTCGATAGATCGGTCCATTGGGTAGCGGCGCACCTAGGGTCAGATCAATCGGGTGCTTGACCTGGCAGTGCAGAGGAACCCCTGTGGGTGAGGTGAAGATGTCCCCGTACTCCTCCACGACCTTATCCATTTGTTGTTGTCGTGCATAGGGGCCCTGTCTGGAGGTCGTGGCCACAGTCTTCTTCTTGCCCCGGGGGCGGATCATCAGAAAAACGAATTTCCTGGTTTGGGAAATGAGCTTACTGCATTGTTTTGCAGTAACCAAAGAGATAGTCGTAGGAGGTGGTACCTCTGGTATCCTGTACAACTTATTTCCCAAAGTAATAATAACAGCACGAGGTCGAGACTCATACACAGCATGACGCTTCCACAAGTATGGTTGTCCTAATAATACATCATAAACATCAATAGGAGCAACATCACATAATACCTCATCCGTGAAGGGCTTGATGCTATAGGGAAGGCGACACTGCTGGCTGACGCGGAGATCTCGTCCTTGGTGAAGCCACCCGATGGTGTATGGATGTGGGTGAGATGTGGTCAGCAAGCCCAACCGCTTCACGGCGTCTGCTGAAATGAGGTTCTTTTGGCTCCCATTGTCGACAATGAACTGTACAGGGGAGCCCTTTACCCACATCTGGGAGTGGAAGAGACGTTCCTCCTCCTCCGGATCTTCCGGTTCCTCCTTCTGGACCTTTGTAGTGGCAACAGTGGCGTTGGGCTCCGCATCAATAATCTGTTTCCCTTTTTCATTCCCCTTTTCAGGTTCTGATTCGAAGTCGGAGCATGCATCTGACTCAGAAGCCCTCATCTCGGCCACTAGCGATTGCTTGGCCCGACACTCACTTGTGTTGTGAGTGGAGCTCTTATGGAACTCACACCACTTTCCCGTGTCCTTCTTTGGCTTTGCGGTGCTGTTATTTTCTTGTGGCTTCGATGAGTTGTCTTTAGCCACCATGCCTTGGCTCGGTCCTTTGTTCTGCGGTTTGGAAGCACCTTTCCCTTGCTTTTGATTCGCAGATCCAAAGTCTCGCTTCTTCTGCTTGAATTTCTTCTCAATCTTGGCAGCATACCGGTATGCTGTACCAAGCGAGGAGATGTCAAGGAACTCCATTTCCTCCTGAATGTATTTGTGCAGACAGCTGCGATACTTTAGCACCAGATGTTTCTCTGAATCTTTGATACCCAACTTTGTGCGCAGGGTATGGAACAAATTCGTCAACTCATGCACATCTTGATCCCTTTGTTGTCGCAGCGTGGTCCATTGTATGTACTTGTCCTCATAGCTCCCCACGGGATAGTATTGTTCCTTGACGGCGTCTCGGAAAGAATTCCAAGTTGGTACGGCCGAGAACAGAGAGGGTTCTGTTTGGTCCTTGTTCTCATAGTAGGTTTCCCACCAGTCCTTAACATGGGGGGTAGCTTTGAGGAGTGCAAAAATAATCTTCTCCCGGTCTGAAAAGTCATGAACCGAGAAATATCCTTCTAATAGATTCAACCATCCATATACGGCATCTGCGTCTATTTGACCCTCAAATATGGGAATGTAAAAATTTACTTGTACCTTAAAAGGAGTCGCGCCTCCAGAGTGGTTGCTGGATGCAGATGCGCTGCCGGTGGGTAGACGTTGAAGGATCTGAGCAAAGTTATCCATCATCGCGTTCCTTTGTTTTTCGAGGGCCTCCTCGAGTAATATTTTGATAGGATATCATGCTCCCTCATCTTTATTTTCATCCCCCATGGGCGTCCGTCGAGGTTTGCGAGGCTGATCTTGCAAAGGTTCCACCAGATCGAGCCCTAGCTCCTTATACCCCAACCTCGTTGGGGACATGCAAAGAAGGACCGAGAAAAAGCAGACCCGTCTGATACCACTGATCTGAATTTATGCAAGAATGCAACAGAATAAACATATAACCATAAATATAGAGATGTAGCAGAAATAACACTTCATTTCATTAATATCAAAGAACTGAAATTTGCTTACAGAGATAATGGAAATAAAACTAGCTAGGGCGTTGGTAGCTATCTCTGAGAAGAGATGTGGCAGCTACAGGCCTCTGAACTCAGTTAAAATGAGGCTCGAGGGCCTATTTATTATTTAGAAACAATGGGAAATGCCAAAACCCTAACCCTAGGAGATGAAGCGCCAAAACTATGGGCCCCGTTTGGGTAAATTGGTGTTTCAACTTCCCAGGGGCGTAACTTTGGCATACGATCTCCGGTTGAAGCGTACCATACCTCGTTAGAAAGATCTATCCGAGGACTACAAATTTGGAATGAGAAACATCAATCCTTGGACCCATGTTGCTCTTCGTTTTCCCAAAAAACGTCGTTTAGGGCCTCAAAACGACTCTGGAAGTTCGGGACCAGAAAAACTACTAAAAATAGTAAACTGTGCCGAAACTGAAAAACCGAAAGAGACAATGGTGAAGCCACAAGTGGAATAGGCGGGTGACCACCAATATCCACCTGGATCATTCCTCCCCCCTTAGGAAGCAATGGTCCCCATTGTGTTAAGTTCCTCCATGAGATGAGGAAATTTCTGTTGAACTTGGTCCCTGGTGAACCACTTTCCTTGGTGTAGGAGTTGGCCAGCTTTGACAACCAGATATAGTCGGATCTTCTGTTGGCGAGTTTTCTTGATTTGCATGTCCATGATACAATATTTGGTGGCCTGTTCCATGCAGTCTGGATTTAACTCTGTTGGTGTGAGTTGTTCTGCAATGTTCGAGGTGTCTAGTAGAGGTGGGAAGTAAGGACTAAGGCGATCCACATTGAAGACTGGGTGCAGACCAGGGAATGGTGGAATACTGAGCTCGAAGGCATTGTTCCCTACATCTTTGGTGATGGTGTACGGCCCGTATCGCAGCGGGCTAAGCTTGCGGTGGGGTCCAGTGAGGCGCTCCTTCTGCAAATGTCGCCATACTTTGTCGCCCACCTAGAAGTTGTGTGGCACCCGGTGTTGATCATGGCGTTGCTTGTACTTGGCATTGGCTCTATCCAATATATCATGAACCTGTTGGCGGATGTGTTGAATGCGCTCGATGAAGCTACTTGATTTGTCAACTTCAGACTGGACATGAGCTGAATCGGCCTGAGCAGCTGCAAATGGCATGGCTACGTCAATGGGACATAGTGGTTGGAATCCCAAGCCCACATGAAAGGGGCTATGGTCGATTGAACTGTGGAGAGCCCGATTATAACTATATTGTACATAGGGGAGGCTCTCGTCCCATGTGTGTGGATGCTTTGAATTGTACATGCGCAGAATGTGTACAATCATTCTGTTGACGACCTCTGTCTGGCCATCTGTTTGGGGATGGAAAGTTGTGGACTTGGTGAGCTTGGTATCCAACATTGACCAGAGGCTGGACCAAAATGTGCTTAGGAACTTGCTATCCCGATCTAATATGATAGACTGTGGGATCCCAAAGTGCACCCACACTCGTTCAAAGAAGAGTTTAGCAGTGGCTTCTACTGTGATATTCTTCTTGCAGGCCGCCATAATGGCCATCTTCGAGAATCTGTCGACGACCACAAAAACACAGTCATTTCCCTGCTTAGTAGAAGGCAGGTCCGACATGTAATCCATGGAGATGGATTCCCAAGGTCGACTAGGGGTAGGTAGAGGAGTATATAGGCCTTGCTTCTTGATGGTCGGTTTGGCAATGGCACAAGCAGTGCAGGATCTGATGTGCTTCTCGACATCCTTTCGAAGGTTCGGCCAATAGAAATACTTCTGTAGGATTGCTATTGTTTTCTCGACCCCGAAATGCCCAGCGACTCGACTGTAGTGTGCTTCCCATATCATCTTGGCACGCTCGCTTGAAGGAACACAAAGGTGTCCCATGTGACATAAAAGTGCATCTTGGAGGTGAAAATTTGGAACTTGTGTACCCTCCAAGAGTGCCTTGTAAGTGTGGCCGAATTCTGGGTCACTCTCATAGAGAAGCGGCCAATCATAAGTCTCGTGCCCACAAGAGTTGAGCACGGTGGTGAGCGCCACGATCGGTGGTCGGCTGAGGCAGTCTGCAACATTATTGGTGCTACCCTTCTTGTACTCGATGTTCAAATGAAACTGTTGCAGATATGTGGACCACTTCTGATGGCGATCATTCTGCAACTTCCCTTGTGTCTGTATGAACTGCAAGGGCCGGTGGTCTGTGTGGATGATTGTTTCCTTCCCCAAAATGTAATGCTTCCATTGTCGACAAGCTTGCACAATGGAATACATTTCTTTGTCATAAGTGGGATACTTGCGAATTGTGTCAGAAAATGTCTCACTGTGATATGCCACTGGATGTCCCTGTTGAGTAAGAACTGCCCCAATAGCATAGTCAGAGGCATCTGTCTCGATCTCAAATGGCTGCTGCAAGTCTGGTAAGGTGAGCACTGGGGCAGAACAGAGGCGATTTTTCAATTCCTTGAACGCCTTCTGTTGAGGTTCCGACCAAAAGAATTTTGCTCTCGCTCCTCCTTTGGTGACTTGACTCAAGGGCCAAGTGATATGAGAGAATCCCAACACGAATCTACGGTAGAAATTAGCAAGACCCAGAAAGCTGCGAAGCTCTGTTATAGTGGTTGGGGCTGGCCAATCCCGAATGACTTGGATCTTGGCCGGATCCACATGCACCCCCCTTTCATCAATAATGTATCCCAGATATTGAACCTGGGTCATGCCAAAAGTGCACTTCTCCAAATTGGCACACAATTTGTGTTGCCGCAGTGTTTGGAGGACTTGTCGGATGTGGTGAAGGTGCTCTTCCCAAGTCTGGCTGAAGATCAGAATATCATCCAAGTACACCACTACAAATGAGTTGGTGAATGGCCGCAAGATGTCATCCATCATCCTCATGAAGGTGGCGGGAGCATTCGTCAACCCGAAAGGCATGACCAGCCATTCGAAAAGGTCTTCCTTGGCTTTGAAGGCAGTCTTCCACACATCGGAGGGTTCAATTGGTACCTGGTGATACCCAGACTTCAGGTCGATCTTGCTGAAATATTTTGCACCTTTGAGTTGGTCCAGAAGGTCATAAATCCATGGGATTGGGTACCTATTCCGGACAGTGATCTTGTTCAGCGCCCGATAGTCAATACAGAGTCTCCACGTCCCATCCTTCTTCTGTACCAACACGATCGGGCTCCCACAGGGCGATGAACTTGGTCCGATGTGACCTTTCTGCAACAGCTCCTGAATCTGCCTCTTGATTTCATCATTTTCCAGAACAGAGCGTCGATAGATCGGTCCATTGGGTAGTGGCGCACCTGGGGTCAGATCAATCGGGTGCTTGACCTGGCAGTGCAGAGGAACCCCTGCGGGTGAGGTGAAGATGTCCCCGTACTCCTCCACGACCTTATCCATTTGTTGTTGTCGTGCAGAGGGGCCCTGTCTGGAGGTCGTGGCCACAGTCTTCTTCTTGCCCTGGGGGCGGATCATCAAGAAAACGAATTTCCTGGTTTGGGAAATGAGCTTACTGCATTGTTTTGCAGTAACCAAAGAGATAGCGGCAGGAGGTGGTACCTCTGGTATCCTGTACAACTTATTTCCCAAAGTAACAATAACAGCACGAGGTCGGGACTCATACACAGCATGACGCTTCCACAAGTATGGTTGTCCTAATAATACATTAGAAACATCAATAGGAGCAACTTCACATAATACCTCATCCGTGACGGGCTTGATGCTATAGGGAAGGCGGCACTGTTGGCTAACGCGGAGATCTCGTCCTTGGTGAAGCCACCCGATGGTGTATGGATGTGGGTGAGTTGTGGTCGGCAAGCCAAACCGCTTCACGGCGTCTGCTGAAATGAGGTTCTTTTGGCTCCCATTTTCGACAATGAACCGTACAGGGGAGCCCTTTACCCACATCTGGGAATGGAAGAGACGTTCCTCCTCCTCCTGGATCTTCCTACTCCTCCTTCACCTTGTAGTGGCAACAAAGGGCATTGGGCTCCGTATAAATAACTGTTTCCCTTTTCTCATTCCCCCTTTTAGGTTCTCATCTGGCCACGTGAGCATGCATCTCGACTTGTATTCTCATCTCAGCCACTAGTGACTGCTTGGCCCGACACTCACTTGTGTTGTGAGTGGAGCTCTTATGGAACTCACACCACTTTCCCGTGTCCTTATTTGGCTTTGTGGTGTTTTTCTTTTCTTGTGGCTTCGATGAGTTGTCTTTAGCCGCCATGCCTTGGCTCTGTCCTTTGTTCTATGGTTTCGAAGCACCTTTCCCTTGCTTTTGATTCGCAGATCCAAAGTCTCGCTTCTTCTGCTTGAATTTCTGCTCAATCTTGGCAGCATACCGGTATGCCGTACCAAGCGAGGAGATGTCGAGGAACTCCATTTCCTCCTGAATGTATCTGTGCAGACAGCTCCGATACTTTAGCACTAGATGTTTCTCTGAATATTTGATACCCAACTTTGTGCGCAGGGTATGGAACAAATTCGTCCGCTCATGCACATCTTGATCCCTTTGTTTTCGCAGCATGGTCCATTGTATGTACTTGTCCTCATAGCTCCCCATGGGATAGTACTATTCCTTGACGGCGTCTCAGAAAGAATTCCAATTTGGTACGGCCGTGAATAGAGAGGCTTCTATTTGGTCCTTGTTCTCACAGTAGGTTTCCCACCAGTCCTTAACATGGGGGGTAGCTTTGAGGAGTGCAAAAATAATCTTCTCCCGGTCTGAAAAGTCATGAACCGAGAAATATCCTTCTAATAGATTCAACCATCTATCTACGGCATCTGCGTCTATTTGACCCTCAAATATGGGAATTTCAAAATTTACTTGTACCTTAAAAGGAGTCGCGCCTCCAGGGTGGCTGTTGGATGCAGATGTGCTGTCGGTGGGTAGTCGTTGAAGGATCTGAGCAAAGTTATCCATCATCGCGTTCCTTTGTTTTTCGAGGGCCTCCTCAAGCAATATTTTGATAGGATCTCCTACTCCCTCATCTTTCTTTTCATCCCCCATGGACATCCATTGAGGTTTGCGAGGCTGATCTTGCAAAGATTCCACCAGATCGAGCCCTAGCTCCTTATACCCCGACCTCGTTGGGGACATGCAAAGAAGGATCGAGAAAAAACAGACCCCTCTGATACCACTAATCCGGATTTATGCAAGAACGCAACAGAATAAACATATAACCATAAATACAGAGATGCAGCGGAAATAACACTTCATTTCATTAATATCAAAGAACAGAAATTTGCTTACAGACAGAATGGAAATAAAACTAGCTAGGGCGCTGGTAGCTATCTCTGAGAAGAGATGTGGCGGCTACAGGCCTCTGAACTGAGTTACAATGAGGCTCGAGGGCCTATTTATCATTTAGAAACAATGGGAAATCCTAAACGGCCAAAACCCTAACCCTAGGAGATGAAGCGCCAAAACTATGGGCCCCGTTTGGGTAAATTGGTGTTTCAACTTCCCAGGGGCGTAACTTTGGCATACGATCTCCGTTTGACGCGTACCATACCTCGTTAGAAAGATCTATCCGAGGACTACAAATTTGGAATGAGCAACATCAATCCATGGACCCATGTTTCTCTCCGTTTTCCCAAAAAACATCTTTTAGGGCCTCAAAACGGCTCTGGAAGTTCATGACCCGAAAAACTGCTAAAAATAGTAAACTGTGCCGAAACTGAAAAACTGAAAGAGACAATGGTGGAGCCCCAAGTGGAATAGGCGGGTGACCACCAATATCCACCTGGATCCCTTGGGCATTTTCTCAAATGTGCCAGAGGATATCCCCATTCCGGAGAAGACTAGCTCATCATCTGAGTCTGACGCATTTGTTGAGCTAGGTCTGGGATGCAACAAAATTGGAAAGAAGCACAGAATCACTAAAAATAAGCTTAACTATTTTTCGAACTTCGGTTATGAGAGCGGTATGGTAGATTGGGAACACATTGCAGCAACTATGTTGGTTGGGAAGGTGCGTGGCCAGAAGTACTCTGCTGCAAGACTTCAGCAGTGGACACGCGAGATCTGGGGCGGAACCCTTGACATTTTACCGGATGTCCTGGTGCTGACCAAAGGATGTTTCTCCCTCACTTTTTCCTGACCTGAACAATCTGATTGGGCCCTCAAACACTTCTGGTATCTTGAGATGCATCCTGTCTATCTCAAGAGATGGGTTCCGTTATTTGATCCCAATAAGGAGAATGTGGGGGTCGGCCCCATCTGGATGTGTCTTCCTGGACTACCTGTGAAATTCTGGAATCATTCTGCCCTCCGGAACATTGGGGGTCATTTTGGGCTCTACCTGGACCATGATCGGTCCTACCTGACGACCAGCAGCAAGGTTGTTGCCTGAATCTTGATCTTCCTGGATACTCGTGATGGGTTGTATGACAACTTCAACATGCTATTTGATGGGATGATGTGGCAGCAACCACTGGATTATGAGGGAGTGTTGTTTCGCTGCATAAAATTCCATGAGGTGGGGCACTTATACAAAGAATGCCCAAAGAGGGGTTTTGGTAGGCTGGATATAAAGAAATCCCGCACAGTTGCTACACAGACTGAGCCTTCTATCTGTACCGATTGGGGATCTGCTGATGTGTCGCTGACTGTACCGGGTTCTTCGCCTGATGCTGGGATGGTGTCGACTGATCAGCTTCCAACTTGGCCTATCAATCATCCCAGATCACATCCGCAGGCTACTCTGGTGAGTACTCAACGCACTTCAACTATCCCGGGTACATCTCCTATCACTGACTCATTGATTTCTAACTGCTCTGTCGTTTTACCATCCGTTACTATTCCTTGTTCAACATCTGGTACTGCAGTCAATACTTAATTTTTTTATTTTACATTTCCTTGTATTACATCGGAGTTGACTAGCCTCACACAAAATCTCCCCTCGATTTGATGCTCCATCGCACTGGCCCCTCCATCATTTACCCCCATCATACAACACACATCTGCTGAATCTACCTCCTGCCACTCATCTTCCTCTTCGGAGACACCCTCCACGAGACATAATTATTTTCTTAGATCCCATTCCCTACTCCTCACTAGTGATGCCTTTGGTATTGGGCCGAGTCAGGGCTGCCTACCCATCAAGACACGTGGTAGACCATCTGCTTTAGCAAAGGCCATCAAGCGAGCTAATCTCGAAGTGGAAGCGGGTACTCAATATTCACTTATGCGGGTCCTTAGAGCAAGAAGACCCTTGTTGGCAGTTACATCATGATCTACCTCTCCTACAACTGCAGGGGACTGGCCAACCCCGATACTAGATTGGCACTCAAGGATTTGATAGCTCAGAAGCCCATAGACATCCTATTTCTACAAGAGACTCTAGGAGATGGTTTTGTGGTGGTTGCTATATTTAAAACATTTCTTCCCAATTGGACCTTCATTACTCTTGATGCACACGGAAGATCTGGGGGTTGTGCATTGGGAATTAAAGACAAGACCACCCGGATGATTAACTGTTGGGGTCGGGCGGGTGTACTTGGTATGAAGGTCCTATTTGTTCACTTTGAGCTCGAGTTCACCTTGATAAATGTTTATGGGCCCTGTGCTAATAGAAAATATTTTTGGAACTCTTTATTGACCTGCTCCCTACTGGCAACCCCTCACATTATTTTGGGTGGTGACTTGAATTTTTCATTGGGCATTTCTGAATTCTGGGGCACCCATGCTACCCCTGATCCTTTGGCGGAGTTTTTCACCACCTTGCTCGAGTCAGCCAACCTCATTGATATACAGACCACCAAGCTTCATCCCACTTGGAGGAACAGAAGGACTGGGAATGCTGCTTTGGCCCACAGGTTGGACAGATTTCTCATTGAGCAACCACTCCTCTCCACATTAACTTGGGCTCGACAATGGGTGGGGCAAGGTGGTAAATCTGACCACTCTCCTATCTTCCTGGAATTTGAATGTGGACCCAACAAAGCTCGACCTCCATTCAAATTCAAATCTAGGTGGCTGCGAGACCCTGAGTATCACTTGATGGTCACCCAGGCCTCGCAGAACTGTCGACCCTTGAATGACAGGGACCCTGCCCGGATTATCAATGATAATCTCATGCGAATTAAGAACCTTACTATTCAATGGGTTCGAAATAAGAAGCGATTGGAAAGGGAGGAACTCCGTCAGGTTGAAGAGGTAATTGTACACCTCAACATCTCTGATCTTATGGGATATCGATCTGATGATACCAAGGTGCAGCTTACTGCACTTAAGACTAAAAAGGAAAAACTTCTGAGACAAAAAGAGGAGGACTGGAGACTTAAAAGCCGTGCTATATGGTTACAGGCTGGTGATGAAAATACTAAGTTTTTTCAGCAACGTGCTAATGGGCGCAGGACTGCAAATGATATTTGGGAATTGTCTGATCAGAATGGCTTTGTGGCGAGAATGAAATCACAACTACATGATCTGGGCACTCGACATTTCACCAACCTATACAGAGCACCACCAAACATTGATCTCCCGGACATCATGCACATTACACAGTACTTCAATCGATTTGTGGAACTGGAGCAGATTGATAAACTCAATGCACTAGTTTCTATGGGTGAACTGGAGGGAGTTTTGGAATGGTTCAAAAGAGACAAAATCCCTAGGCCTGATGGCTGGCCCATTGAATTCTTCATCCACTTTTTTGAACTCATGGCAAACGACCTTCTGATTATGATTGAGGATAGCAGGGTGAGAGGCAGGATTTATGATGGTTTTAACACTAATTTTATTGCGCTCATTCCAAAATCTGACAACCCGACCAGCTTCCATGAGTACAGACCCATATCTCTTTGTAACTACATTTACAAGATCATATCAAAAATTATAGCAAATCGTTTCAAGCCTTTTCTATCCTTTCATATTGAAAAGGAACAATTTGCCTTTCTGCACCATAGGCAAATCCATGAAGCTATTGGTACTACCCAGGAAGCCCTTCACTCCATAAAAACTAAGCGCCTTAAATCCACTATTGTCAAAATTGATCTTACAAAGGCTTTTGATCAGATAAACTGAAGTTACCTTCATCTCATCCTAATTCATTCTGGATTTCCTTATACATTTATTAACTGGATTATGGGCTACATTTGTCATGCTACTTTTAGCATATTTCTCAATGGCATAGCATCTGATTTCTTTCATGCGGGGCGGGGTCTACATCAGGGATGTCCTCTCTCACCATTATTATTTGTTCTGGTTATGGAGGGTCTCTCTGTCCTCATAAAAAATGCAAAGGCTCGAGGAACCTTACAGGGACTCGAGATCAATGATATACTACACCTCACCCATATTTTATTTGTGGACGATGTTCTAATATTCCTCAATGGCTCTAGATAGGACTTTGTACAATTTGACTTGCTACTTAAATGTTTTTGCAGAGCCACCGATATGGTACCAAATGCTCTCAAATCTTCTATTATCATGACTGGATGCTCGAGCCTGGAACAAGGCACTGCCATGAATCTATTTGACTATGTCTGTATAAATATCAGTGATGGCCTCAAATATTTGGGATATCATATCAAACCAAATGATTGTAAAATCAAAGACTGGAACTAGATTATTGCTAAAATTGAACGCAGAATCAATGTTTGGTATAACCAATGGCTATCCAGGGCTGGCCCACTGGTCCTTATTAAATCTGTGCTTGAATTTATCCTGGTCTATTGGATGACCCTAGCATGGATACCTATTGGTATTACAAACATAATCAAATGTATATGCTAACATTTTTTATGGCGCAACCAGGGAAAGGACTCTACATTTGCTTGGATTGCCTAGGACCGCATCAACATACCTAAGCAATGGGGTGGCTGGGGGATCAAATATCTCCATCTATTTTCAAGGGCTCTTGCTGCCAAAATGTGTTGGCACTTAATCACTAGACAGAGCCTCTGGAAGGAGGTTATTTTTGCAAAATATATTACGTTGCGGAATACTCTCGAATGGATCAGAGACAGAATCGGGTCGTTGACTGGTGCTTCCATTATCTGGAAGGCGATCACAAAAGCGGATCACATCATCCAGAAAGGTTTATCATGGAAAATAGGATCTGGTGTATCTGTTTGGATCGACACTGATTCTTGGTCAAGGAGTGGTGAATTTTATAAATTACCTTCCTTCATTCTTGAGCACCTGGCTCGTAGAGACATATACTTCCTTGCACAGATTGCGGACCCTACTCATACCACTTGGCAGGTTCAGGCCTGGCTTCAGGCGGATCATCTGGAGATCCCACAGGAGGGCACTCGGATATGGCAAAACTTCATTTGGGCACTAAAAGCATCCAACATTCGCATCACATAACAGGAGGACAAATTGATATGGGCTTGTTCACCTGACGGGAAATATACCCCGAACTTGGATACCTTGCTCTTATTCAGGCCAAAGAACCCCCACTAAAAGCATGGTGGTGGCGCAACATTTGGAAGCTTAAGGCCCCGCACAAGCACAGAACTTTATTCTGGTGTATACTAAACCAGTGCATTCCCACCATGGACTTCCTTCACAGACGATTCGTTCATGGACCTTCATAATGCTGCTACTGTCTCACAAATTGCGAGGATACTACACACCTATTTCTACATTACAATATTATTAGAGGTATTTGGGCTCTGGTTATTACCGATTTGGGCTATCGACATCACTAGCAGGGTGATACATTACTTGAATCATGGATAAATTGGTGGCAGCTAAATGCTGACTGCCCGAGGATGCACAATCTCCCCCTGATATTGGCTTGGGAAATCTGGATCGATCGAAATAAGCTGATTTTCAATGGTCTACCAATTTATTATGACAGAATATGTGCCGCTACCATTGCTACCTACCACCTCCTACCTGTGGATCGACAACACATTACCCCCACAATCGGGACACCAGAAATCATCAACCATAGTCGACCTTGGGCCTATTTTGATGGTGCGTCCAATGCACAGGGATGTGGAGGGGGTGACATACTCCATTTAAATGAACACCACCACTACAAAATCAGGATGGGATTGGGACCTGGCACAAAAAACTATGCTGAACTACAAAGCCTTAGACTTCTTCTGACATTTTCTCGGGAAAAACACTGCAATTCCATTCATATTTTTGGGGACTCTCAACTTGTGATCAATTGGTTCAATAATATTTCTCACTGTCACTCACACACACTGTCTGCACTTCTACGAGAGGTTCATCTACTCAGGATCCTATTTGACTCCATCTCTATGGTACACATTTACATGTCTCGAAACAAAGTGGCTGACCAGTTGTCCAAAGAAGCTACGGAGCTGACTTGGGGTACCTGGCACATTACAGAACAGACTGGAGAACAAGTTTACAGATTTTTCCATCGACCTTTTATGGATGAGGCACCTGCATATTGGGTTGTCTAGTTGCATAGCATTTGGGAGGATTTTGTTTCTATCCCCCTTGGACACCTATCGGCATGCATATTTATTTTTATTTTTATTATGTATTTTTCTTTATTACTAGTAAGTTATGCACCGAACTTACTTTGTGAATATTGGCAACATTTTGATCTGCTATTTTGGGACTATTTAGTCTAAATGAAAGCAAATGTGGCAGTATAATGAGATATTTCATAGATTGTTTAGTAGTGATACACTACCAGCATATGTAACATGTAACTTATCTTATAATGAAAAGTTACGAATTTTTCCTTTGTGAAAAAAAAAAACATTTGTAGTCCAATTAGGTTTTCAATTATTTTCCTAGTAAATAATTCAATGATAATGGATGCATTTTTTTATAGCTTCTACTGAAATTAGGCTTAGTAATAATCTTGAGAGACAACGTCATTTATTTTCCTAATAAATAATTCAATGATAATGGATGCATTTTTTTATAGCTTCTACTAAAATTAGGCTTAGTAATAAGCTTGAGAGACAACGTATCTTTTATAATCAGTGTACATAGTACTTTTAGATTATAATAAATAAATAAAAAGCATATGTTCCAATCTATAATAACGTGTTATATTCTTTATTTTTAATTATTAAACAACCGTAATTGAAATTCGAATTTTAGACTTCACTAACTCATACTACATGAAAAGGCTATTTATTTTAACAATTAAACTTCTTTCTAAATGAAACTATTTTTACATTGTTCATCTTATATTTACAATTATTTAAATATATTAACATATTCATATTTAAATGTGATAAGTAAAAACTCAATAAATTATTAATTCTTGTTAAATTCCTTGCAACTTATTAGTTTAATTAAAACCCAATCAGTGTTTCATCATAAAATTTATTAAATAAAAATCCATTAAAAAAAAAATTACATTAAACAAAATATGGAATGAGCTATTGCGTGTTATCTGCATTTTCTATAAGACTTATAAGACTGATTGAATGTATATTAATAGTAACATTGATCATGTCGGCCTTATAGGCAATGGTAGTTAGTTCATATTCATTTTTGTTTTGAAAAACTACAGTGAGTTGTTATTCAGTTTGTGTAGAAAAAATAACTCCGAGATCTTCTTTTTGTTTCTTGAAAATTTAACATTTTTGCGTTAATAGTACAGCCAGGAAATGGTGATGAGGCAACCTTATACACTCACTTACCATTAAATTCATGTTTTCCTAGAATTTTCCTCCTTTCATTTCCAACCGACACCCACAAGACTTCTCTACCCTTCAAAATAAGCACCGCATCAAACCTGCATGCAAGACTTCTTTGTCCTACAAAACCTGTGCAATCCCCACATCAAACATGCATGTAAAAAAATAGACTGAATCCCCTTTATGTTTCTATTCATCATTACACGTTGGTTGCGTGAGACACAAATATATATACGCATCAACTTTTGCAGATTTTTATTTTTGTGGCCATTTATCAATCAATTGTAGCAGAATGTTGGAAATCTAATTCCAACTACTAATATCAATTAGCAGTAATTGCAAAAGGATTGGAAAGCTCGCACAAGTGAAGTGCAGAGCAGATAAGAATCGGCCCCTTGATATTTATCTAAGGCGGTAGCCGACTTCTTAGAAAGAAGAGTTAAGGCTTAGACTCAAAGTCTCGCCAGCAGCGCAGAGCTTTTATTGCAGTTTGAATCAGGCTTTAAAGCCTTACCAACATATCGGCGGAGTTAATATTCGAGGTAGCATAAGTTCGCTGCATCACAAAGCAGCGATGCAATGCGATGATAGTTCTAACACTATTGCATCACAAACTTTCAAGTTCTTAATAACATGCACACCGAAGAGTTTCGGTGATGCGATGAGGTCCCACCTCAATCGCAATCGCGGCATCGCAAAGTTACTTGTATGTCTATTGCAAAAATGTCGATCTCCGATGCGATGCGATGTGGACCTCGCTCCAATCGTATTCATGACTTTCAGTTGATCGTCTGCAAAGGACTGTGAACCAATGTTCGTTGATGTTGTGATGTGATGTGGACCCCGCTCCAATCGCAATCGCAAATCGCAAAGAATCGCAAGCCGACTGTCAATGCGATATGGGCCTCGCACCATCGCAATCTTAGAATTGCAATCGCAAAGCGCAAAGGTAATAACCTTTTGGCCGCTGAAATGCCGATCGCCGATTGACTTATGGATGCGATGAAGTTTTCAAATGGATTTCATGAAATTTGAGATCCCACTTTATTTATCGGTTTAATTGTTTTTATTGTAACCGTGCTTTATAAAAGGCAAAGAGCCCGAAGGAATTGAAAGTTTTTACTTTGAATGTGTTTTTATGTATTAAGACGTTATTTAAGAAACAGAGAAATTGATGTAGCCCGCAGGCTGAATACACAGCAAGTTTGTAAGCACTGTATGTGCGGATTTGAGGACAGAGAAGTTTTGTGAGCACTTTTGTTTTACAGTACACTGTAATACTTTTTGAATCCCTCTCAAGGAGGAAGAATCAGATTGTTGATTTTGTATTTCTTTTATTCTTTTATGAATTAAGAAAACTTGTCCTAAATTGTTTTTGTTCATTCTGTAAATTGAGTTTGAAAACTGTGTTGTTGAAGGAATCTCCATTCTCTCTGTTGTTTAGAAGTAATCAGAAACTTCAACATGGTATCAGAGCTAGTCTAGGCACTCAGTGAGACAAAACAGAGTTTTTTTTTCCACTGCAGGAGCTGTAAGAAGCTTATTGAGCATATTTCTCCAGCAGAGAAAGTTCTTGCTTGTTTTATTATACAGTTAGTATCTTTTCTTTACTTATATAGTTAAGATGGTAGATGCTGGAACTGGTTTGACAAATTCCCAAATTCCACAGTTTAATGGGAAGAATCATAGTTATTGGTCCATAACTATGAGAGCTTCGTTTGCTTCTCAGGGATTATGGGAGTTAGTTGAAAATGGCTACCCTGAACTTGTAGATGCAGCAGTGTTGGCAGCTTTGACAGTAGCAGAAAGAGACCTATCGAAGAGCGATAGGAAGAAAGACTCCAAATCCCTCTTTTATCTCTTTCAATTAGTACATGAGAGTGTTTTCCCACAAATTGCAGCAGTAACAAAGTCTAAAGAGGCATGGGATATTCTCAAAATTGCCTATCAAGGCATGGAGAAGGTGAAGACTGCAAAGTTGCAGATGTTGAGGAGAGACTTTGAAACACTCAGCATGAAGGAATCTGATACAATAGATTCATTCTTCACTCATGTTATTGGGTTGATAACCCAAATAAGATCTCATGGTGAAATTATTGAAGAAAGAAGGATTGTAGAGAAGATCTTGAGAAGTTTACCCTCAAGATTTGAAGCTATTGTGGTAGCAATAGAAGAGACAAAGGATCTCTCATAGTTCACTGTAGATGAACTGAGTGCTTCTCTTATGTCTCATGAACATAGACTGAGTAGAGGAACAGATGCCTCTTTGTAGCAAGCATTCAAGACTCAAATGTCATTCGGCCGAGGTAGAGGTCGAGGTAGAGAAAATAATAGAGGTCGTGGAAGAAGCAAAAACAAAGGCAGAAATAATCCTGCTAGCACAAGCGAAAGGAGCTGCAATCAAAACCAAGATGAAGGTTCAAGCAAACAGCAAGCTCATGGATGAAGGTATGAAAAAATCCCAAGTCCAATGTCAATATTGCAAGAAATTAGGCCATTATGCCAATGAATGTAAAAAAAAGAAAAATGACATGAAAAATAGGCAAAATGCTAATTTTGCAAATGAAGAAGATAAGAATCCAAAGATTGTGATGTTAACATGTAACATTGCACAAGATAAACAAGAAGATGTTTGGTTCTTAGACTCAGGTTGTAGTAATCACATGACTAGAAACATTGCAATGTTTGCCAATCTGGATGAAAATGTGAAATATGAGGTAACAACAGGAATTGATAGTAATATATCTATCAAAGGCAAAGGTAGAGTCAGTATCCTAGCAAGAAATGGAGAACAGATGATTGTGCCAGATGTATACTATGTACCTGGTCTGAAATGTAATATTTTAAGCATTGGATAGCTCATTGAAAAAGGTTACAATGTGTTCTTCAAAAATGATGTGTGTAAAATCAGAGACATACCTCCAAGTAAGAATATCATTGCAGAGGTGCAGATGACCAGCAATAGAATGTTTCCTCTCAAACTCAGAGCAGATTTGAAGGAAGGAAGAAATATTGCAGCTATAACACAAGAAGTCTTTCAAGAAGAAGTGAAATATGAAAATTGGTTTTGGCACTTGAGATTTGGACATCTAAATTTCGGAGGCTTGAATCTATTGCACAGAAAGGGAATGGTAAAGGGATTGCCATTGATTGAGAAAAGAGACAGCCTTTGTGAAGGCTTCATCTTGGGCAAACAACACAAAGAAAGCTTTCCAGCAGGAAAGAGTATAAGGGCAAAAGAACCCTTGGAAATTTTTCACTCTGATATGTGTGGACCGATGCAAATACCATCATTTGCTGGAAATAAATATGTTTTAACTTTCATTGATGATTACACCAAAAATATATGGGTGTATGTGTTAAAATAGAAGAGTGAAGTGTTTGAGAAATTCCGCCACTTCAAAACTCGTGTTGAGAAACAGTGTGGGCATTATATCAAAGTGCTCAGAACAGATAGAGGTGGAGAGTACATCTTTAAGGACTTTCTGCGTTTTTGCAAATAGAATGGCATACAAAATCAATTCACCGTGAGGTATACACCTCAGCAAAACAGCATTGCATAAAGAAAGAATAGGACCATTTTGGACACGGTCAGAAGTATGTTGAAGGCAAAACACTTACCGCATGAGTATTGGGCTGAAGTTGTCACTTGCGTAGTTTACATCTTGAACAGATGCCCAACTAAAGCCGTCATGAACAAAATACCAGAAGAAGCATGGAGTGGACAAAAGAAAATTGTCACTCACATGAGAGTATTTGGCTATGTAGCATATGCACATGTACTGGATCAGCTAAGGAAGAATCTTGATAGTAAGGGGGAGAAGTGTGTCTTTATTGGCTACTGTGATGAGTCAAAAGAATACAAACTTTATAATCCATCTACCAAGAAATTGATAGTAAGCAGAGATGTGCAGTTCTGTGAAGAAGAATCTGTGAAGAAAGAAAAGACTGTAAACGAGAAGACAACTCTATCTCACGAAGAAGAAGAAGAAGGAACAGTTGTTGTTAACCCTTCTTCGGTGGCTCCTCCTCCACCACCGCAAGCACAACAAACCACACCACAAGCTAGAATTCGAACAGCCTTGAGAAGTCAAGGAAGTGCTACTCCGAGCACATTGTAGGGATCTGGAACACCCTCACGTTCGAATGAAACTTCAAGCACACCAAGAAGACCAAGATTCAGAAATATGAATGAGATTTATGAACAAGGAGAGGTAAGTAACAATACCGGTCTGAATTCATTATTCACTTTGTATTATCATGTTGATGACCCAATTCATTTTGAAGATGTTGTAAATGATGATAAATGGATTGAAGCAATGAATGAAGAAATTGATGCAATTGAGAAGAGTAAAACGTGGGAGTTAGTGGACCTCCCTGAAGGCAAAGAAGCCATTGGAGTTAAGTGGGTCTATAAGACCAAAAGCAATGCTGAAGGCAAGATCGAAAGGCACAAGGCCAAACTTGTTGTTAAAGGCTACAAGCAGCAACAAGGCAGAGACTATGATGAAACCTTTGCACCAGCAGCAAGGATGGAAACAGTTAGAACAGTGTTGTCTATTGTGGCACAACACAAATGGAAGATTTATCAGATGGATGTTAAATATGCATTCTTGAATGGAGTGTTAAAAGAAGAGGTTTATGTTGAACAACCTCCAGGCTATGAAGTTGAAGGCCAAGAGCATAAAGTATGCAAACTGAAGAAGGCTCTTTATGGGCTGAAGCAAGCTCCAAGAGCATGGTACAGCAGAATAGATGCTTACCTAATTGAGAATGGGTTCGAGAAGTGTGATGGTGAACCCACACTCTACATAAAGGAGAATGACGGTAAGATACTTATAGTTGTTTTATATGTAGATGATTTAATTTTTACTGGCAATGATGCTTCTCTCATTGTTGATTTTAAAGCAGTCATGAAAAATGAGTTTGAAATGACTAACTTGGGCTTCTTAAGATATTTTCTTGGAATTGAAGTAGACCAAAGTGAAAATGGTGTTTTCATTTCTCAAGATAAATATGTAGAAGCAGTGTTGAAAAGATTCAACATGCAAAACAGCAAAGCAGTTGTGACTCCAACAGTAATGGGGTTGAAATTGAGTAAAGAAGATAGCAGTAAGGATTTTGATCCAAAGTTGTATAAAAGCATAGTTGGCAGCCTTATGTACTTAATTACAACTAGGCCAGACATTATGCACGTTGTTAGCTTAATCTCCAGATTCATGGAAAGACCAAAAGAAGCTCATTGGCAGGTAGCCAAGAGAATTCTAAGGTATGTAAATGGAACGAAGGGGTTTGGTATATTATACTCCTCTTCTGAAAGTTTCATGTTAACAGGTTACACTGACAGTAATTGGGTTGGAAGTGTTGATGATCGAAAGAGCACATCAGGCTATGTGTTTCATTTGGGATCGAGAGCAGTTTCATGGGCTTCCAAGAAGCAACCGATAGTTGCTTTATCTACAGCAGAAGCAGAATATGTGGCAACAACAGCAGCAGCATGCCAAGCAGTATGGCTGAGAAGAGTTCTCAAAGATTTGTGTCATGAAAAAGAAAATGGCACAACCATTTACTGTGAAAATAGCTCGGCGATAGCATTGTCTAAAAATTTTGTTTTTCATAAAAGGACAAAGAACATTGACACCAAGTTTCACTTCATACGAGAATTGGTTAACAATGGTGAAATTGTTTTGCAACACTGCAAAACAGAGGATCAATTTGCAGATATCCTCACAAAGCCACTAGCGCAGAAAAGCTTTGATCATTTCATGGAATGCCTGGGTATGCAGAAAAACCCAGCAATTGAAATTAAGGGGGAGTGTTGGAAATTAATTCCAACTACTGATATCAATCAGCAGTAATTGAAAAAGGATTGGAAAGTTCGCACAAGTGAAGTGCAGAGCGCATAATAATCAGCCCCTTGATATTTATCTAAGTCGATAGCCGACTTCTTAGAAAGAAGAGTTAAGGCTTAGACTCAAAGTCTCGCCAGCAGCACAGAGCTTTGATTGCAGGTTGAATCAAGCTTTAAAGCCTTACCAACATATCGCCGAAGTTAATGTTCGAGGCAGCATAAGTTCGCTACATCAAAAAACAGCGATGTGATGCAATGATAGTTATAACACTATCGCATCGCAAACTTTCAAGTTTTTAAGAATGTGCACACCGAAGAGTTTCGGCGATGCGATGAGGTCCCACCCCAATCGCAATCGCGGCATCGCAAAGTTACTTGCATGTCTGTTGCACAACTGCAGATCTCCGATGCGATGCGATGTGGACACAGCTCCAATCGCAATCGCAAGTTTCAGTTGATCGTCCGTAAAGGACTATGAACCAATGTTGGTCGATGTTGCGATGCAATGTGGACCCCGCTCCAATCACAATCGCATATCACAAAGAACCGCAATCACAAGATCGCAAGCTGACTGTCGATGCCTACTGCCGATGCGATATGGGCCTCATGGCATCGCAATCGCAAAGCGTAAAGGTCATAACCTTTTGGCTGCTGAAATTCTGATCACCGATTGACTTACGGATGCGATGAAGTTTTCAAATGGATTTCATGAAATTTGAGATCCGACTTTATTTGTCGGTTTAATTGTTTTTATTGTAACCGCGCCTTATAAAAGGCAAAGAGCCCGAAGGCTTTTTTAATGAAAGTTTTTACTTTGAATGCATTTTTATGTATTAAGACGTTATTTAAGAAACAGAGAAATTGTTGTAGCCCACAGGCTGAATACACAGCAAGTTTGTAAGCACTGTATGTGCGGATTTGAGGACAGAGAAGTTTTGTGAGCACTGTTGTTTTATAGTCCACTGTAATACTTTGTGAATCCCTCTCAAGGAGGAAGAATCAAATTGTTGATTTTTGTATTTCTTTTATTCTTTTATGAATTAAGAAAACTTGTCCTAAATTGTTTCTGTTCATTCTGTAAATTGAGTTTGAAAAATATGTGTTGTTCAAGGAATCCTCATTCTCTCTGTTTTTTAGAAGTAATCAGAAACTTCAACACAGAAATGGGTTACATGCTTACCCTTGAAAAGTCTGTGTGTATAATTCTTGCTACACTGTTGTCTGCTAATCATCAATTTGTGTTGGGTAAGTTTGACTACGAAGATGCTCTGCATAAATCTATTACGTTTCTGGAAGCTCAAAATTCAGGAAAACTCTCGAGCAGTAGCAACAGGATAAGTTGGAGAAGAGATTCTTCTCTCACAAAATGACAAATCCAAAATGTAACAACAATATTTTCTCGTTTTGGTATTTCCATCTGTTTTTGAAATGTTGTTTCGTGAATTTTTTAGAAGTGTTGTTAATAATACCCAAAATGGAAAAATAACGAGTCTGATCTTATCGATGCATAAAGGTCTTACCAATGGGAAAATAACTAGGGTATCTAATTTGGTAAAGTAAATACTCCACACACTTTTGAACTTATTTAGATAGCAGAGGTCAAACAATATTAGATTTCAGGATAACAATTAACATAAATATGCGGCACAACCCACCCACAACATGAATTCTTCCTCCAATATTATGATTATGAATTTGCAACCATTTGAATTCCATCAATATTCTCTGTCCATATAAATTAGGAATTGATTATTTGGTGCATTTCTTCAACAAGTCTAGAAGGATACATTGAGGTTCAACATGGTTTTTACTGTGTATTTATGTAGGTGGATTTAGTGGGCGGTTACTACGACGTTGGGGATAATGTGCAATATGGGCTTCCCATGGCATTCACCATTACCATGTTGGCATGGGGAGCCCTTCAGTATAGAGATGAACTTGCAGCAGCGGGAGAGTTGGAGAACGTTAGGGATGCCATTAAGTGGGGAACTGCTTATTTCATCAAAGCAAGTGCCACCAAAAACCAGCTATGGGTTCAGGTTAATTAACCAACATCCAAATTAAATAACCTTAAGGATCACACCATATAGTAACTTATGACTGCATCTATAGGTGTTTTCTAATGATTTCAGTTTCATATGAAATATTGGGGGTAAATTAAACTAGCTATATATTTTCTCTGATCAACGTGGAGCGTTTTCTTTTTAGGTGGGAGATCCAATTGCAGACCATAACTGTTGGGAGAATCCAGAAAGGATGGACACTCCAAGGACTTTGTACAAAATAGATACGTCCACTCGCGGGACAGAAATTGTGGCAGAGAATGCTGCAGCCTTGGTGGCTTCCTCCATCATCTTTGCAGCCATTGACAAACCTTATTCCATTCTCCTGCTCAAAAGAGTTATTTCGGTATAATATTATGCCTCTTCTAATATCACTTTTACTTATTTAAAATTGTATGTGATTGCAGATTTTAGGGATATCCAAGAGATATCCATTGTTTTATCTTCTTAAACATAGAATTCCAAAATATTATTGAAATATACCATCCAAAAAAACTATAAAAAAAAAATGTTTTTTTTTTTTTTTTTTTTTTTTAATCTTCTATAGCCTCTGTCCTAAACTTCATAGCGTTCATGTGTCAGATTCAAAATTGAAAGTTGAAAAGTGAATGAATTTTCCACTTCAACTTTTTATGATACTTATGTAATTGAATATGTCATTTGGTGCAGCTCTTTGGTTTTGCTGACCAATACCGTGGGTCATATGGTGGAGAGTGCCCTTTTTATTGCTCTGTCTGGGGCTATGATGTATCTTTTCCTAAATTTATAAATTATTAATATTTTTCACTTCACACCATTATTTAAATTACAGAGTGAGTAACTTCATGACTTCTTGTTATTATTTCTTGACTAACCAACATGCAGGACGAGCTCGCATGGGCAGCAGTGTGGCTATATAGAGCAACTGGATTGCCAAATTATACCAAATACATACTCCACCAAAATTTTTGTACTTCCAATGAGTATGAGTTCAATTACGATCTCAAATATGAAGGAGTTCAAGTCCACCTATCTAGTGTAAGCCCATATCCATATAAACATATCAATCACAAAACGTTCAACTGAGAAATATTTTAATACTGGCTACATGACCTTCAACTGACCATGTCTTCATAAAACCAGTGAACCTGGCAGCTATATTTCTCCGAAGAAACCAACTTGGAAGTCTACAGAGCCCAAGCAGAAGTGTTCCTATGCTCAGTTCTTCAACAAAGTCCTCAATTCAAAAATTCCATCACACCAGGTATATTGAAGTTTCTCCCTATCATGCTCCGAGCTTCAAAATTAAGCTCCCTAACAGTATTTGAATTTTTTTGTTGCACTTGGACAGGAGGGTTGTTGTTTGTGCGAGATGGTGCAAATACACAATATGCTCCAGGCACATCGTTCCTCGCATCAGTGTACAGTGACTTACTGTCAAGATATAAGAAATGCCTGCAATGTGGCGATCAAACCTATGAACCAAGCGTTCTCATTACATTTTCCAAACAACAAGTACAGAAACATATTATAATTTGTTAAGTTTTGAGGAATATTTAATTAAAGAGGAGAATAATCTATTACACTCACATATCCATTCTAGTTTTATCAGAGTATAAGAGATTCAAAGCTACATAAATTAAGTTTGTTTTTTCATATTATAATTTGGAAAAACCAACAAAGTAGTAGCTCACAAATCCACTTCGTATATTGTAAATTACAGGTCGATTACATTTTGGGTAACAATCCTGTTGGCATGTCTTTCATGGTGGGTTTTGGTGAGAAATATCCACAGCAAGCTCATCACAGAGGGTCCTCCATAGTTTTGATATACGAGGATTCGAGAAAGACATCATGTACCGAAGGTTTCACTTTGTGGTTACACAGAGAAGCACCTAACCCAAATGAATTACCAGGTGCAGTTGTGGGAGGTCCTGATCGCTATGATGGGTTTGAGGATAGCGGGGAAACATCGACGAAGCTTGAGCCCACAACGTATATCAATGCTCCCCTCGTGGGAGTCCTCGCCAACCTGCACAGCAACGGCATGGAATCACTGACTTGAATTTAAAATGTTATACTAGTAATCTAGTCTACTAAGTTTGCATTCCATATTTAAATATGAGTCGATGGAAGTATATGAATATTGGTAATTCCGGGCTCTAGAATTGTTTTGTTCCATTTCATCTTGTTGAATCCTATAGCCAGATTGAAGACTTGTTCTGTATTTTATATCTTAAATCCCGCATGTTGATTGAAAATTCCTCTATTTTTAAATATAAGCAGTGGAGTTTATTTCTTAAAACATAAAAGTGAATTTTTTGACGTGTTCTTGGCCTAGAAGGCCCTTGTAGAAAAACAATATAGAAATAAACTACAAAGGTTAAGAACATATAATTCAGATGAATATGTCAACATCAAATTCACAGATTATCGCACTTCCACAAAGGATATCCAAAATATAACACCATAAGAAGCATATCCAAAATTAAGCTAGATGCCAGGCACTTTTGTGGCTTTGGTAGTCACTAGCATGGAGTCGCGTTCTTAATTAGAATAGGAAATGTTTACAACCTAAAAGTGAGAAGTGTATTTTTGTTGGATATTCTAAAAATATAATAGGTTATATACTTCTTCAACCTCAATTCAATGAAATAAATATTAGAAAATATTTTTAAATTGACGAAACTCTCTAGGTCGAGAAGTCTCATTTAGTGGTTGTGTCCTAATAAGGGCGAAATCCTTTATTGGTTTGTTTCACGAATTCAAATTGGGTCGGTAACCCTAATGATCAAAATTCTATTGTGGGTTATGTTTTCAATCTTTGTTCTAGAAATATCACTTGGGCTTGTAAAAGGCACCGAGATATCGCTCATTTTTCAAAAAATCAGAGTGTTGAGCAATAATTAATGAAATTCAAGAAGTATCTTGGCTTGGAAGATATTTTCATAGTTTTCCAACAACATCATCAAAAAACCCTTTGGTGTGACAATCATAGTGACATCAAGATAGCCAATGATCCAAATTTATGCAGGAACGCAACAGAATACACATATAACCATAAATACAAAGATGCAGCGGAAATAACACTTCATTTAATTAAAATCAGATAACTGAAATTTGTTTACAGACGGGATGGAAATAAAATATCTAGGACGCTTGTAGCTTATCTCTGAGAAGAGATGTGGCGGCTACAGGCCTCTAAACTCTGGGTTACAATGAGGCTCGAAGGCCTATATATTATTGAGAAACAATGGAAAACCCTAAACATCCAAAAACCTAACCCTAGGAGATGAAACACAAGAATATGGGCCCCGTCGAGGTAAATTGGTGCATCAATTTCCCGAGGTCGTAACTTTGGCATACTATCTTCGTTTGATGCACATGATACATCATTAGAAAGATTTATCAAAGGAATACAACTGCTGATAGTGAATGTGAATTTTGAACTGGACGGAACGGACTCACATTTGTCGGAGGTTTGATGCCCAAAAAACGTTGTTTAGGGCCTCAAAACGGCTCCGGAAGTTCAGGACCCGAAAAACTACCAAAAATAGTAAATTGCACTACAATCAAGGGAATTGAAAAGATGAAAGAAACAATCGTGGGAGTCCAAGTGGAATAGGCGGGTGGCCACCAATGATCCTCCTGGATCAGCCAAAGGTCTAGTTTAACGTTAAAATAGGAAACACGCTGAGCTATAAATTCACTTCATCAGAAAGATCAGTCATTATCAAGCTATTTTGAAGTGATCATTTTCCTTCAAATGATTAAGTTGCAGATATGTTAACCAATTCTATTATAGAAGCAGAGTTTCCTAAACTTCAATCTATGTTAAGAGTTTGGCAATTCATCATTAAGGTGGGACAAGATCTAGCGCTTCCTTCCTTCTCCTATTATATCATCTTTATAAATCCTTAAATCCTATTTCAATTTTGTCTTGAGGGTGATGTTAGGATATTTAGGCAAGTGAGAGTTAGCTAAGTTCAACTTGTTTTAATATGTCTATTAGGTAAAAGTCTGTTTTTTTAGTATGCATTATTTGCATTGTAATCTAATGGCCACAACATGTTCTAGGCATTGAGTAATATGAAGAATCATAGTCTCCTTGAGAATAATGATATTGATCCATGGCTTAAAACCCGATTGATCCATGATCTATATTTAAAGAGCACATAAAGTCATGGTTGAAGTTAATTTTGTAGAAATCTCTTATGAGATTTTTTTTCTTTTGCATTAATAAAATTATCTCAAGTGGCCACATTGTCTAGGGCCATGGACTTTTTTCATCGGTGAGGGTTTTAACTATGTACAAATATTGGCATTATTGTCTTTGATCTAGTTGTGTTAGTGGTTACCGAAGTTGTTAATCATGTATGGAATAACTTGTTTTCCCAAAATAATTCTTCATTGCAAGGATTAATCCTCTGGTAATGGCTTCCAAACATAAGATAATTTCAAAGAGGAGAAGAATATGTTCGATGGTAAGCTTGCATATTTGCCACATATGAAAAAAAATTGACGATGTGCCGAATTTTCTACTTAGGTGTAACACTATCCATCGACAATGTATTTTAGAGAACGATGTGCTAGTTTTAATCATGGTCAACCACCATGTTATTGGTAATTCAAATTAACTTCTTGTTTTTCTACTCAACAATATCATTTATACTTAAGATTAATAGTTGTGAAAATAGCTTAAAAAAAAACACTTTCTTGAGAGACAACCTAGTTAAATCCATAGATGAAAGATATGTCATGAACTATCAAATATTAACATGAACATAGTTAAATCCATAGATGAAAAATATGACATGAACTATCAAATACTAACATGAACATGACATGTGATAATGTGTTGTTCCAAGAATTTGGTAACGAAATAGCCTTTATCCATCTAATAGAGTTATTTGTAACCATGATTTTGAACTTGGATTGCTTTAAATAGTGAGCATTTATCTCACCTATGACATTAAAGTTTCATTTCTTGAAAATATACTCACTAGCAATAGGTTACAAAGGACTTGGTCTCTCTCTCTTTATCTATGCATGTTTTCATAACTAATAATATTGGAGTTGTGCATGCCAATGTTTAAACAATGTGGGACAATAATTTCCAACCATTAAGAATTTATGAGCAGTGGTATATCTAGAGAAGTGACAACTAGTTGGACTATCATGCAAATCATTCCACACTTTCTTAGCATTGTCTTTCTCAGGGAATCTCAATAACACATCAACATAGCTTTCCCTAGAAATAATACCATTGAAAATTTTATATTGAGTGCATTTAAGTCCTAATGATCTTCTTCTTTTCACATATTAATGTTCCACTTCAATGTCCATATGATTTTGTCTGTTAGCTACTAGTTTACGTAGGCCTTTTACAAGAAAAGTGATGGAATGCTTATCACAAATACCTAACACTTGAATGGCGGTGATCCAATTTTCTTTCCTTTCACCAATTTCCTTTTGTATTAAGGGAGATGTACAACAACATGAGGGAGGATTATTTTTTTGGGGATTTTCAAGATGCAAGGTTTGAATTAATCAATTTCTTGACCCTGGTGAAAATTTGTTTCTCAAGTCTTAGATAATTTATCTCAAAATCCTAAGACCCATACTCATAAACCTTATATATAACGCACTCCCTTCCTCATCTTTTTGAGTGAGGATAACAAGAGGAGAGTGATTTAATGCAATCATATAAAGGTATAAATCCTTAATGATGTTTATATTGGCCAAGGATGCGAATGAAACAATGACCAATTTGATTTTTTTGAATGCCCTTCTCTCAACCTCTGCCACTAATGATATTTTGCATGAGATTCATGATTTTGAAGGAATCTACGACAAATAAGCTTATGAAATTAATCCTCCAAAATAATGGTTGCACAAATTTCCTCTTATGAGGTGGGACATCTATTTGATAGCTTTGATTCTTTATGAATCCATTAGTATTGAATTTTCCACGCTTCCTCCGTCTCTGTCAAATATTTTCTTTTAAGTATCGTAGTTGGTTGGAGTTATTTTTTGAGAAGATCGCGATACTTTCTATGTAGACAACCAATTTTTAGTTAACAAGGCCCATAAAAGCCATATCCATCAAGCATTGAAAAATGTTAATGACATTAAACAATCTTGGGATTATTTTGAATGCACATGTACCTAGTTTAGTCTTGAAAGTGGTTTCCAATTTGTCCTCATCCAAAATAAGGATAGGAGTGTTCATTGAAAATTCATATAGGAGAGATAGAATTTTAGAACCTGTGAACATCTATAAAGTTTGTTCCATGGGTGAGACAAGATAGTTGTTTCTCTCCAATTCTAAATTAATATTTGGAAATCCACTAGCAAACTTGTCTCGTAACTATTCTTCCATATGGCAATAACATTTGTAATCCAATTAGGTTTTCAATTATTTTCGTAGTAAATACTTCAATGATAATGGATGCATTTTTTTATAGCTTCTACTAAAATTAGGCTTAGTAATAATCTTGAAATACAACGTCATTTATTTTCCTAATAAATAATTCAATGATAATGGATGCATTTTTTTATAGCTTCTACTAAAATTAGGCTTAGTAATAAGCTTGAGAGACAACGTATCTTTTATAATCAGTGTACATAGTATTTTCAGATTATAATAAATAAATAAAAAGCATCTGTTCCAATCTATAATAACTTGTTATATTCTTTATTTTTAATTATTAAACAACCGTAATTGAAATTCAAATTTTAGACTTCACAATGAAAGGGCTATTTATTTTAACAATTAAACTTCTTTCTAAATGAAACTATTTTTACGTTGTTCGTCTTATATTTACAATTATTTAAATATCTTAACATATTCATATTTAAATGTATAAGTAAAAAACTCAATAACTTATTAATTCTTGTTAAATGTCTTGCAACTTATTAGTTTAATTAAAACCCAATCAGTGTTTCATCATAAAATTTATTAAATAAAAATCCATTAAAAAACAAATTACACTAAACAAAATATGGAATGAGCTATTGCGTGTTATCTGCATTTTATATAAGACTTATAAGACTGATTGAATCTATATTAATAGTAACGTTGATCATGCTGGCCTTATAGGCAATGGTAGTTAGTTCATATTCATTTTTGTGTCGAAAAACTAGAGTGAGTTGTTATTCAGTTTGTGTAGAAAAAATAACTCCGAGATCTTCTTTTTGTTTCTTGAAAAATTAACATTTTTGCGTTAATAGTACAGCCAGGAAATGATGATGAGGCAACCTTATACACTCACTTACCATTCAATTCATGTTTTCCTGGAATTTTCCTCCTTTCATTTCCAACCGACACCCACAAGACTTCTCTACCCTTCAAAATAAGCACCGCATCAAACCTGCATGCAAGACTTCTTTGTCCTGCAAAACCTGTGCAATCCCCACATCAAACATGCATGTTTCTATTCGTCATTACACGTTGGTTGCGTGAGACACAAATATATATACGCATCAACTTTTGCAGATTTTTATTTTTGTAGCCATTTATCAATCAATTGCAGCAGAAATGGGTTACATGCTTACCCTTGAAAGGTCTGTGTGTATAATTCTTGTTACACTGTTGTCTGTTGATCATCAGTTTGTGTTGGGTGAGTTTGACTACAAATATGTTCTGCATAAATCAATTCTGTTTCTGGAAGCTCAACGTTCAGGAAAACTCTCCAGCAGTAGCAACAAGATAAGCTGGAGAGGAGATTCTGCTCTCACAGACGGAAAAATCCAAAATGTAACAACAATATTTTCTCGTTTTGGTATTTCCATCTGTTTTTGAAATGTTGTTTCGTGAATGTTTTAGAAGTGTTGTTAATCATAACCAAAATGGAAAAATAACTAGTCTGATCTTATCGATGCATAAAGGTTATTGAAATGTTACTTTCAACTGCAGCCCTATATAGATCCGCTTTCCATTTGTGTTTTCATATTTTCAATGAACAGCCGCTTGCTATTTTGATTGAGGCGTCAAATTCGTTTTCTATAAAAAAGTACACAGTTCTCTGTTTGGGTAACAATGGTTTCGGCGCCAATCTCTGTACAATTAAAAAAAACAGGGTTTACATTGAAAACAGAGGATTTCATTTTTATACACTGGAGTGTTACTTTTGTATGCGCGGGAGTTTAGTTTTAAAGCACAGTGGTCCCCGCAGCCAGGTCAGCAGACACGCAGCGAAATGTTAGTGGATCACGTGATTTTGGAGCCCGTCCCCGAAACACAAATCCAGACGCGATATCACTTTATGAGCGCAATTGTATAAACCATCGTGCGTTCAAAAGTCCACCGTACACCAGCCCAAATCCGAACGCGATATGATTTATAGGGCGGATTTTATATTTCATCACGCGCACAAAAGTTGACGTCATGTCATCCATTTTGTAACGCGATGTGATTCATTGCATTTTGGTTAAATGATGTTTGAAGTCCGGCGAGTGGAGGTTTGTTATGGTTTTAGATATAGGTTTGATAAAGGTTTTGTTAATATGTTTTATGTAATGCGCGACGGAGTTTTATTAATGTTTTGATATGTTTTATGTTTTAAAACATATGCAGTGTTATATATTGATCAGGAGCTCAAGTCCAAGCCATGGAAAAAGACTAAAAAATGAAAGTGCTCAGAATTTCTCCAAAATAGATCGACTGGAAAGTGCTCGTCAATACGATCCCAATGCCACGAACGGCACTCAAATCCGACTCCGTATGAGGAAGATATTCAGTTTTAAAGATCCGCCAATTTCAATTAAAAATGCCAAATTTGACTTTGGGAAAAAAAATACTTTTATTAAAAAAAGAATATTCCACAGAATATTCTGGGAATATTTTGTGGAATATTCCATAGAATATTCTGCAGAATATTTCGCTTGTGGCCAATTACAAAAGAATTTCTCATACAGAGATTGACTGTAGAGGGCATTCACCGGATATTTCACCTTTACTAGAAAGGATGAATCCGGAGGCTACCTGGCCCTTCTACAGACTCTGCCTAAAGAAATAAAATGTAATCACTAATGATCTTGATCAATGAAAGTATTTGTTCTCACGATTTCAGATCATATATAAACATATGTGCAATGTAATGTGGGCCCTCGACAGGTTTTAGTTTTAGTTTTATTTAAAAAAAAGTTTATGTTTTATACGTCACGGCATATAAAGTAAAAAGCTCGAAGGCTTAGTGTTGTAATGTTTTTTGTATTGTATACACCACAGTGTATTTCAAAGAGAAAAACAAAGTGCATTATTATTACACAGCAGTGTAGTGGTTTTTGAATAGAACCGAGAGACAGAGTATTTTGTAATAGAGAGTGTTGTTGGCACTGTGTTTTGTAACAGTCCACATTTTTGTAATCCCTCTGTGTGAGGAAGTATTGTAACAGTTTTTTTTGTTTTTTTTATGAAATAGAAGTTTTTAACTGTGTGAAACTCTGTCTCCTCTGAGCATTTTTTTTGTAATTCTCTGTATTAAGAAGGAGAGTATTATTCTCTCCATATTTGTTCTAGAATTCTCAGAAATTCCAACATGGTATCAGAGCTAGTCCAGGCTCTTTGAAGGTGTCAAAGAAGCTAAAGGAAGGATTTCTTTGTTGCAGCAGCTTCTCCAGCAGAGTGAAGACTCAGTCAAAAGAATCCAAGGTATTTCTCAAGACATTTTTATTTGTGTTATTGTTTGAAGACAGTCAGTTTATAAATTTACAGTCAAGTGTTTGAAGCATAGTTAGAGTGCAAGAATAGCTGGAGCCAGCACTAGCATGAGTATAGGTAATACTCAGCTCCCACAATTTAATGGGAAAAACTATGAGTATTGGGCAATAACCATGAGAGCCCTATTTGCCTCCCAAGACTTATGGGAACTTGTTGAGGATGGTTTTGAAGAACCAATGGATGAAAATGAGTTTAATGATTCAACTCAGGCAGAGAAAGGCTTGTTGAAGAGAAATAAGAAGAAGGACTCTAAAGTCCTCTACTTTTTGTATCAAGCAGTGCATGAGAGTGTGTTTCCAAGGATAGCAGCAGCTAAGAGATCCAAAGAAGCATGGATAACTCTCAAGACAGCCTATCAAAGCATGGAGAAAGTGAAGACAGCAAAACTACAATTGTTGAGGAGAGATTTTGAGACTCTCTGCATGAAGGAGTCAAATAACATTGACTCATTCTTCACACATGTGATTGGAATGGTCACACAGATAAGGTCTCATGGAGAGACTCTTAAAGAAAGGTGGATTGTGGAGAAAATTTTGAGGAGTCTACCCTCAAGGTTTGATGTGATTGTCACCACCATAGAAGAGACAAAGGAGCTCACAAACTTTTCAGTTGATGAGATACACGCATCTGTTGGGAATCACGATTGCCGTTAGACCAAAACCCACAAGTGTTAGTCAACGATCGCATCACCAGAGATAAGGATCCACGAGAGGCGGTTAGTCCATGTCACGAAACACACGGGGAGTGTTGGTTTATCCAATGTCCAACAATCTCCCCCCCAACATGAGCCGGGTGTGTATCGAACTCATGACCTACGCTCTGATACCACTTGTTGGGAATCACGATTGTCGTTAGACCAAAACCCGCAAGTGTTAGTCAACGATCGCATCGCCAAAGATAAGGATCCACGAGAGGCGGTTAGTCCATGTCACGAAACACACGGGGAGTGTTGGTTTATACAATGTCCAACAGCATCACTGATGACACATGAGCAAAGATTGGGTAGAAATGAAAACTCATCTCTGGAGCATGCCTTTAAGACCCAGATGTCCTTTGGAAGAGGAAGAGGTCAAGGCAAAGGAAAAAGGAGAGGAAGAGGCAGAAGCCAAAACAGAGGTGGAAGAAACAGTCCAGCAAATGCTCAAGGAAGGGGCAACAATCCAAATCAGAATCAAGGTCAAAGCAAAAACCAGCAAGGTGGAGAGCAACATGCTCAAGGACAAAGGTATGACAAATCCAATGTCCAATGTCATTATTGTAAAAAATATGGGCATTATGCAAATGAATGTAGGAAGAAGCAACATGATATGGGTAATAGAACTAGTGCAAATTTCACTAGAGAAAATATCAACCAAGATAAATTCTTTTTAGCTTGTAATATGGCTGAGGAAAAGAGTAAATATTTATGGTTTCTAGACTCAGGTTGTAGTAACCATATGACAGGAAACATAGCCATGTTTTCTATGTTAGATGAGAATGTGAAGTCACAAGTCACATTAGGAATAGATAGTAAAGTTTCTGTTATGGGAAAAGGAGAAGTAAATGTCTTAACAAGGAAAGGAGAAAAGAAATCCATAGCAGATGTTTATTATGTTCCTAGAATGAAATGTAACCTCTTAAGTATTGGACAGCTTGTTCAAAAGGGGTACAATTTTTTATTTGAGGATGATGTATGCACCATCATGGATAAACCACCCAGCAAACAATGTATTGCTGAAGTGAAGATGACAAGGAACAAGATGTTCCCTCTCAGGATGAGAGCAGATTTGAAAAATGGAGAATAAATAGGAGCAGTGACACAAGAGGCTTTCCAAAGCGAAACAAAAGATGAGAATTGGTTGTGGCACTTGAGATTTGGACATCTCAACTTTGGAGGTATTAACTTTTTGAACAGAAAAGGAATGGTAAGAGGTTTGCCATTGATTGAGAAACCGGACAGCCTTTGTGAAGGTTGTATATTGGGGAAACAACACATAAAAATTTTTCCATCCAGGAAAAGCATAAGGGCAAAAGAACCCTTAGAGATTGTCCACTCAAATTCTGCAATTTCAAAGCACTTGTGGAGAACCAAAGTGGACTACACATCAAAGTTATAAGAACTGATAGAGGAGTTTCTAAAGAATTTCTGATTTTTTGCAGAGAAAATGGAATCCATAAGCAATTTACAGCAAGGTACACTCTGCAGCAAAATGGAGTTACTGAAAGGAAGAATAGGACAATCATGGATATGGTAAGGAGTATTTTAAAGGCAAAGCATTTTCCGAATGATTATTGGGCTGAACCTGTACATTGTGCAGCGTACATTTTAAATAGATGCCCAACAAAAGCAGTCATGAACAAAGTTCCGGAAGAAGCATGGAGTGGGATAAAGCAAGGAGTCACCCACATGAAAGTTTTTGGTTGTGTGGCTTATGCACACATTCCAGATCAGCTAAGGAAGAAGTTGGACAGCAAGGGGGAGAAATATATTTTTACTGGATACAGTGAGGAATCCAAAGCTTATAGGTTATATAACCCATCCACCAAGAATTTTATTGTGAGCAGAGATGTTCAGTTTATTGAAGAGGAAGCATGGGATGGAAGCATAGAGAAAATAGTGAATGTTAAAAACTATTTGTCTCATGATGAAGATGATGAAGAGATGGCTGAAATACATCCCCAAATAGCAGCACCAACACAAGGACAGCAAGGAACACCCTTGAGGAGAAATGAAAGTGCTTCACCAAGCACACCACAAGGAGGAGATTCGAGTGCTACTTCAAGCACTCATACACCAAATGAAAGAGGAAAGAAGTTCAGAAATTTAAATGACATTTATGAGAAAGAGGTAGCAAATGAAGCTATGAACTCTTTGTTTGCTTTGTATTGTCATGTTGATGACCCTATTCATTTTGAGGAAGCTATTAAAGATAGGAAATGGATAGAAGCTATGGATGAGTAAATTAATGCCATAGAAAGAAACAAGACATGGGATTTAGTTGAACTCCCAAAAGGTAAAGAAGTTATTGGAGTTAAATGGGTCTACAAGACCAAGAGTAATGCTGAAGGAAAAATTGAAAGACACAAGGCCAGACTTGTTGTCAAAGGGTATAAGCAACAGCATGGGAGAGACTATGAGGAAACTTTCGCACTGGTTGCAAGAATGGAAACCGTGAGAGCAGTGTTGTCCATAACAGCACAAAACAAGTGGAAAGTTTACCAAATGGACGTGAAGTCAGCATTCATAAATGGAGTGTTAATGGAAGAGGTTTATATTGAACAACCTCTAGGCTACGAAAAGAAAGGCCAAGAGCACAAAGTGTGTAGATTGAAGAAAGCTCTTTATGGGCTGAAAGCAAGCACCAAGAGCATGGTATAGTAGGATAGATTCCTATCTACTGGAAAATGGATTTGAAAAATGCGAGGGAGAACCCACCCTATACATTAAAGAAAAAGATGGTAAAATGCTTATTGTAGTGTTATATGTTGATGATGTTATTTTTACAAGCAATGATGATTACCTTATTGAAAATTTTAAGAAGGTCATGAAAGATGAATTTGAAATGACCGATATGGGTTTACTGAAGTACTTCTTAGGAATAGAAGTAGAGAAAAATGAAAATGGGATTTTTATCTCACAAGCAAACTATGTTAATGAAGTGTTGGAAAGATTTAATATGTAGGAGAGCAAAGCCACAATAACACCCACATTGATGGGATTAAAACTCAGCAGAGAGGACACCAGCAAGGATTTTGATCCTAGTTTGTACAAGAGCATAGTTGGCAGCCTCATGTATTTGACTGCAACTAGGCCGGATATAATGCATGATGTTAGTTTGATTTCCAGATTCATGGAGAGGCCAAAAGAAGCACATTGGCAGGCAGAAAAAAGGATTCCGAGGTATGTTAAAGGTACTAAAAGGTTTGGTATTTTATATACTGCTTTAGAATGTTCAAATTTAATTGGATACACTGATAGTGATTGGGCTGGAAGTGTAGATGATCGGAAAAGCACATCCGGTTATGTTTTTCACATGGGTTCGGGAGCCATTTCATGGGCTTCTAAAAAACATCCTATTGTAGCATTGTCTACAGTAGAGGCATAATATGTGGTAGCTACAGCAGCAGCATGTCAAGCAATGTGGATGAGAAGGATGCTAAGGAGTTTACGCCAAGAGCAGGTAAAAGGTACAGTAATTTTTTGTGACAATTCTCAGCTATTGCATTATCCAAGAATTATGTGTTTCACAAGAGAACCAAACACATTGACACAAAGTTTCACTACATCAGAGAATTGGTGAACAATGGAGAAATAGTTTTAGAACACTGCAGAACTCAAGAGCAGTTTGCAGACATTCTGACCAAGCCATTGGGGCAGAAGAGTTTTGATTTTTTAAGAAAATGTTTGGGTATGACTGATAACCCAGCAGTTGAAATTAAGGGGGAGTGTTGAAATGTTACTTTCAACTGCAGCCCTATACAGAGCCGCTTTCGATTTGTGTTTTCATATTTTCAATGAACAGCCGCTTGCTATTTTGATTGAGGTGTGAAATTCGTTTTCTATAACAGAGTACACAGTTCTCTGTTTGGGAAACAATGGTTTCGGCGCTAGTCTCTGTATAATTAAAAAAAACATGGTTTACATTGAAAACAGAGAATTTCATTTTTATACACAGGAGTGTTACTTTTTTATGCGCGGGAGTTTAGTTTTAAAGCACAGTGGTCCCCGCAGCCAGGTCAGCAGACACGCGGCGAAATGTTAGTGGATCGTGTGATTTTGGAGCCCGTCCCTGAAACACAAATCCGGACGCGATATGATTTATAGGGCGGATTTTATATTTCATCGCGCGCACAAAAGGTGACGTCACGTCATCCATTTTGTAACGCGATGTGATTCATTGCATTTTGGTTAAATGATGTTTGAAGTCCGGCAAGCGGAGGTTTGTTATGGTTTTAGTTATAGGTTTGATAAAGGTTTTGTTAATATGTTTTATGTAATGCGCAACGGAGTTTTATTAATGTTTTGATATGTTTTATGTTTTAAAAAATATGCAGTGTTATATATAAACATATGTGCAATGTAATGTGGACCCCCGACAGGTTTTAGTTTTAGTTTTATTTTAAAAAAACTTTATATTTTGTATGTCACGGCATATAAAGTAAAAATCCCGAAGGCTTAGTGTTGTAATGTTATTTTTATTGTATACACAGCAATGTATTTCAAAGAGAAAAACAGAGTGCATTATTATTACACAGCAGTGTAGTGGTTTTTGAATAGAAACGAGAGACAGAGTATTTCGTACCAGAGAGTGTTGTTGGCACTGTGTTTTGTAACAGTCCACATTTTTTTAATCCCTCTGTGTGAGGAAGTATTGTAACGGTATTTTTTGTTTTGTTTATGAAATAGAAGTTTTTAACAGTGTGAAACTCTGTCTCCTGTGAGCATTTTTTTAAAATTCTCTGTGTTAAGAAGGAGAGTATTATTCTCTCCATATTTGTTTTGGAATTCTCAGAAATTCCAACAAAGGTCTTACCAATGGGAAAATAACTAGGGTATCTAATTTGGTAAAGTAAATACTCCACGCACTTACGAACTTATTTAGATAGCAGAGGTCAAACAATATTAGATTTCAGGATAACAATTAACATAAATATGCGGCACAACCCACCCACAACATGAATTCTTCCTCCAATATTATGATAATGAATTTGCAACCATTTGAATTCCATTAATATTCTCTGTCCATATAAATTAGGAATTGATTATTTGGTGTAGTTCTTCAACAAGTCTGGAAGGATGCCTTGATGTTCAACATGGTTTTTACTTTGTATTTATGTAGGTGGATTTAGTGGGTGGTTACTAGGATGTTGGGGATAATGTGAAATATGGGCTTCCCATGGCATTCACCGTTACCATGTTGGCATGGGGAGCCCTTCAGTATAGAGATGAACTTGCAGTAGCAAGAGAGTTGGAGAACATTAGGGATGCCATTAAGTGGGGAACTGATTATTTCATCAAAGCAAGTGCCACTGAAAACCAGCTGTAGGTTCGGGTGAATTAACCAACATCCAAATTAAATAACCTTAAGGATCACACCATATAGTAACTTATGACTGCATCTATAGGTGTTTTCTAATTATTTCGGTTTCATATGAAATATTGGGGGTTAAATTCAACTAGCTATATATTTTCTCTGATCAATGTGGAGCATTTTCTTTTTAGGTGGGAGATCCAATTGCATACCATAACTGTTGGGAGAATCCAGAAAGGATGGACACTCAAAGGACGTTGTACAAAATAGATACATCCACTCGCGGGACAGAAATTGCAGTAGAGATTGTTGCAACCTTGGCTGCTTCCTCCATCGTCTTTGCAGCCATTGACAAACCTTATTCCATTCTCCTGCTCAAAAGAGTTATTTCGGTATAAGATTATGCCTCTTCTAACATCACTTTTACTTATTTAAAATTTTATGTGATTGCAGATTTTAGGGATATCCAAGAGAGATCCATTGTTTTATCTTCTTAAACATAGAATTCCAAAATATTATTGAAATCTACCATCCAAAAAAACTATAATTTTTTTTCTTTTCTTTTCTTTTTCTTTTTTTTTTTCCTCTGTCTTAAACTTCATAGCGTTCATGTGTCAGATTCAAAATTGAAAGTTGAAAAGTGAATGAATTTTCCTCTTCAACTTTTTATGATACTCATGTAATTGAATATGTCATTTGGTGCAGCTCTTTGGTTTCGCTGACCAATACCGCGGATCATATGGTGGAGAGTGCCCTTTTTATTGCTCTATCTCGGGCTATGATGTATATTTTCCTAACTTTATAAATTATTAATTTTTTTCACTTCACACCATTATTTAAATTATAGAGTGAGTAACTTCATCACTTCTTGTTATTATTTCTTGACTAACCAACATGCAGGACGAGCTCACATGGGCAGCGGTGTGGCTATATAGAGAAACTGGATTGCCAAATTATACCAAATACATACTCCACCAAAATTTTTGTACTTCCAATGAGTATGAGTTCAATTGGGATCTCAAATGTGCAGGAGTTCAAGTCCACCTATCTAGTGTAAGCCCATATCCATATAAACATATCAATCACAAAATGTTCAACTGAGAAAAAATTTTATACTGGCTACATGACCTTCAACTGACCATGTCTTCATAAAACCAATGAACCTGGAAGCTATATTTCTCCGGAGAAACCAACTTGGAAGTTTACAGAGCCCAAGAAGAAGTGTTCCTATGCTCAGTTCTTCCACAAAGTCCTCAATTCAAAAATTCCATCACACCAGGTATATTGAAGTTTCTCCCTATCATGCTCCGAGCTTCAAAATTAAGCTCCCTAACAGTATTTGAATTTTTTTGTTGCACTTGGACAGGAGGGTTGTTGTTTGTGAGAGATGGTGCAAATACACAATATGATCCAGGCACATCGTTCCTCGTATCAGTGTACAATGACTTACTGTCAAGACATAAGCAATGCCTGCAATGTGGCAATGAAACTTATGAGCCAAGTGTTCTCATTGCATTTGCCAAACAACAAGTACATAAACATATTATAATTTGTTAAGTTTTGTGAAATATTTAATTAAAGAGGAGAATAATATATTACACTCGCATATCCATTCTAGCTTTATCAGAGTATAAGAGATTCAAAGCTACATAAATTTAATTTGTTTTTTTATATTATAATTTGGAAAAACCAACAAAGTAGTAGCTCACAAATCCACTTCGTATATTGTAAATTATAGGTCGATTAAATTTTGGGTAACAATCCTGCTGGCATGTCTTGCATGGTGGGTTTTGGTGAGAAATATCCATAACAAGCTCATCACAGAGAGTCCTCCATAGTTTCCATATACGAGGATTCGAGAAAGACATCATGTACCGAAGGTTTCACTTTGTGGTTCCACAGAGAAGCACCTAACCCAAATGAATTAATAGGTGCAGTTGTGGGAGGTCTTGATCGCTATGATGGGTTTGAGGATAGCAAGGAAGATTCGACGAAGCTTTAGTCCACAACGTATATCAATTCTCCCCTCGTGGGAGTCCTCGCCAACCTCCACAGCAACAGCATGGAATCACTGACTTGAATTTAAAATGTTATGCTAGTAATCTCGTTTACTAAGTTTGTATTCCATATTAAAATATGATTCGATGGAAGTATATGAATATTGGTAATTTCGGGCTCTAGAATTGTTTTGTTCCATTTCATCTTGTTGAATCCTATAGTCAGATTGAAGACTTGTTCTATATTTTATATCTTAAATCCCACATGCTAATTAAAAATTCCTCTATTTTTAAATACAAGCAGTGGAGTTTATTTCTTAAAACATAAAAGTGAAGTTTTTGACGTGTTCTTGGCCTAGAAGGCCCTTGTAGAAAAACAATATAGAAATCAACTACAAAGGCTAAGAACATATAATTCAGATGAACATGTCAACATCAAATTCACAGATTATCGCACTTCCACAAAGGATATCCAAAATATAACACCATAAGAAGCATATCCAAAATTAAGCTAGATGCCAGGCACTTTTGTGGCTTCGGTAGTCACTAGCATGGAGTCACGTTCTTAATTAGAATAGGAAATGTTTACAACCTAAAAGTGAGAAGTGTATTTTTGTTGGATATTCTAAAAATGTAACAGGTTATATACTTCTTCAACCTCAATTCAATGAAATAACCATTATAAAATATTTTAAAATTGACAAAAATCTCTAGGTCCAGAAGTCTCATTTAGTGGTTGTGTCCTAATAAGGGCGAAATCCTTTATTGGTTTGTTTCACGAATTCAAATTGGGTCGGTAACCCTAATGATCAAAATTCTATTGTGGGTTATGTTTTCAATCTTTGTTCTAGAAATATCACTTGGGCTTGTAAAAGGCACCAGGATATCGCTCATTTTTCAAAAAATCAGAGTGTTGAGCAATAATTAATGCAATTCAAGAAGTATCTTGGCTTGGAAGATATTTTCATATTTTTCCAACAACATCATCAAAAAACCCTTTGGTGTGACAATCATAGTGCCATCAAGATAGCCAATGATCCTAATTTATGAAAGAACGCAGCATAATACACATATAACCATAAATACAAATATGCAGTGGAAATAACACTTCATTTCATTAATATCAGATAACTGAAATTTGTTTACAGACGGGATGGAAATAAAATTTCTAGGACACTTGTAGCCTATCTCTAAGAAAAGATGTGGCGGCTACAGGCCTCTGAACTCTGGGTTACAATGAGGCTCGAAGGCCTATATATTATTGAGAAACAATGGAAAACCCTAAACATTCAAAAACCTAACCCTAAGGGATGAAACACAAGAATATGGGCCCCGTCGGGGTAAATTGGTGCATCAATTTCTCGAGGTCGTGACTTTGGCATACTATCTCTGTTTGATGCACATGATACATCGTTAGAAATATCTATCAGAGGACTACAACTGTTGACAGTGAATCTGAAGTCCAGAACGGACAGAACAGACTCACATTTTCCGGAGGTTTGATGCCCAAAAAACGTTGTTCAGGGCCTCAAAACGACTCCGGAAGTTCAGGACCCGAAAAACTGCCAAAAATAGTAAATTGCGCTACAATCAAGGGAACTGAAAAGCTAAAAGAAACAATCGTGGTAGTCCAAGTGGAATAGGCGGGTGGCCACCAATGATCCACTTGGATCAGCCAAAGGTCTAGTTCAACGTTAAAATAGGAAACACGGTGAGCTATAAATTCACTTCATCAGAAAGATCAGTCATTATCAAGTTATTTTGAAATGATCATTTTCCTTCAAATGATTTAGTTGTAGATATGTTAACCAATTATTTTATAGAAGCGGAGTTTCCTAAACTTCAATCTATGTTAAGAGTTTGGGAATTCGTCATTAAGGTGGGACAAGATCTAGCGCTTCCTTCCTTCTCCTATTATATCATCTTTGTAAATCCTTAAATCCCATTTCAATTTTGTCTTGAGGGTGATGTTAGGATATTTAGGCAAGTGAGAGTTAGCTAATTTCAACTTGTTTTAATATGTCTATTAGGTAAAAGTATGTTTCTTTAGTATGCATTATTTGCATTGTAATCTAATGGCCACAACATGTTGTAGGCATTGAGTAATATGAAGAATCATAGTCTCCTTGATAATAATGATATTGATCCATGGCTTAAAACCCGATTGATCCATGATCTATATTTAAAGAGCATATAAAGTTGTGGTTGAAGTTAATTTTGTAGAAATCTCTTATGCGATGTTTTTTATTTTGCATTAATAAAATTATCTCAAGTGGCCACATTGACTAGGGCCATGGACTTTTTTCATCAGTGAGGGTTTTAACTATGTACAAATATTGGTATTATTATCTTTGATCTAGCTGTGTCAGTGGTTACTGAAGTTTTTAATCATGTATGGAATACCTTGTTTTCCCGAAATAATTCTTCATTGCGAGGGATAATCCTCTGGTAATGGCTTCCAAACATAAGCTAATTTCAAAGAGCAGAAGAATATGTTCGATGGTAAGCTTGCCTATTTTCCACTTATGAAAAAAATTTGGCAATGTGCCGAATTTGCTACTTAGGTGTAACACTATCCATCGACAATGTATTTTAGAGAACGATGTGCTAGTTTTAATCATGGTCAACCACCATGTTATTGGTAATTCAAATTAACTTCTTGTTTTTCTACTCAACAATATCATTTATACTTAAGATTAATAGTTTTGAAAATAGCTTTAAAAAAAACACTTTCTCGAGAGACAATTTAGTTAAATCCATAGATGAAAGATATGACATGAACTATCAAATACTAACATGAACATAGTTAAATCCATAGATGAAAAATATGACATGAACTATCAAATACTAACATGAACATGACATGTGATAATGTGTTGTTCCAAGAATTGGGTAACGAAATAACCTTTATCCATCTAATAGAGTATTTGGTAACCATGATTTTGAACTTGGATTGCTTTAAATAGTGAGCATTTATCTCACCTATGACATTAAAGTCTCATTTCTTGAAAATATACTCACTAGCAATAGGTTACAAAGGACTTGGTCTCTCTATCTTTATCTATGCACGTTTTCATAACTAATAATATTGGATTTGTGCATGCCAATGTTTAAACAATGTGGGACAATAATTTCCAACCATTAAGAATTTATGAGCAGTGGTATATCTAGAGAAGTGACAACTAGTTGGACTATCATGCAAATCATTCCACACTTTCTTAGCATTGTCTTTCTCAGGGAACCTCAATAACACATCAACATAGCTTTCCCTAGAAATAATACCATTGAAAATTTTATATTAAGTGCATTTAAGTCCTAATGATCTTCTTCTTTTCACATCTTAATGTTCCACTTCAATGTCCATATGATTTTGTCCGTTAGCTACTACTTTACATAGGCCTTTTCCAAGAAAAGTGATGGAATGCTTATCACAAATACCTAACACTTGAATGGCGGTGATCCAATTTTCTTTCCTTTCACCAATTTCCTTTTGTATTAAGGGATATGTACAACAACATGAGGGAGGATTATTTTTTTAGGGATTTTCAAGATGCAAGGTTTGAATTAATCAATTTCTTGACCCTGGTGAAAATTTGTTTCTCAAGTCTTAGATAATTTAGCTCAAAATCCTAAGACCCATACTCATAAACCTTATATTTAACGCACTCCCTTCCTCATCTTTTTGAGTGAGGATAACGAGAGGGGAGTGATTTTATGCAATCATATAAAGGTATAAATCCTTAATGATGTTTATATTGGCCAAGGATGCGAATGAAACAATGACCAATTTGATTTTTTTTGAATGCCCTTCTCTCAACCTCTGCCACTAATGATATTTTACATGAGATTCATGATTTTGAAGGAATCTACGACAAATAAGCTTATGAAATTAATCCTCCAAAATAATGGTTGCACAAATTTCCTCTTATGAGGTGGGACATCTATTTGATAACTTTGATTCTTTACGAATCCATTAGTATTGAATTTCCCACGCTTCCTCCATCTCTGTCAAATATTTTCTTTTAAGTATCGTAGTTGGTTAGAGTTATTTTTTGAGAAGATCGCGATACTTTCTATGTAGACAACCAATTTTTAGTTAACAAGGCCCATAAAATCCATATCCATCAAGCATTGAAAAATTTCAATGACATTCAACAATCTTGGGATTATTTTGAATGCACATGTACCTAGTTTAGTCTTGAAAGTGGTTTCCAATTTGTCCTCATCCAAAATAAGCACATGAGTGTTCATTGAAAATCCATATAGGAGAGATAGAATTTTAGAACCTGTGAACATCTATAAATTTTTTTCCATGGGTGAGACAAGATAGTTGTTTCTCTCAAATTCTAAATTAATATTTGGAAATCCACTGGCAAACTTGTCTCGTAACTCTTCTTCCATATGGCAATAACATTTGTAATCCAATTAGGTTTTCAATTATTTTCCTAGTAAATAATTCAATGATAATGGATGCATTTTTTTATAGCTTCTACTAAAATTAGGTTTAGTAATAATCTTGAGAGACAACGTCATTTATTTTCCTAATAAATAATTCAATGATAATGGATGCATTTTTTTATAGCTTCTACTAAAATTAGGCTTAGTAATACGCTGGAGAGACAACATATCTTTTATAATCAGTGTACATAGTACTTTCAGATTATAATAAATAAATAAAAAGCATATGTTCCAATCTATAATAACTTGTTATATTCTTTATTTTTAATTATTAAACAACCATAATTGAAATTCAAATTTTAGACTTCACTAACTCATACTACATGAAAGGGCTATTTATTTTAACAATTAAACTTCTTTCTAAATGAAACTATTTTTACATTGTTCATCTTATATTTACAATTATTTAAATATCTTAACATATTCATATTTAAATGTGATAATTAAAAACTCAATAACTTATTAATTCTTGTTAAATTCCTTGCAACTTATTAGTTTAATTAAAACCCAATTAGTGTTTCATCATAAAATTTATTAAATAAAAATCCTTTAAAAAAAAAAATTACATTAAACAAAATATGGAATGAGCTATTGTGTGTTATCTGCATTTTATATAAGACTTATAAGACTAATTGAATCTATATTAATAGTAACGTTGATCATGTTGGCCTTATAGGCAATGGTAGTTAGTTCATATTCATTTTTGTGTCGAAAAACTAGAGTGAGTTGTTATTCAGTTTGTGTAGAAAAAATAACTTCGAGATCTTCTTTTTGTTTCTTGAAAATTTAACATTTTTGCGTTAATAGTACAGCCAGGAAATGGTGATGAGGCAACCTTATACACTCACTTACCATTCAATTCATGTTTTCCTGGAATTTTCCTCCTTTCATTTCCAACCGACACCCACGAGACTTCTCTACCCTTCAAAATAAGCACCGCATCAAACCTGCATGCAAGACTTCTTTGTCCTGCAAAACCTGTGCAATCCCCACATCAAACATGCATGTAAACAAAGAGACCGAATCCCCTTTATGTTTCTATTCGTCATTACACGTTGGTTGCGTGAAACACAAATATATATACGCATCAACTTTTGCAGATTTTTATTTTTGTAGCCATTTATCAATCAATTGCAGCAGAATGTTGGAAATTAATTCCAACTACTAATATCAATCAACAGTAATTGCAAAAGGATTTGAAAGCTCGCACAAGTGAAGTGCAGAGCAGATAAGAATCGGCCCCTTGATATTTATCTAAGGCGGTAGCCGACTTCTTAGAAAGAAGAGTTAAGGCTCAGACTCAAAGTCTCGCCAGCAGTGCAGAGCTTTGATTGCAGGTTGAATCAGGCTTTAAAGCCTTACCAACATATCGGCGGAGTTAATGTTCGAGGCAGCATAAGTTCGTTGCATCATAAAGCAGTGATGCGATGCGATGATAGTTCTAACACTATCGCATCACAAACTTTCAAGTTCTTAAGAACGTGCACACCGAAGAGTTTCGGCGATGCGATGAGGTCCCACCTCAATCGCAATCGTGGAATCGTAAAGTTACTTGCATGTCTATTGCGCAACTACCAATCTCCGATGTGATGCGATGTGGACCCCACTCCAATCGCAATCGCAAGTTTAAGTTGATCGTCCGCAAAGGAATTTGAACCAATGTTCGTCGATGTTGTGATGTGATGTGGACCCCGCTCCAATCTCAATCGTAAATTGCAAAGAACCGCAATCGCAAGATCGCAAGCTGACTGCCAATGCAATATGGGCCTCGCGCCATCGCAATCGCAGAATCACAATCACAAAGCACAAAGTTCATAACCTTTTGGCCATTGAAATGCCGATCGCTGATTGACTTACAGATGCGATGAAGTTTTCAAATGGATTTTATTAAATTTGAGATCCGACTTTATTTTTCGGTTTAATTTTTTTTATTGTAACCATGCCTTATAAAATGCAAAGAGCCTGAAGGCTTTTGTAATGAAATTTTTTACTTTGAATGCATTTTTATGTATTAAGACGTTATTTAAGAAACAGAGAAATTGTTGTAGCCCGCAGGCTGAATACACAGCAAGTTTGTAAGCATTGTATGTGCGGATTTGAGGACAGAGAAGTTTTGTGAGCATTGTTCTTTTACATTCCACTGTAATACTTTGTGAATCCATCTCAAGGAGGAAGAATCAGAGTGTTGATTTTTTATTTCTTTTATTCTTTTATGAATTAATAAAACTTGTCCTAAATTGTTTCTGTTCATTCTGTAAATTGAGTTTGAAAACTCTATGTTGTTGAGGGAATCTTCATTCTCTTTGTTGTTTAGAAGTAATCAGAAACTTCAACATGGTATCAGAGCTAGTCTAGGCACTCAGTGAGACAAAACAGAGTTTTTTTTTCCACTGCAGGAGCTGTAAGAAGCTTATTGAGCAAATTTCTCCAGCAGAGAAAGTTCTTGCTTGTTTTATTACAGTCAGTATCTTTTCTTTACTTATATATTTAAGATGGAAGTTGCTGGAACTGGTTTGACAAATTCCCGACTTCCACAGTTTAATGGGAAGAATCATAGTTATTTGATGCAGGAGCATTAGGCTTAAAAGTTTCTTTGTACATAAGTAGACATAGGGGGGTCCCATGTTCTTATATATTCTTGTAAATATTAATATTTTGAGTATTTTGGTAGGGAATTGTAATTATCCTCAAGTTACTTTGAGAACATGAGAAGTTGGTGGAGATAGGAATACGAAGATTCAGTTTAGGGTTAATTCAGTTATTGAGTCTAGATTCAGGAATTGGAATACTAAGAGTTGCTGAACTATTTGTATAAATGTAACCCTGAAGAGGTTAGATGGGAGCTCGAGAGAGAGAAGGGAGAGAGAGAGATGGAGAGAGGTAGAGAACCTCTTCAGCAACAGAATAAGCGGGTAATGGCCACCGAACTGAATATCTGGCCTGTGATGAAATTGTAAGAATTTGTTGAGGTTTATCACCTGTAGATGTATGTATATGTATATACCTGTTTATGAAGAATTGTTTATAAATCCCGTGTGTGATTCAATGTCTTCTTAGTCGAATTGTATGATTAAATTATCTCAGTGTAACTATGCATTTGTTGTTTAAATCTGTGTGGGAATACCTTGCATGTTCGTGCGGTTGTTGGTCATTCTCTGTAATTATGTATAGTATGAGTCTCGGCGTATGAAGTGAAACCCTGTTGAGAAATCATGGTGGGGTTTTAACTCTGGTTAACGAATACTGTGTGTCATTGAAGAAAGCGGCTTTCTTGTCAGGAGGTGCCTTGATTATATGTGTGTTCTCAATGAGAGTAATTGAATCTATAGCAAGTAAGAATCTGGTGACTGATCGTGTCCGTCGAGATCGATTGAAGTTATCATGGTAGTGGTCCAAGGAGCACTGTGAACCATAGCCGCAAGGGTTATGTATGGGTGGAACTCTGCGTCGGATTAAATAGATGGAAATAACCTTTTTATATAGAAGCGGAAGCCGAGCAGAACCCGGAGCGGGGAAGTGGAACCACGACCAGACGAACAGTAACGGTGGTTTGGAGCTGAAGGCGGGTTTCATCGCACCGCCTTAGGCGAGTAAGCGGTAATATTTGGTTGGGCAGTGATTCCATAGGATTGGTGACGCGTGTCCCTAAGCGGCATTGGAAAACCACCGTTTAACCTGCGCCATCGCATGTTAACCTTCGTACCAGGACGCCGAGCGATATTGACGAGGGCCGTTGATCTGGGGAAGGGCCATCGGACGGTGGTCGCTTGTTGGAGATGCGCAAACGATAAACAAGGTGTGCGAACGATAAGTAAGGTATGGTTGCATGTGTTTGATTGGTCTATTGATATATATGTGGGCCCAGGGCCGAAGGGCTATGGCGACGTCAATTGGCTATAAAGTTTCAGACCATTATTATAATGTTCGAAGATAAAATATAGGCTGAGAGATATATGTAATGAATTTGGGTTATTTGTGTGAAATAATTGCATATATTATATACATTGAGCTATTATGGTGTGCGTATATTGTTTGAATATGCGAAGAGGGGCCCACATGAATCATGATTAGGCGCGTAGCTAAAAGACCGAGGGTAGATATATGTATTGATATTGAGAGCATGACATAAGGGCTTGGAATTAATATCTCAAACCTCAGAGATTTGAGATATTAACACTCTCAGAATTAAGTGTTGAATTTGCCAGCATAGAAGAAAGGGAGATTGTGAGATTGCCCGGATTGGAAATCTGGTTGGGCATGAAATATTGGATGCAATTGTACACACAGATTTGGTGAAAAAGTTGAGCTAAACCGGGACTGTGGAGGTAAACTGGGGCCAATGGTGGGCCTCGCTGTCAAGTGGTATCAAAGCTAGAATTTAGTTAGCTCGCTGAAAAGTTGTTTTGGAAATGCACACGTACTGAACAGGAAAGAAAGTTGAAAGTTTAAATTTGTTTGACAAAAGACTGCAGATTTGGAAGCCTGACATGCGGAATGCATATTTGGAGTGAACAGGATTGTGGGGTGAGTGAAGGGCAGGATCATGATCTTGCAGGTAATTAACTTTAATCTGATTTGAAATTGGAATTGCAGAATTATGGTTGTTGAAAATTGGAGACAGAGTTTGATAGTGAAGATAGTGAGCTTGGTATTCAGCTAGAGGCTGGATAAGGAGGAAATTTGTGGTGTTCTCAAGAGAATATGAGCAGTGTTTAACTCTGGTTGAAGGATTTTTTGCGGAAGTCAAAGTGCAGACAATTGAATACATCTCAGCAGAAGTAGATCACAGCTTTGAGAGCAGTGATAGAAGAATCCAGCAAGGGATTCTGAGTGCAGAAAGAGTGTGGCAGAACCTGGAAGATTCCCAATTGAGGTTGGATGATATAGGTGTTCTTATGGAAGTTGCAGAGTGAAGACTAGTGAGCAAAAGAGTGCTCTAAAGGTTCCTGCAGAGAGGGGACCAGTACTTGCCAAAATCCGGAGCTTAGAGAGAAGCTTGGTGAGGTAAGTTGCAGCAAGAGAGCTTGTTGTTGCAGAGGCTTAGTGCAGCTTGTGAATGAAGAACTCCTAGAGAAGGAATGGCTACTGAGAGCCATAGCAGAGACTGCAGAGATTGCAGAGGTTCTGAGAGAGACCACAGCAAAAGAGTGTGTGAATATGCCAAAGAAAATGACATGAGGAAGAGAATCACAGATGAAGAATATTGGAAGGAAGTTGCTGAGATCAGGGAAGAGCTCAATGAACTGAAGAGAATGATAGAAGAAATCCAGAGAGTTGGTTGGCTCATGAGGAAGAAGGTGAAATGACAACCATTACAGAAGAGGTTGAGGCAAAAGAAGATTGCCCTATTGAGAGAAGAACTCAGAGTAGCTGAGTTGAAAGAAGAAATTCCTGCTTGTGAAGCAGAATAGAGCACAGATGGAGAGTGGAGACCTGCAGGAGATCTTGTGAGACATAGTAAAGACTTGAGGCAGCAAAGATCTTGTCTTGCTGAGGAGGAAATCATTGAGGAATTCCTGAGTTATTGGACAAGTCCAAATGATGTAGGGGCTTGTGTTCTTGAGTATGACAAATGTGAAGTGATGAAAGACTCCACAGAGGAAGAAGAACCCAGAGTTCTGGAGGCAGGGATGGAATTTGAAGATTCCATGTGCAGACCTGTTCAAGAAGAAGTGCTTGAGGGAGCAGCCAAGACTGAAAAGTCTTGTGATTTGAAAACTAAAAAGTTGTGTGTGTTTGCAGGTACACCCCTGGAAGATGAACAAGCTTCAGAGTTTGTTGATGAGAAGGAGAAGACATTGAATCTGGAATCTGTTCAGATCAATGTTGAGATAGTGAGATCTCAAGAAGAGATGAAGACAGAAGGGTCAATTGAAGATATCCAGCAGGATGGTGAAGCTGAGAGAGAAGGGCCAACAGAGGATTGGTCAAGAATAAGCAGAGGCATAAAAGGTTGCGTAAGGTTCCCAAAGTCTACTCCCATGGAAGTTGTTGAGTTATATAGGAGGTTGGATTCTCGGAGAAGAGAATTGGAAAAGCAGAGGACCTATGCACTGGATGAGTTGCTGGGAAAGCAAGGCAGGAAGATCTTCATGGATGGAATTCATGAAGAAGATGATGGAAGAAAAGTGAGGTTAGCTTACAGTCTCCTGGAGGATGCAGATCAGCATAATGAAGTGCTGAAAAAAGATTTGGAAAGGAGTTTTGCACAACATATTGATGTGTTTTCAGAGGAAAAGAAGGCATTGAAGCATTGGAACCTTACTGCTGATGATTCATGTGCAGAGAAAGGGGAAGAACAGTAGTTGGAAGTTTTCAGAGAGATGAATGAGAAGGAAACTATGGTGACTGGAAACATAGTGAGAAATCATCATTTGGACATGGTGATTGGGACAGCGGAGATGACTCTGACAGCTGAAGAAAAAGATGATGAAGAATTTATGGGCCTTGAACCAGACTTAGAAATGCCGGGAGAAGAATTGGTGACTAGGTCATCAATTGAGACCATTGGGTCTCATGGTTTTAACACTGACAGTTTGTTTATGTGTACAGGTGATGCAGAATACAATTCATCCTTGGAATTTGTCTTGGGAGAAGAAACACTGTTGCTGAAGGAGGACGAGACAACCATGTCTCATATACAAGGAATTATCAATGTTATTGACAGAAAAGAGTTGGCTAGTTGGGTAGGCCAAAGCCATCCTGAAGAACAGATTTTAGAAGCTGCTGAAGTGAAGAGGAATCAGAATTCCATGCTGAAAGAATATGAGAAAGAAAAGCTCTGAGGACTTGATTGGATTTCTAGGATCCATCAAGAGGATGAGAGGCAATTGCTGAAGATTTCCCACAAAGAAGAAGATAATGCTGAGTCTAACTTCCAGCATGTTGAAGATATAAAACAAACACAGGAGAATTGGTTGAGTTGTTTGCTGAGAGAAATTGAAGAAGAGAAAGGGATTGCAGACCCTGGAGCAAGGATGCCTGAGGTTGTGAAGAAGAAAGGAGTAGATACTAGATTACAGAATCTAATTCTGTTTACTAGTATGTTGGAGAAGTATGTCACTGCTGGTGGGAAATCAAGTAGTGAATTGTTTCCTGAGAGTGAATTTGCAGATGAGGAACAAAATAAAAGTGTTGCAGAAGGACAGGAAGGGGAGGCAGCAACACCCATGGTGGCAGCAAATGCAACATGGAGGAGGGCACCTGAAGAAGAAATAAACATGTTAATAGCATGTGAGACAGCAAGAGCAGCAATATGGGCAGCGACAGAGATTGAAGGCAGCAGTAGAAGGCAAGATAGTTTCCAGCCAGAGGACAAGCTGGACATGGAGATTGAGTACATCAGAAGCCTGATGATGAGAGTGGCTCCGGAGAAGCAGATAGCAGTAGGGAAGCAGGAGAGTTTCAGCAGGAGAGAGACAATGGCAGATTGTGGAGGCATAGCTGGGGGCAGATTACAGAACAAAGTCTGGAAGCCTGGAGAAGGTCAGTTGAAGAATGATGCAGCTAATGGACAACAGAAAAACCAAGTATGGGATCCTGGAGGCAGTGAGAAGGAGCACATGATCAGGAGACCATGAAAATTTTGAAGCTTGGGAGTCTGATGCAGGAGCATTAGGCTCAAAAGTTTCTTTGTACATAAGTAGACATAGGGGGGTCCCATGTTCTTATATATTCTTGTAAATATTAATATTTTGAGTATTTTGGTAGGGAATTGTAATTATCCTCAAGTTACTTTGAGAACATGCGAATTTGGTGGAGATAGGAATACGAAGAGTCAGTTTAGGGTTAATTCAGTTATTGAGTCTAGATTCAGGAATTGGAATACTAAGAGTTGCTGAACTGTTTGTATAAATGTAACCCTGAAGAGGTTATATGGGAGCCCGAGAGAGAGAAGGGAGAGAGAGAGCTGGAGAGAGGTAGAGAACCTCTTCAGCAACAGAATAGGCGGGTAATGGCCACCGAACTGAATATCTGGCCTGTCATGAAATTGTTAGAATTTGTTGAGGTTTATCACCTGTAGATGTATGTATATGTATATATCTGTTTATGAAGAATTGTTTATAAATCCCATGTTTGATTTAAAGTCTTCTTAGTCGAATTGTATGAGGAAATTATCTCAGTGTAACTGTGCATTTGTTGTTTAACTATGTGTGGGAATACCTTGCGTGTTCGTGTAGTTGTTGGTTATTCTCTGTAATTATGTATAGTATGAGTCTCGGCGTATGAAGTGAAACCCTGTTGAGAAATCATGGTGGGGTTTTAACTCTGGTTAACGAATACTGTGTGTCATTGAAGAAAGCAGCTTTCTTGTTGATTATATTTGTGTTCTCAATGAGAGTAATTGAATCTATAGCAAGTAGGAATCTGGTGACTGATCTTGTCCATCGAGATCGATTGAAGTTATCATGGTAGTGGTCCAAGGAGCACTGTGAACCATAGCCGCAAGGGTTATGTATGGGCGGAACTCTGCGTCGAATTAAATAGATGGAAATAACCTTTTTATATAGAAGCGGAAGCCGAGCGGAACTCGGAGCGGGGAAGTGGAACCACGACCAGACGAACAGTAATGGTGGTTTGGAGCTGAAGGCAAGTTTCATCGCACCGCCTTAGGTGAGTAAGCGGTAATATTTGGTTGGACAGGGATTCCATAGGATTGGTGACGCGTGTCCCTGAGCGGCATTGGAAAACCACCGTTTAACCTGCGCCATCGCACGTTAACCTTCGTACCAGGACGCTGAGCGATATTGACGAGGGTCGTTGATCTGGGGAAGGGCCATCGGATGGTGGTCGCTTGTTGGAGATGTGCGAACGATAACCAAGGTGCGTGAACGATAAGTAAGGTACGGTTGCATGCGTTTGATTGGTCTATTGATATATATGTGGGCACGAGGCCGAAGGGCTATGGCAACATCAATTGGCTATAAAGTGTCAAACCATTATTATAATGTTCGGAGATAAAATATAGGCTGAGAGATATATGTAATGAATTCGGGTTATTTGTGTGAACAAATTGCATATATTATATACATTGAGCTATTATGGTGTGCGTATATTGTTTGAATATGTGAAGAGGGGCCCACATGAATCGTGATTAGGCGCGTAGTTAAAATACCGAGGGTAGATATACGTATTGATATTGAGAGCATGACATAAGGGCTTGGAATTAATATCTCAAAACTCAGAGATTTAAGATATTAACACTCTCAGAATTAAGTGTTGAATTTGCCAACATAGAAGAAAGGGAGATTGTGAGATTTCCCGGATTAGAAATCTGGTTGGGCATGAAATATTGGATGCAATTGTACACACAGCTTTGGAAAAAATTTTGAGCTAAACCTGGACTGTGGAGGTAAACAGGGGCCAAGGGTGGGCCTCGCTGTCATTATTGGTCCATAACTATGAGAGCTTTGTTTGCTTCTCAGGGATTATGGGAGCTAGTTGAAAATGGCTACCCTGAAACTGCAGATGCAGCAGCGTTGGCTGCTTTGACAGTAGCAGAAAGAGACCTATTGAAGAGCGACAAGAAGAAGGACTCCTAAGCCCTCTTTTATCTCTTTTAATCAGTACATGAGAGTGTTTTCCCACGGATTGCAGCAGCAAAAAATTCTAAAGAGGCCTGGGATATTCTCAAAATTGCCTATCAAGGCATGGAGAAGGTGAAGACTGCAAAGTTGCAGATGTTGAGGAGAGACTTTGAAACACTCAGCCTGAAGGAATCTGATACAATAGATTAATTATTCACTCATGTTATTGGGTTGATAACCCAGATAAGATCTCATGGTGAAACTCTTGAAGAAAGAAGGATCGTAGAGAAGATCTTGAGAAGTTTACCCTCAAGATTTGAAGCTATTGTGGTAGCAATAGAAGAGACCAAGAATCTCTCACATTTCACTGTAGATGAACTGAGTGCTTCTCTTATGTCTCATGAACATAGACTGAGTAAAGGAACATATTCCTCTTTGGAGCAAGCATTCAAGACTCAGATGTCATTCGGTCGAGGTAGAGGTCGAGCCAGAGCAAATAACAGAGGTCGTGGAAGAAGCCAAAACAAAGGCAGAAATAATCCTGCTAGCACAAGCGGAAGGAGCTGCAATCAGAACCAAGATGAAGGTTCCAGCAAACAGCAAGCTGATGGACAAAGGTATAACAAATCCCAAGTCCAATGTCATTATTGCAAGAAATTAGGCCATTATGCCAATGAATGTAAAAAAAAGGAAAATGACATGAAAAATAGGAAAAATGCTAATTTTGCAAATGAAGAAGATAAGAATCCAAAGATTGTGATGTTAACATGTAACATTGCACAAGATAAACAAGAAGATGTTTGGTTCTTAGACTCAGGTTATAGTAATCACATGACTGGAAACATTGCAATGTTTGCCAATATGGATGAAAATGTGAAATCTGAGGTAACAACAGGAACTGATAGTAAGATATTTGTCAAAGGCAAAGGCAGAGTCAGTATCCTAGCAAGAAATGGAGAACAGATGATTGTGCCAGATGTATACTATGTACCTGGTCTGAAATGTAATCTTTTAAGCATTGGACAGCTCATTGACAAAGGTTACAATGTGTTCTTAAAAAATGATGTGTTTACAATCAGAGACATACCTCCAAGTAAGAAGATCATTGCAGAGGTGCAGATGACCAGCAATAGAATGTTTTCTCTCAAACTCATAGCAGATTTGAAGGAAGGATGAAATATTGCAGCTATAACACAAGAATTCTTTCAAGAAGAAGTGAAAGATGAAAATTGGTTGTGGCACTTGAGATTTGGACATCTAAATTTCGGAGGCTTGAATCTGTTGCACAAAAAGGGAATGGTAAAGGGATTTCCATTGATTGAGAAGCCGGACAACCTTTGTGAAGGCTACATCTTGGGCAAACAACACAGAGAAATATTTCCAGCAGGAAAGAGTATAAGGGCAAAATCACCCTTGTAAATTGTTCACTCTAATGTGTGTGGACCGATGCAAATACCATCATTTGCTGAAAATAAATATGTTTTAACTTTCATTGATGATTACACCAGAAAGACATGGGTGTATGTGTTAAAATAGAAGAGTGAAGTGTTTGAGAAATTCTGCCACTTCAAAACTCTTGTTGAGAAGCAGTGTGGTCATTATATCAAAGTGCTCAGAATAGATAGAGGTGGAGAGTACATCTCTAAGGACTTTTTGCGTTTTTGCAGAGAGAATGGCATACAAAAGCAATTCACCGCAAGGTATACACCTCAGCAAAATGGCATTGCATAAAGAAAGAATAGGACCATTTTGGACATGGTCAGAAGTATGTTGAAGGCAAAACACTTGCCGCATGAGTATTGGGCTGAAGCTGTCACTTGCGCAGTTTACATCTTGAACAAATGCCCAACTAAAGCCATCATGAACAAAATACCAGAAGAAGCATGGAGTGGACAAAAGAAAATTGTCACTCACATGAGAGTATTCGGCTCTGTAGCATATGCACATGTATCGGATCAACTAAGGAAGAAGCTTGATAGTAAGGGGGAGAAGTGTGTCTTTATTGGCTACTGTGATTGTTAGCCACCTATAAATTTTGTTATATCAACTGGTGGCTAAATGATTCTGGGTAGCCTTCAAGAAACAATTTAATTACTAAAATTGTTGGTGCTTAAAGTCTTTTTGATAATATCCTATCCTTTGGATAATCGTCATTGATTTTCCCCTTTTCAACTCAGAGATTATGTTGTCATTCCGTGAAGAAAAACTGTTGCAAGCACCTTTTTTCCTTTTCCCCCTTCTTCCAAAACTGACCTCATTTTATCCCTCCATTTCCCATGAAAATCCCTCATTTTCATGTTTTCTCCCCTTTTCCTTTCATCAAAACCCCTTTCATAAGGTCTAAGACCCCTTCTTAGCCTTATCGAAACCCACCAACTCCTTTGAAAATCATTGAAAAATGCATAAAAATCACATTTTCATATTATGGACTTAAGCCCCCTTGGGCTAAGTCTTTAATCCTCCCCTCCATGCGTCTTGGTGCTAGAACCGAGCGCCAACCCTTCAGGCACTTATCGCGTCACCCAATGCCGATTAGCCCTCTGCTTTAACCCTCAGTCTTATTATCTCCCATGCGCCCAAAGGCCCCGCAGACGGGCGCCAAACCATATCGAAAATTAACCTCTCGCCCCCAAAGCCTAGACCTTAGTTTTATTTAAATTTGTCGGATTTATTATGAAATAACGATTCCGCCGGTGCAAAATTCCAAATCAATCTACACCGTTGATCTGATCTGCAGATCGACAGCACGCAATCCATCACAGTCGGTGGTCCCCGCCAACCACTTACCATTCCAAAACCGGGCGGTATCCATCGCACCGCCTTCAAGCGGAGGGTGATTTTTTCCCGATCGGTAGCGATTCCATACACCGCCCGACACGTGTCTTATGCACTGTTCAGAAAACCGCCACTCATCGCACGTTAAAGATCGGACGTGGACCCGGCGCGATATTGATGCACGCCGTCCGATCTGAGGCCACTCATCGAACGATAGTCGCTCTCCGAAGATGCCCATGCGATATCTGTAGGTACGGCGTGGTATTAAAAGCATTTATGCCGTCAATCTGATCTGCAGATCGACGACCCAAAACAGTCACCCTGGTCCCCACAGCCACGACAGCACTCCCGAAGAACTGGTGGTCCCGAATGCCCAGTCAGCATCTACACGGCATCTGCAAATTGGGGCGGGTTTTCATTATTCCCCCCCACAGTCAGCAAGCCTATTCTATGACCTGAAATAATTATACAGTACAATTGAATTAAAGGTTTGAAGTCCGGGTTTTGTTTTTAAGGTCTTGTGACGCCATCCTCCACCGTTGATCGCATGGGCCGATCCCATCCGACAGCCCACGTTTGTCCCGATTCCCAAACCTGATTTCGTGACCATTTTTGTCCAAAACCCAAGTTTTAACCCATTTCTCCAGTTTTTCCAAAAATTGACTCCTCCGCTTTGACTTTTTGCCTCCATTCCTGACCGTCGATCTTTGCGCGATCGACGGCTCTGATTTAACTTATCCCTTTTTCTTTTTGACCCATTTTTGGATCAATCTCGACCGTTGGATGATGCCATCCAACGGCCATGCTCTCCCCACATGTCCTACCGCAGCAATAAACCTACACATGCAGGATTTTTTAATATTTTTTGTATTGTGCAGGGTTCCAAGTGATTTTTCTGCTATGCCCGAAGAAAATTCAAAGGCAGAGAGTGACGATCCTCCTGCCTTTGATTCACCAAAAAAAATCAATCGCAGGGTTTAAACTTCACGTTTCATCGATGTTTCGTGAGGCATTGATGCCATATCACCCCTGCGCAGCCCTGCATACCAGCAAAACACAGTAAATCAAGCACAGTCAGAGAGTATCAATGTCAAAGACAAAAATGTACCAGGACAGAAGATTGAAGACAGATTTGCGGGGATCACGGCTAAGAATGATTATCAAAAGCCTAATCCCCAATTAAAACACAGTTTAAATAAAATCTTAAGTGTTTTATCAACAGAAAGCCTCCACCGCCACATCTGAGACAAATTGATTCCTCCCAGCTACCGAAATGCCACCTATGCCTCAAAGTATTAAATCAGAGGCCGAAGTTATTGATCAAGACCAAATATCTGCCTCACAACAAAGCCAGAGGATAAATTCTACAGGCAAACTGATGACAAAATATCAGCACAGTAACCTCAACATCACACAGAGCCTTAAAGGTCAACAAAATCTCCCACCGAGCTTAATCCTTATGTAAATCATTTAGTGCAGAAGACACCTATGTAAGCTTCTTTATTGAGCCCCTCAAAGGCCGAGAAGCCATTTAAGTCTGTATTAAATAGTTTTTGAGATCTTTTATCAGATCTCACCTCCTCATTCTTCTATATATACTTCTAAAGAAGATGAGTGAGGGGTTGGTTGATCACTAGTTGTAATATTGAAACTCACTGAAATAATATATAGTCTGTTGAAGTTGAAGAAGAATTTGAAGTCTTGAAGCCCTGATGATGTTGTTGCATGCTTGTTACTGTGAAGGCTCTATCATCGAATCCATGAGCTTGGCCGTTGGTGAAGTATTCTAAACTGTTTTATGTTTTTCCGTTGTTTTCATTATGTTCCATAATTTCTTACTATAGTAGGTTGAAAGTTTTAGGCTAAGAAATGACTCTTGGAAGCACCTTAGACCTTTTCATCCTTCACTGTTTTATGTTTTCTTCTGTTGAAGTATTTTAGAGTCTTTAATCTCTCTCTTTAGTCTTCATGCTTGTCTATTTCCTTAATAGTTTGAATAGTTGGTTTCAGCATGATTTATGGTTCTCCCTGCTTGTCTGCTGCCACTTTAAAACTATTATTGAAGTATCCCTTTGAATTTTTCTGTTTACAGTGAGTCAAGGAGGTCTATTCTGATCTTGCCCTTTGTCCTTACTTAAACAGTTGTCTCAAAGGTCTTTATAGTTGTAATCATAGATGTGTTAAGTGTTCCCTCTTCTATGACTGCAGTTATCAATGAATCTTTTATGTTTTCTAAGTCATTTGAAATTAAATCTTTGAGGAAATAGGGTGTTCCCCGAATCTTAGATTTCATTTTAAATGTTGTTTTGAAATCATTGTTTGCTTAAAGGTGTGATTTGTAGAATTCATGGTTAGCCCTGTCTATCAAAAAGCTCTTTATTGTTCAAATTGTGCTTTCAAATTCCCTTTGTTTGAGAATTAAACTTCTCTTTCCAAATCATTGATGTCCATCTCATTCCAAAACCAAAGGATCCTGTGGCCAAGTTAGATTTTCCCTCTGATATCCCATATCCATTGATTAGTATGTTATGACCTCTTCTTGACTCCATTGCCCAATGAATCAAATGTTTCTCCATTCTATATATCTTTCCTAGACCTTTCATGTTCTGTTGTATCAATTCAACCAACCAAACAAACAAACACCTTCACTTAATAACTATTCTAAAACCAATACTCAAAGAACACAAGATAAACCTTTGCAAACAAACATTTGAGAGATCCCTCTCTGAGAACAGGAGGACTAGATCCTGGAACTCTAAAGATTGGTTCTGATGTTGCCTTGTCTTTTGATTTTCCAAACTATCAAAACACGGGACACCAACATAATGGCGATCACGGTGGGACATTGAGTAAAATCTTCAAAACAAAACACTCACTGTCTAGTATAACATAAGTAACCTCCCTCAAAGCACTACCAATCAATGGTAATCATGATAGGACCTTTTGAATCAGTGACAAACTAAGTAACCCTTAGGATTCTCATAAAGCCTTATCAAACCTTGAAGGATTCAGTTACCAAGCCATAAGAGTGAACTCTGTACGATTTGACACCCTAGCTAAGTGTTAGGTCAGATTTAGTGCACTCTCATAACCTATAAAACCAGAATAACTCAGAAAAACCCAAAAAAACATTTCATTTTGGCTTCACAAATAAACATGGTGGTGGAACCATCTAATATCTTACCTTCATAAAAGCTAAAAAGTTTCCACCTGGTGACTCCACTATCCCCAGTAGGCCTATTACTCATCTAGGTTCCCAGGTCTCTTTAGGACTGTGTTAACCAACTTTGAAGAATTTTAGGAGACTAGTCCCTTACTAGATAAGACATCGTGAGAGGTAAAAATTCCGAAAAACAACCCTTAAAACCTCAACCTCTCTCATTTTTTGAAGAGCAGTCTGGCTTCACATACGATCAACACTAGATCCCATCCAGACCCAAATCCACCTTTAATCATTGACAATCCTGAGAGAATTCTATGGCAGACTTCTGACTCAGGAAAATCAGCTGCTAATAGGAGCCTCTTAAGAACAATTTCCGTCCCTGAAAACCTTATTGTCCTAGAGGATTCACACTTTTATTTACATCATACACAGAACATCTTTAGAACTAGATCTCAAGGTGATTTAAACGAGACTGATCTTAACTTTGCAGATTTGCAACAGAGCTTTAGTAGAGAAGCCTCACCTTCTACTCCTCCTGATTCCCAGCTTATTCATCACTTCAGTCTTTTCCATAACAAGTCTGCTCAAAATCAGTTTGTTGTCCCAAGTATTTCTTCCACTCCAGTTCATACTACCACTGTTCAAAACACTCCTGTTCAGCCCACTTTTACTCTTGTAAATCCGCCTCTTGTAAATCCACCCTTATTTCCATCCATGGCAACATGGTATGCCCCATTAGTGTTACCACAACCTCTACTTCCCTTACCAAATTATTACCAATCTAAAATCCCTCACTTCACTGGAAAAGAGTCTACAACAGCCCAACATCATGTAGATAGGATGGAAGATGCATTTGATTACATGGAGATAGAAGAAGAAACTGTGAAGATGAGGATCTTCGCCCAAAGTTTAGGAAGAAATGGTTCAAAAACCTACCTCCTAACAGCATAAATGATCTCACTGCCTTGCATCAAACATTTATCAACAAATGGGAACTCAAAAGGAACCCTCTCCAAATACTAGCAGAGTATAGTAGCCTCAAGAGAAATAAAGGGGAGAGTGTCCATGATTACTCCACTAGGTTCAATAGCATTTACAATGCTCTCCCACCTCACATGAAACCTCCCCAAGGCATGGCCCTGGTAAGGTATTCCGAAGGCCTTGATGCTGAAATGACTTATGAATTAAGAGGGAGAGATTACTTAACCTTGGAAGACATGCAGAAAGGAGCTTTGAGTGTAGAAGCAAACATAATCGAGAAAAGAAATAGGTTGAGATTAGAGAAGAGGGTAACTTATAATGATGACCTTATACCCTCAACCTCAGTTTCTGACACAAAAATTGACAACCTAGTAAAGGTAGTGATGGAAAGGATGCTTGAAAAGATCAATTTAAATGAGCGACTGCCACCAAGAGAACCTCAAAATAACCAAAAAAAAAATAGAAATTAGAATTATAGAAGAGAAAACAATCAAGATAAGCAAAAGGAAAGAGACCAACAAATTAGACCCCCCTTCCAATAGAACTATGTAGATCAATATGACGAAGATAGGGAGTTGGAAAGGTTGGAAGAATCTCATGTAAATTTGATTGGATCAGACAGTGGGGATGATGTTTTCCTCACTGAGGAATAACAAGTTTTTTTCTCTTATGATCAAAATACAAACAGCTATGAAGGTTATGATGAATATAGACTGGGGTTTGAAAATGCAATCATGGAGGTACACAAATAGTATGATCTTAGGAGCAAGGGGAACATAGATAATTCAAAGGATAAAAACACTAATTCTGTTGTCAAGAAAAACACAGAAACTCAGTCCAAAAAGACAGCAGAAAAGACCAACATTTTGACCAAGAAACCAGACATAAACAAAGACAAAGGTGTCCAGCAAGATGTTGAACAGAGTACCCCTAGCACTTCAGCTAGTGGTCCTAATAAAATTCTCCCAATTACCAGTCCAAACAAGGTTCAGCAAATCAAAATTGTCGAAAGGAATTCAATTGAAAAGAAAGATGTAAATATGAACAAGTCTATTGTTCCTTTCAGTCTTGAGGGAGAGATTGCTAAGATAAAAATTACCATTCCCCTAGCTGAACTAGTAACCCAAGAAGTGTACAAAAACCAAGTTTTGAAAGCTTTGAACCTAGGAAGTGATACTGACACCTTAAACTTGACATATGACGAACCTGAGTTGTTGTTTGGTCCAGAAGTTGAAGGAAAATAGCAAGAAGGGGTTGTCCCTCCCTTCTATGTTAGCTTGAACATACATGAGAAAATTTTACACAATGCCATGTTAGACTCAGGAGCTTCACACAATCTAATGCCCAAGGTTGTAATGGAAATCTTAGGCTTAGAAATTACTAAGACATACAAAGACTTGTATTCCTTTGACTCAAGCAGAGTCAAATGTTTGGGTTTAATCAAAGATTTGTGTGTTAACTTAGCCCAAATCTCTGCTAAGAGTTTAGTCATGGACATAGTTGTAGTTGATATTCCCCCTAAGTATGGCATGCTCTTGTCAAGATCTTGGGGAGCCAAACTTCAGGGAATCCTTCAAATGGACATGTCTTATGCTACCATCCATGTCTTTAACCAAAACAGAAGACTATACAGGGAATCCCACATGAAGTACATGGTGAGCAACATAGACAAACCAAACAACTCTCCAATCTATTCTATTCAATCAAGTTTAGATTCCTTTATCTTATGTAACGAAGATGAAATCACTCAACAAGATAAGGAAAATATGGACCCAATCAGTTCACCAGAATAATCAAATGTTCCCTTGAATCAAATTCAAAACATTGAAAATCAGCAGCAACGAGAGAATGAAAATAAGGATGACATACTTTGGAAAATAAATTTTGATGGATCTTGTAATAAAAAAAGTGTAGGAGCAAGTGTGTGGATTCAAAATAAAAAACAGAGTTTTTCATACAAATTGGATTTCCCATGCACTAACAATATTGATGAGTATGAAGCACTTCTCCTAGGCTTACAACTGCTTAAACAGTTAGAAGCCCAGAGGATATCAATCTTAGGAGATTCTGAACTTATCATAAGACAAATCAAAGGAGAATACTCAGCTAAAAATCCAAGGCTTAGGGAATATCGAAACGTTTCCCTTGATCTATTGAAAACCTTTGAAAAGTATGAACTTATTTTCATTCCAAGAGAACTGAATCATCTAGCAAATGAACTCGCTTTCAATGCCAGCAATTGCCAGATACCTAAAATAAATGAACAACTTGGTGTGAAGGTAAAACATAGGCCTGTTGTGCTTGATAATGAAGATCACTGGAAAGTGTTTGATTCTGACCAACACATAGATGATTTCTTGAAATCAGAAAATGATTTCAGCATACCAATGTCAGAAATCAGCCATAAAGAAAATTGCTTGTATATTGAACAAATCCCAGAAGTTGAAATGACATATACTGCTGATATAAATCATTATGAAAATCCTTTTGAAGCAGAGATAACTGAAAACATAGACCAAGAAGACTTGGAAGTTTTACAATGCAAAAATGATAAAATTCCAAGAGGTCTAGCACCTTTAGAACACCTTTTTTATTTTAATGATGTAGCCAAAGAACCGAGAATAGAGCCTGTGGAAACAAATACAGAAGAGCATAACATAAGCAGTCTAGCAGAACCCAAGATGATCAAGTTGTCCAGCACTCTCCCAGCTCACATAAAACTGCAGTACATAGAGCTGTTAAAAGAGTTTAAAGATGTTTTTGCTTGGGGATACAAAGACCTAAAATCATACGATACCAGCATCATCTAGAATAAAATCCCTTTGAAGGAAAATCAAAAGCCTTTTAAACAAAAACTAAGGAGAATAAACCCTCTTTTACTCCCTTAAGTTAAGGCAGAAATTGAAAAGATGCATGTTGTTGGGATCATTGTACCAATTAGATATTCTGAGTGGGTATCAAACTTAGTCTCTATTAGAAAGAAAACAGGGGAAATCAGGCTTTGTATTGACTTCAGAAATTTAAACAGAGCCTCTTTAAAAGACAACTACCCCTTACCCAAGATGGACCATATACTTCAAAGGGTAGTTGGGTCGAAAAGGATATCCCTCTTAGATGGGTTCTCGGGTTACAACTAGGTGTTAGTGCTCCCAAATGATCAAATCAAAACTGCTTTCACTACACCTTGGGGCACCTTTACGTATGTCAAAATGCCTTTCGGATTAATGAATGCAGGGGCCACCTTCCAAAGGGACATGGATATAGCCTTTTCTGAAGATATTGGCTATTTCATAATCATTTACCTTGATGACATAAATATTTTCTCAAAAACTGATGAAGAACATTTGATTCACCTAAGAAAATTTTTTGAGAAGTGTAGGAAATTTGGCTTGTCATTGAATCCCAAGAAAACACTCTTTGGTCTCCAAGAAGGTAAACTTCTTGGCCATATATTTTCGAAAGAGGGAATCAAAATAGACCCTACAAGGATAGATGGCATATTGTAGATCAGCCATCCAAGAAGCCTCAAAGAATTACAATCTTTCATTGGAAAGATTAATTTTCTGAGGAGGTTCATCCCCAATCTTGCTGAGTTATTGAAAAACATTACAAACATGCTTAAGAAAAATTTCGGTGTAAAATGGACTTTACCAGTTAAACAATCATTCGAACTGGTCAAACAAGCTCTTACTCAAACACTAGTCCTGATTAGTCTAGATTTCACCAAAGACTTTTATATCTTTTCTTTTGCATTTGAACATACAATAGCTACAGTATTACTTCAAAAGAATGATTCAGGGCAAGAACAACCAATATCCTTTTTTAGTAGGGCCTTAAGAGATGCTCCTCTCAAATATAACATCATGGAGAAGCAAGCCTTAGCATTGGTGAAAGCATTAAAAGACATTAGGGTCTATATTTTACACTCTCACATAATTGCTTTTGTTCCACATACTGTTGTCAAGGACATTCTAAGTCAAGACCCTGATGGTAAAAGGGGAAAATGGATTGCAAATATTCTTGAATATGACTTAGAAATCAAACCCACCAAACTAGTTAAAGGGCAGGGATTAGCAAAAATTATGGATGAGTCTAACTTCCAAGCACTAGACATGAATATGGTGGATGTGTTGGAAGAAATAGAAGAATCTACTGCTCCTTTTATTGAAGAAACATTTCTAAATTCTCCTTGGTATGCTGACATTATTTATGTGCTTTTATATTTAAATGCCCCCTCTTCTTTTTCCAAAACTAAAGCTAGATTTTTGAAACAAAAATCTTTGAGTTTCTGCATTGTAGATGGGATATTACATTGGAAAAATGTTGTTGGAATTTTTCTTAAATGTTTGCTTGAAGATGATGCAGGAAAAAACATGCATGAGTTGCATGACGGAGAATGTGGAGGACACCTCTACTGGAAGGCCACAGCGAACAAAATTCTTAGATCTGGTTACTATTGGCCTACCCTTTTCCCAGACACTCATAAGTTGGTCATGTCTTGCCATAAGTGTCAAATTTTTTATGGCAAAAGAAAACTCCTTCCCTTACCCTTACATCCCATCAAATTTGAGGCACCTTTTCAACAATGGGGTTTTGACTTCATTGGGGAAATTCACCCATCCTCCTCAGCTCAACATAAGTGGATCCTTACAGCCACTGACTTATTTACCAAGTGGATAGAAGCTATACCTTCCATAAATGCTAATGACTCTGTCATTATCAAGTTTCTTGAAACAAATATCCTATCCAGATTTGGTTGTCCCAGAAAAATCATAACAGACAATGCTGTTGCTTTTAAATCTAAAAATATGGTTGAATTATGTAACAAATACCACATAATCTTGGGCCATTCCACTGCTTACTATCCCCAAGGAAATGGATTAGCTAAATCTTCCAACAAGAGCCTCATCAATATCATTAAAAAGTTGTTGGAACGAAATCAGAAATCATGGCACAGTAAACTGGTTCATGCCTTATGGGATGATAGGTTAACTACAAAGAAATCAATAAACATGCCCCCCTATCAACTAGTCTATGGTATGGACGTAGTTTTTCCCACCTCATTAGGAGTTCCAGTCATGAAACTCCTTCAAGAAGTGTAGATTGAAGAGAATGATATGCAGAGAAGAATCAACCAAACGATCCATTTACAGCAGACCAGAGAGGAAGTCTATGAGAGAACACAGTTGGTACAAGAAAATATGAAGAAGCTATTTGATAAGAGGACTAAGGCAAACAATTTCCAAGTTGGAAATTTTGTTCTTAAGTGGGATTCAAGGAGAGAAGAGAAGGGAAAACATGGCAAGTTTGAGAACTTGTGGAAAGGGCCCTATGTTATTCATGTTGAGAGGGGTCACAATGCATTTTTCCTGAAGGAATTGAATGGAGAAGACTTATATGGAGGTACTGTCAATGGAAGGGTGCTCAAGCATTACTTCTGCCAAGAGCCTTAAGTTTTAAAGCATTTTATTTTTCATTATAAATATCATAGTCTACACATTGCATTCAAAATTGGAAAAAACAAAAATACAAAAACAAAGAAAGGAAAGAAAAGAGGGCAGATTGTAAAAACAAGAAAGGTATAGCCCCATACAAAAAAAGAGAAACAAATTCTGAAAGTGTGCAAGCCCAAATGCCACTCCTGAAAAACACACTTCTAGTTAGTCAAACAGCCTAATCTTAACTAATTAGCTTTAAATTTTTTGCTGATAGGATAGTGAATTTGATTGGCCAAACTGTTTAATCTTGGCTTATCAATAGATAGTTTAGGATAGAAATTAAAGGTTCAAACATGCTCAAAATCTAAACCTGAGTTCCGAGGAGAAAATGACTCAAATCTGTTTCAAGTTCTGAGTCAAAGGATGTAAAAATCTGGTTCTAATCAGCTCAAAATCTGAACCAGTTAGCAAAGGAAAGACAGCTCAAGAAAGAGTCAAAACAAAGCTGAACAAAAGAGGAAGGAAATGTTTTAAATCTCAGATCTCAAACCTTCCCTTTTTGTTTTAAATTTTATGCAAAATAAATGTCTATGTGCAACTTGTTTTTATGCCATAGATCACAGCAAGTCAAACAGCTCAATCTTGACTTGACTGTTTTTAAATTTTTGTTTTAGAAATTAGAGAAATAAAGTTTGTTGGACAGTTTAATCCCAACAGATAATAGATTAGGTAGAGAATCATATGGGCTTATCAGTTTAATTTGAGCCCATGGAGAAATAAGGAGTAGAAATAGATTAGTTTCCCTATTTTCAAAAGAATAAAATGTTGTGAAAGAGTTTTCCAATCCAAGTGCACTCTGAAGAAGAAAAAATGTTAGATCGGTAGGATTGGGTAGGTAGAAAGATTGTATTGATGAAGATCCATTTTTTTTATGGTTGCTAGTATGTTTTCAAAACAAGATCATCCCAACAAAAGAAGGGCAACCCAATGGATGAGGCAACTGATCAGCCTCCCAGAGAATCCAAGTCTAAAATTCTTGATGCCTTCAAAAAAGGCACCATCCCCAAGTGGAGCCACTGTTAGCCACTTATAAATTATGTTATATCAACTGGTGGCTAAATGATTCTGGGTAGCCTTCAAGAAACAATTTCATTACTAAAATTGTTGGTGCTTAAAGTCTTTTTGATAATATCCTATCCTTTGGATAATCGTCACTGCTTTTCCCCTTTTCAACTCAGAGATTCTGTTGTCATTCCGTGAAGAAAAACTGTTGCAAGAACCTTTTTTCCTTTTCCCCCTTCTTCCAAAACTGACCTCATTTTATCCCTCCATTTCCCATGAAAATCCCTCATTTTCATGTTTTCTCCCCTTTTCCTTTCATCAAAACCCCTTTCATAAGGCCTAAGACCCCTTCTTAGCCTTATCGAAACCCACCAACTCCTTTGAAAATCATTGAAAAATGCCTAAAAATCACATTTTCATATTATGGACTTAAGCCCCCTTGGGCTAAGTCTTTAATCCTCCCCTCCATGCATCTTGGTGCTAGAACCGAGCGCCAACCCTTCAGGCGCTTATCGCGTCATCCGATGCCAATTAGCCCTCTACTTTAACCCTCGGTCTTATTATCTCCCATGCACCCAAAGGCCCCGAAGATGGGCACCAAACCATATCGAAAATTAACCTCTCGCCCCCAAAGTCTAAACCTTAGTTTTATTTAAATTTGTCGGATTTATTATGAAGTAACGTTTCCGTCGGTGCAAAATTCCAAATCAATCTACACCGTCAATCTGATATGCAGATCGATGGCGTGCAATCCATCGCAGTCGGTGGTCCCCGCCAACCACTCACCATTCCAATACCGGGCGGTATCCATCACACCGCCTTCAAGCGAAGGGCGGTTTTTTCCCGATCGACAGCGATTCCATACACCGCCTGACACGTGTCTTGTGCACTATTCAGAAAACCGCCGCTCATCGCACGTTAAAGATCAGACGTGGACCCGCTCATTGAACGATAGTCGCTCTCCGAAGATGCCCGTGCAATATCCGTAGGTACGGCGCGGTATTAAAAGCATTTCCGCCATCGATCTAATCTGCAGATCGACGGCCCAAAACATTCACCCTGGTCCCCACAGCCACAACAGCACTCCCGAAGAACCGGTGGTCCCGAATGCTCAGTCAGCATCTACGCGGCATCTACAAATTGGGGCAGGTTTTCATTATTCCGCCGCACAATCAGCAAGCCTATTCTATGACCCAAAATAATTATACAGTATGATTGAATTAAAGGTTTGAAGTCCGGGTTTTGTTTTTAAGGTCTTGTGATGCCGTCCTCCACCGTTGATCGCGTGGGCCGATCCCATCCGACGGCCCACGTTTGTCCCGATTCCCAAACCTGATTTCGTGACCATTTTTGTCCAAAACCCAGGTTTTAACCCATTTCTCCAGTTTTTCCAAAAACTGACTCCTCCGCTTTGACTTTTTGCCTTCGTTCCTGACCATCGATCTCTGCGCGATCGACGGCTCTGATTTAACTTCTTCATTTTTCTTTTTGACCCCTTTTTTGATCAATCTCGACCGTTGGATGATGCCATCCAATGGCCATGCTCTCCCCACATGTCCTCCCACAGCAATAAACCTACACATGCATGATTTTTTAATATTTTTTGTATTGTGCAGGGTTCCAAGTGATTTTTCCGCTATGCCCGAAGAAAATTCAAAGGCAGAGGGTGACGATCCTCCTGCCTTCGATTCACCAAATAAAATCAATTATAGGGTTTAAACTTCACGTTTCATCGATGTTTCATGAGGCATTGATGCCATATCACCCCTGCGCAGCCCTGCATACCAGCAAAACACAGTAAATCAAGCACAGTCAAAGAGTATCAGTGTCGAAGACAAAAATGTACCAGGACAGAAGATTGAAGACAGATTTGCGGGGATCACGACTAAGAATGATTATCAAAAGCCTAATCCCAAATTAAAACATGGTTTAAAGAAAATCTTAAGTGTTTTATCAACAGAAAGCCTCCACCGCCACATCTGAGACAAATTGATTCCTCCCAGCTACCGAAATGCCACCTGTGCCTCAAAGTATTCAATCAGAGGCCGAAGTTATTGATCAAGACCAAATATCTGCCTCACAACATAGCAAGAGGATAAATTCTGCAGGAAAACTGATGACATAATATCAGCACAGTAACCTCGACATCACACAAAGCCTTAAAGGTCAACAAAAGCTCCCACCGAGCTTAATATTTATGTAAATCATTTAGTGCAGAAGACACCTATGTAAGCTTATTTATTGAGCCCCTCAAAGGCCGAGAATCCATTTAAGTTTGTATTAAATAGTTTTTGAGATATTTTATCAGATCTCACCTCCTCATTCTTCTATATATACTTCTAAAGAAGATGAGTGAGGGGTTGGTTGATCACTAGTTGTAATATTGGAACTCTCTGAAATAATATATAGTCTGTTGAAGTTGAAGAATAATTTGAAGTCTTGAAGCCCTGATGATGTTGTTGCATGCTTGTTACTGTGAAGGCTCTATCATCGGATCCATGAGCTTGGATGTTGGTGAAGTATTCTGAACTGTTTTATGTGTTTCCCCTATTTTCATTATGTTCCATAATTTCTTACTACAGTAGGTTGAAATTTTTAGGCTAAGAAATGACTCCTGGAAGCACCTTAGACCTATTCATCCTTCACTGTTTTATGTTTTATTCTGCTGAATTATTTTAGAGTCTTTAATCTCTCTCTTTAGTCTTCATGCTTGTTTATTTCCCTAATAGTTTGAATAGTTGGTTTCAGCATTATTTATGGTTCTCCCTACTTGTTTGCTGCCACTTTAAAACTATTATTGAAGTCTCCCTTTGAAGTTTTATGTTTACAGTGAGTCAAAGATGTCTATTCTGATCTTTCCCTTTGTCCTTACTTAAACAGTTGTCTCAAAGGTATTTATAGTTGTAATCATAGATGTGTTAGGTGTTCCCTCTTCTATGACTGCAGTTATCAATTAATCTTTTATGTTTTCTAAGTCATTTGAAATTAAATCTTTGAGGAAATAGGGTGTTCCCCGAATCTTAGATTTCATTTTAAAATTTGTTTTGGAATCATTGTTTGCTTAAAGGTTTGATTTGTAGAATTCATGGTTAGCCCTGTCTATCAAAAAGATATTTATTGTTCAAATTGTGCTTTCAAATTCCCTTTGTTTGAGAATTAAACTTCTCTTTCCAAATCATTGATGTCCATCTCATTCCAAAACCAAAGGATCCTGTGGCCAAGTTAGATTTTCCCTCTGATATCCCATATCCATTGATCAGTATGTTATGACCTCTTCTTGACTACATTTCCAAATGAAACAGATGTTTCTCCATTCTATATATCTTTCCTAGACCTTTCATGTTCTTCTGTATCAATTCAACCAAACAAACAAACAAACACCTGCACTTAATAACTAGTCTAAAACCAATACTCAAAGCACACAAGATAAACCTTTACAAACAAACATTTGAGATATCCCTCTCTGAGAACAGGAGGACTAGATCCTGGAACTCTAAAGATTGGTTCTGATGTTGCCTTGTCATTTGATTTTCCAAACAATCAAAACACGGGACACCAACAGTGATGAGTCAAAAGCATACAAACTTTAAAATCCATCCACCAAGAAATTGATAGTAAGCAGAGATGTGCAGTTTTGTTAAGAAGAAGCTTGGGATGGAAGTCTACAAAAGACTGTAAATGTGAAGACAACTCTATCTCACGAAGAAGAAGAAGAAGGAACAGTTGTTGTTAACCCTTCTTCGGTGGCTCCTCCTCCACCACCGCAAGCACAACAAACCACACCAAAAGCTGGAATTCGAACAGCCTTGAGAAGTCAAGGAAGTGTTACTCCAAGCACATTGTAGGGATCTGGAACGCCCTCAAGTTTGAATGAAACTTCAAGCACACCAAGAAGACCAAGATTCAGAACTATGAATGAGATTTATGAACAAGGAGATGTAAGTAACAATATCGGTCTAAACTCATTATTCGCTTTGTCTTGTCATGTTGATGACCCAATTCATTTTGAAGATGTTGTAAATGATGATAAATGGATTGAAGCAATGAATGAATAAATTGGTGCAATTGAGAAGAGTAAAACATGGGAGTTAGTGGACCTCCCTAAAGGCAAAGAAGCCATTGGAGTTAAGTGGGTCTATAAGACCAAAAGAAATGTTGAAGGCAAGATCGAAAGGCACAAGGCCAGACTTGTTGTTAAAGACTACAAGCAGCAACAAGGAAGAGACTATGATGAAACCATTACACCAGTAGCAAGGATGGAAACAGTCAAAACAGTGTTTTCTATTATGGCACAACACAAATGGAAGATTTATCAGATGGATCTTAAATCTGCATTCCTGAATGGAGTGTTAAAAGAAGAGGTTTATGTTGAACAAACTCCAGGCTATGAATTTGAAGGCCAAAAGCATAAAGTATGCAAACTGAAGAAGGCTCTTTATGGGCTGAAGCAAGCTCCAAGAGCATGGTACAGCAGAATAGATGCTTACCTGATTGAGAATGGGTTCGAGAAGTGTGATGGTGAACCCACACTCTACATAAAGGAGAATGACGGTAAGATACTTATTGTTGTTTTATATGTAGATGATTTAATTTTTACTGGCAATGATGTTTCTCTCATTGCTGATTTTAAAGCAGACATGAAAAATGAGTTTGAAATGACTGACTTGGGCTTCTTAAGATATTTTCTTGGAATTGAAGTAGACCAAAGTGAAAATGGTGTTTTCATTTCTCAATATAAATATGTAGAAGCAGTGTTGAAAATATTCAACATGTAGAACAGTAAAGCAGCTATGACTCCAACAGTAATGGGGTTGAAATTGAGTAAAGAAGATAGCAGTAAGGATTTTGATCCAAAGTTTTATAAAGGCATAGTTGGCAGCCTTATGTACTTAACTGCAACTAGGTCGAACATTATGCATGTTGTTAGCTTAATCTCCAGATTCATGGAAAGACCAAAAGAAGCTCATTGGAAGGCAACCAAGAGAATTATAAGGTATGTAAATGGAACGAAGGGGTTTGGTATATTATACTCCTCTTCTGAAAGTTTCATTTTGACAGGTTACATTGACAGTGATTGGGCTGGAAGTGTTGATGATCGAAAGAGCACATCAAGCTATGTGTTTCATTTGGGATCGGGAGCAGTTTCATGGGCTTCCAAGAAGTAACTGATAGTTGCTTTATCTACAGCAGAAGCAGAATATGTGGCAGCAACAGAAACAGCATGCCAAGCAGTATGGCTCAGAAGAGTTCTTAGATATTCGTGTCATGAACAAGAAAAGGGCACAACCATATACTGTGACAATAGCTCGACGATAGCATTGTCTAAAAATTTTGTTTTTCATAAAAGGACAAAGCACATTGACACCAAGTTTCACTTCATACGAGAATTGGTTAACAATGGTGAGATTGTTTTGCAACACTACAGAATAGAGGATCAATTTTCAGATATCCTCACAAAGCCACTAGCGCAGAAAAGCTTTGATCATTTCAGGGAATGCCTGGGTATGTAGAAAAACCCAGAAGTTGAAATTAAGGGGGAGTGTTGGATATCAATCAGCAATAATTTCAAAAGGATTGGAAAGCTCACACAAGTGAAGTGCAGAGCAGATAAGAATCGGCCCCTTGATATTTATCTAAGGCGGTAGCCGAATTCTTAGAAAGAAGAGTTAAGGCTCAGACTCAAAGTCTTGCCAGCAGCGCAGAGCTTTGATTGCAGGTTGAATTAGGCTTTAAAGCCTTACCAACATATCGGCGGAGTTAATGTTCGAGGCAGCATAAGTTCGTTGCAACACAAAGCAGCAATGCGATGCAATGATAGTTCTAACACTATCGCATCGCAATCTTTCAAGTTCTTAAGAACGTGCACACCGAAGAGTTTCGGCGATGCGATGAGGTCCCACCTTAATCGCAATCGCGACATCGCAAAGTTACTTGCATGTCTATTGCACAATTTCCGATCTCCGATGCGATGCGATGTGGACCCCACTCCAATCGCAATCGCAAGTTTCAGTTGATCGTCTGCAAAGGACTGTGAACCAATGTTCGCCGATGTTGCGATGCGATGTGGACCCCGCTCCAATCGCAATCGTAAAGAACCGCAATCGCAAGATCGCAAGCCGACTGCCGATGCGATATGGGCCTCGTGCCATCACAATCCCAAAGTGCAAAGGTCATAACATTTTGGCCGCTAAAATGCCGATCATCGATTGACTTACGGATGCGATGAAGTTTTCAAATGGATTTCATGAAATTTGAGATCCGACTTTATTTTTCGGTTTAAATGTTTTTATTGTAACCACGCCTTATAAAAGTCAAAGAGCCCAAAGGCTTTTGTAATGAAATTTTTTACTTTGAATGTGTTTTTATGTATTAAGACGTTATTTAAGAAACAGATAAATTGCTGAATGCTCACAAATCCACTTCGTATATTGTAAATTACAGGTCGATTACATTATGGGTAACAATCCTGCTGGCATGTCTTTCATGGTGGGTTTTGGTGAGAAATATCCATAGCAAGCTCATCACAGAGGGTCCTCCATAGTTTCGATATACGAGGATTCGAGAAAGACATCATGTACCGAAAGTTTCACTTTGTGGTTCCACATAGAAGCACCTAACCCAAATGAATTAACAAGTACAGTTGTGGGAGGTCCTAATCGCTATGATGGGTTTGAGGATAGCAGGGAAGATTCGAAGAAGCTTGAGCCCACAACGTATATCAATGCTCCCCTCGTGGGAGTCCTTGCCAACCTCCACAGCAACAGCATGGAATCACTAACTTGAATTTAAAAAGTTATGCTAGTAATCTCGTTTACTAAGTTTATATTCCATATTCAAATATGAGTCGATGGAAGTATATGAATATTGGTAATTCCGGGCTCTAGAATTGTTTTGTTCCATTTCATCTTGTTGAATCCTATGGCCAGATTGAAGACTTGTTCTGTACTTTATATCTTAAATCTCGCATGCTAATTTAAAATTCCTCTATTTTTAAATATAAGCAGTGGAGTTTATTTCTTAAACATAAAAGTGAATTTTTTGACGTGTTCTTGGCCTAGAAGACCCTTGTAGAAAAAAAATATAGAAATCAATTACAAAGGTTAAGAACATATAATTCAGATGAATATGTCAACATCAAATTCACAGATTATCACACTTCCACAAAGGATATCCAAAATATAACACCATAGGAAGCATATCCAAAATTAAGCTAGATGCCAGGCACTTTTGTGGCTTTGGTAGTCACTAGCATGGAGTCACTTTCTTAATTAGAATAGGAAATGTTTACAACCTAAAAGTAAGAAGTGTATTTTTGTTGGATATTCTTAAATTGTAACAGGTTATATACTTCTTCAACCTCAATTCAATGAAATAACCATTAGAAAATATTTTAAAATTGACGAAACTCTCTAGGTCCAAAAGTCTCATTTAGTGGTTGTGTCCTAATAAGGGTGAAATCCTTTATTGGTTTGTTTCACGAATTAAAATTGGGTCGGTAACCCTAATGATCAAAATTCTATTGTGGGTTATGTTTTCAATCTTTGTTCTAGAAATATCACTTGGGCTTGTAAAAGGCACCGGGATATCGCTCATTTTTCAAAAAATCAAAGTGTTGAGCAATAATTAATGAAATTCAAGAAGTATCTTGGCTTGGAAGATATTTTCATAGTTTTCCAACAACATCATGAAAAAACCCTTTGGTGTGACAATCATAGTGCCATCAAGATAGCCAATGATCTGAATTTATGCAGGAACGCAACAGAACACACATATAACCATAAATACAAAGATGCAGCGGAAATAACACTTCATTTCATTAATATCAAATAACTGAAATTTGTGTACAGATGGGATGGAAATAAAATATCTAGGACGCTTGTAGCTTATCTCTGAGAAGAGATGTGGCAGCTACAGGCCTCTAAACTCTTGGTTACAATGAGGCTCGAAGGCCTATATATTATTCAGAAACAATGGAAAACCCTAAACATCTAAAAACCTAACCCTAGGAGATGAAACACAAGAATATGGGCCCCGTCGGGGTAAATTGGTGCATCAATTTCCGAGGGTCGTAACTTTGGCATACTATCTCTGTTTGATGCACATGATATATCGTTAGAAATATCTATCAGAGGACTACAACTACAAACAATATTAGATTTCAGGATAACAACTAACATAAATATGCGGCACAACCCACCCACAACATGAATTATTCCTCCAATATTATGATTATGAATTTGCAACCATTTGAATTCCATCAATATTCTTTGTCCATATAAATTAGGAATTGATTATTTGGTGCAATCTTCAACAAGTCTGGAAGGATACATTGATGTTCAACATGGTTTTTACTATGTATTTATGTAGGTGGATTTAGTGGGCGGTTACTACGACGCTGGGGATAATGTGAAATATGGGCTTCCCATGGCATTCACCATTACCATGTTGGCATGGGGAGCCCTTCAGTACAGAGATGAACTTGCAGCAGCGGGAGAGTTGGAGAACGTCAGGGATGCCATTAAGTGGGGAACTGATTATTTCATCAAAGCAAGTGCCACCGAAAACCAGTTGTGGGTTCAAGTGAATTAACCAACATCCCAATTAAATAACCTTAAGGATCACACCATATAGTAACTTATGACTGCATCTATAGATGTTTTCTAATGATTTCAGTTTTATATGAAATATTGGGGGTAAATTCAACTAGCTATATATTTTCTCTGATCAACGTGGAGCATTTTCTTTTTAGTGTTGGAATTTCTGAATAATTTCGAACACACAAAGGAAAAATAAAATTCCTCTTTTACAACACAGAGATTAAAAAAATAAATTGTGGACACAGAGAGATGAGGTATAACACTGCTATTTCGTTAAAAATAAAAACTCTGTTACAAAAGTGAAATTCTTTCTTCATAATGAAGTTCTGGATTCACAAAACAGAAAACTTCAGAAGTTCTGGATTCACAAAACAAAAAACTCCGGCTGATACAAACGCAACCCTTCAAAAAAAAAACTTCTTTGTCTCTTTGTTTCTTTATTTCTGCCTTCAGGCAAGAAATAACAATGCTTTGTCTTCTACAATGCACTCACGGCATATTACATTACACACACACACACACACACACACACATATATATATATATATATATATTTCATATTTATAATATATATATCAAAATATATTTAACCAAAGTTAAAAACAAATATACCGTGGTAAAAGTAAATTAACTCAAAGTTAAAATCTTAAAACATAATGCGGCAAAATAAAAAAACATTACAATAAAAAACTTTATGCATTCACTCCATGTTCCATGGGGTTATAAAACTATGCCAAAGCTTTTTTCGTTATCTCCCCGGAATTGATTTGGTGGGTCCAGAGAGGAGATGACATCACTCATTACGGTGGGTCATCTTCCTCCTTCGCTTCCCATCCTTGCTACCTCCCGGAATGGTGCTTTCTAGCTGTGTATTTAATATGGTTGGCGTAAGAGTTAATGTGGTAGATGATGCAGATAAGAATGCAAGGTTGTGTGAAGATCAGAACTAGGTATTTCCACCGCCTTTGTTGTCATTTGATCCCATCAAAAATTTATGTTGTCGTCCTTCAAACTCCCACCAACGTTTAATTCTTATGTCCACCTGTTGTGTGCGGGCAATTGGAATTAATATTCCAACACTCCCCCTTAACTTCAACTACTGGATTTTCTTGCATACCCAGGAATTTTCTGAAATAGTTAAAACTCTTCAGCGTTAATGGCTTTGTTAAAATATCAGCAAACTGCTCCTCTGTTCTGCAGTGTTGCAAAACAATTTCACCATTATTAACCAGTTCTCTTATAAAATGAAATTTTGCATCAATATGCTTTGTTCTCTTATGGAAGACAAAATTCTTTGATAAAGCTATCGCTAAGATGTTATCACAGTAAATTATTTTTCCTTTGTCCTGTTCATGACATAAATCTCTTAGCATTCTTCTCATCCATACTGTTTGGCATGTTGTTGTTGTTGCTGCCATATATTTTGCCTCTGTTGTTGATAAAGCAACTATTGGTTGCTTCTTGGAAGCCCATGAAACGGCTCTCGATTCCAAATGAAACACATATCCATATGTGCTCTTCCTATCATCTACACTTCCATCCCAATCACTGTCAGTGTAACCCATCAATTTAAAATTTTCAGATGGGGAGTATAAAATACCACACCCTTCGCTCCATTCAAATACCTTAGAATTCTCTTGGTTGCCTGCCAATGAGTCTCTTTTGGCATTTCCATGAATCTGGAAATTAAACTTACAGCATGCATAATATCTGGCCTATTTGCAGTCAAATGCATGAGGCTACCAACTATGCTTTTATACAATGTTGGTTCGACATTCTTGCTGTGATCTTCTTTGCTCAATTTTAACCCCATGACAGTTGGAGTTACAGCTGCCTTGTTGTTCTGCATGTTGAATCTTTTCAACACTTCTTCAACATATTTTTATTGGGAAATAAAAATCCCATTTTCATTTTTCTCTACTTCTATTCCAAGAAAATATCTCAAAAAACCCAAATCACTCATTTCAAATTCACTCTTCATGACTGATTTAAAATCAGCAACAAGAGAAACTTCATTGTCAGTAAAGATTAAATCATCTACATATAAAACAACAATAAGAAGCTTACCATCATTTTCTTTTATGTAGAGTGTGGGTTCTCCATCACATTTCTCAAATCCATTTTTAGTCAGGTAAGTATCTATCCTATTGTACCACGCTTTTGGCGCTTGCTTCAGCCCATAAGAGCTTTCTTCAACTTGCATACTTTGTGCTCTTGGCCTTCAATCTCATAGCCTAGAGGTTGTTCAGCATATACCTCTTCTTTCAACACTCCATTCAGGAATGAAATTTTCACATCCATTTGATAAACTTTCCATTTATGTTGTGCTACTATGGTTTGTTTCCATCCTTGCAACCGGTGCGAAAGTTTCTTCATAATCTCTTCCTTGTTGCTGCTTGTAGCCTTTGACAACATCTTTCTTTATGCCTTTCAATATTTCCTTCAGCATTGCTCTTGGTCTTATAGACCCATTTTACTCTAATGACTTCTTTACCTTTAGGGAGGTCCACTAACTCCCATGTATTACTCTTTTCTATTACACCAATCTCTTCGTTCATTGCTTTAATCCATTTTTCTTCTTTTACAGCTTCTTCAAAATGAATTGGGTCATCAACATGACAATATAAAGTAAATAAAGAGTTCAGACCGACATTATAATTTACCTCTCCTTGTTCATAAATCTCACTCAGATTTCTAAATCTCGGTCTTCTTGGTGTACTTGGAGTTCCACTTGAACTCGAGGGAGTTGTAGTTCCCTATGGTGTGCTTGGAGAAGCACTTCCTTGATTTCTCAAGGTTGTTCTATTTCCAACTTGTGGTGTGGTTTTTTGTGCTTGTGGTGGTGGAGGAGGAGGCACCAAAGAGGGATTATTTGTTGTTGTGCATTCTTCTTCCTCTTCGTGAGACACACATGTCTTCACGTTCACTGTTTTCTCTAAGCTTCCATCCCAAGCTTCTTATTCAATAAACTGCACATCTCTATTGATTATAACTTTCTTGGTGGATGGATGATAGAGTTTGTATGCCTTGGACTCATCACTGTATCCAGCAAAGATACATTTCTCCCCCTTACTGTCCAATTTCTTCCTTAGTTGATGCGGAACATGTGCATAAACCACACATCCAAAAACTTTCATGTGGGTGACATGTTGCTTTATGCCACTCCACGCTTCTTCTGGAACTCTATTCATCATAGCTTTGGTTGGGCATCTATTCAAGATGTACGCTGCACAATTTACAGCTTCAGCCCAATACTCATTTGGAAAAAAAAATTCCTTCATCATACTTCTGACCATGTCCATGATGGTCCTATTCTTCCTTTCTGCAACACTGTTTTGCTAAGGTGTGTACCTTGTGGTAAACTGTTTGTGTATGCCATTATCCCTACAGAAACGTAGGAACTCTTTGGAGATGTATTCTCCACCTCTGTCAGTTATTAGCACTTTGATGTAGTTCCCACTCTACTTCTCAACATAAGCTTTGAAGTGGTAGAATTGTTCAAAAACTTCACTCTTCTGTTTCAAGAAATACTCCCATGTATTTCTGGTGTAATCATCTATGAATGTCAAAACATATTTGTTGCCAGCTAAAGATGGTGTTTGCATTGGTCCACATAAATCATAATGGATAATTTCTAAGGGTGCCTTTGCCCTTATACTCTTCCCTACTAGAAATCTTTCTCTGTGTTGTTTGCCCAAGATGCAGCCTTCACAAAGGCTATCTGGTTTCTCAATCAATGGTAATCCCTTTACCATTCTCTTTATATGCAACAAGTTCAGGCCTCCAAAATTTATATGTCCAAATCTCAAGTGCCATAACCAGTTTTCATCTTTCACTTCCTCTTGAAAGACATCTTGTGTTACAGCTGCTACATTTCTTCTTTCCTTCAAGTCTGCTCTGAGCTTGAGAGGAAACATCCTATTGCTTTTCATCTGCACCTCTGCAATTACATTCTTGCTTGCAGGTATGTCCATGATTTTGCACACATCATATTTAAAGAATACATTGTAGCCCTTGTTCACAAGCTGTCCAATTCTCAAAAGATTACATTTCAAGCCAGGTAAATAATATACATCTGGCACAAAATTTTGTTCTCCATTTCTTGTCAGGATACTTACTCTTCCTTTTCCCTTGACAGAGATCTTACTATCAGATCCTGTTGTTACTTCAGATTTAACATTTTCATCTAGATTGGAAAACATTGCTATGTTTCTAGTCATGTGGTTACTACAACCTGAATCTAAGAACCATACATCATCTTGTCTATCTTGTGCTACATTACATGTTAACAGCACATTCTTCTGGTTCTTTTCTTCTTTTGTAAAATTACCATTCTGCCTATTATTCATGTCATTATGTTTCTTCCTACATTCATTTGCATAATGACCATACTTCTTACAGTAATGACATTGGACTTGGGATTTATCATAAATTTGTCCATGTGCTTGATTTTGGCTTGAGCCTTCATTCTGGTTCTGATTTCTACCCCTTCCACTCGAACTTGCAAGGTTGTTTCTTCCTTTTTTTTGGCTTCTGCCTCTTCCTCTATTGTTTGCTTTGCCTTGACTTCTGCCTCGACCAAAAGACATTTGAGTCTTGAAAGCTTGTTCCAATGAGGAATCTATTCTACTGTTCAATATTTGTTCATGAGACATCAAGGATGCACTAAGCTCATCCACTGTAAATATTGAGAGATCCTTTGTCTCTTATATTTCCACTACTATGGCATCAAATCTTGAGGGTAGACTTCTCAAGATTTTCTCCACTATTATTTTTTCTTCAAGTGTCTCTCCATGATACCTTATCTGGGTAACCAAACCAATAACATGAGTGAATAATGAGTCTATAGTTTCAGACTCTTTCATACAGAGAGTTTGAAAATATCTCCTCAGCATTTGCAACTTTGTTGTCTTCACCTTCCCCATGCCTTGATAGGTTGTTTTGAGAATATCCCACGCCTCTTTAAACTTTGTTGCTGCTGCAATCCTTGGGAAAATACTCTCTTGAACTGATTGAAAGAGATAGAAGAGGGCTTTGGAGTCCTTCTTCCTATTATCTTTTAACAAATCTCTCTCTGCTGCTGTCAAAGCTACCAGCGCTGTTGCATCTGCAGGTTCTGGGTAGCCATTCTCAACTAGCTCCCATATATCCTATGAAGAAAATATCGCTCTCATCGTGATTTCCCAATATTCAAATTTCTTCCCATTAAACTGTGGAAGTTATGGATTCTTCAGACTGGTGCCTGTTGTTGCCATCGTGACTGTGCAAGCATGATAGTTTTCTTGACTGTGTTTAAAAAAAACAAACAGAAGCTTTCTCTGCTGGAGAAATCTGCTTCAACAAATTTCTTACAACTTCTGCAGTGAAGAACGATATTTTCTTCGTTCACTGAGCACCTATACTAGCTCCGATACCATGTTGGAATTTCTGAACAATTCTGAACACACAGAGGAAAAATAAAATTCCTCTTTTACAACACAGAGATTAAAAAAAAAAAATTCGGACACAGAGAGATGAGGTATAACACTACTATTTCATTAAAAAGAAAAGCTTTGTTACAAAAGTGAAATTCTTTCTTCAAAACAAAGTTCTGGATTCACAAATCAAAAAACTTCAGCTGCTATAGACGCAGCGCTTCAAAAAAAAAAATTCTTTGTCTCTTTGTTTCTTTCTTTCTACCTTCGGGCAAGAAATTACAATGCTTTGTCTTCTACAATGCACTCACGGCATATTACATTACACATATATATATATTATAAATATTCCATATTTATAATACATATATATCAAAATATATTTAACCAAATTTAAAAAAAAATATACCACGGTAAAAGTAAATTAACTCAAAGTTAAAATCTTAAAACATAATGCGGAAAAATAAAAAACTTTATGCATTCACTCCATGTTCCGTGGGGTTATAAAACTATGCCAAATATTTTTTCCTTATCCCCCCGGAATTGCTTTGGTGGGTCCAGAGAGGAGATGACATCACTCATTCCAGTGGGTCATCTTCCTCCTTCGTTGCCCATCCTTGCTACTTCCCGGAATGGTGCTTACTGGCTGTGTATTTAATATGGTTGGCAGAGGAGTTAACGTGGTAGATGTTGCAGATAAGAATGAAAGGTTGCGTGAAGATCAGAACTGGGGATTTCCACCGCCTTTTTTGTCCTTTGATCCCATCAGAAATTTATGTCGTCGTCCTTCAAACTCCCATCAATGTTTAATTCTTCTGTCCACCTGCTGTGTGTGGGTAGTTAGAATTAATATTCCAACATTTAGGTGGGAGATCCAATTGCAGACCATAACTCTTGGGAGAATCCAGAAAGGATGGACACTCCAAGGAATTTGTAAAAAATAGATACATCCACTCGCGGGACAAAAATTGCGGCAAATACTCTTGCAGCCTTGGTTGCTTCCTCCATCGTCTTTGCAGCCATTGACAAACCTTATTCCATTCTCCTGCTCAAAAGCGTTATTTCGGTATAAGATTATGCCTCTTCTAATATCACTTTTACTTATTTAAAATTGTATGTGATTGCAAATTTTAGGGATATCCAAGAGAGATCCATTGTTTTATCTTCTTAAACATAGAATTCCAAAATATTATTGAAATCTACCATCCAAAAAAACTATAATTTTTTTTCTTTTCTTTTTTTTTTCATTTTTTTTTTTTTCCTCTGTCTTAAACTTCATAGCGTTCATGTGTTGGATTCAAAATTGAAAGTTGAAAAGTGAATGAATTTTCCTCTTCAACTTTTTATGACACTCATGTAATTGAATATGTCATTTGGTGCAGCTCTTTGGTTTCGTTGACCAATACCGCGGAACATATGGTGGAGAGTACCCTTTTTATTGCTCTATCTCGAGCTATGATGTATCTCTTCCTAAATTTATAAATTATTAATTTTTTTCACTTCACACCATTATTTAAATTACAAAGTGAGTAACTTCATGACTTCTTGTTATTATTTCTTGACTAACCAACATGCAGGACGAGCTCGCATGGGCAGCAGTGTGGCTATATAGAGCAACTGGATTGCCAAATTATACCAAATACATACTCCACCAAAAATTTTGTACTTCCAATGAGTATGAGTTCAATTGGGATCTCAAATGTGCAGGAGTTAAAGTCCACCTATCTAGTGTAAGCCCATATCCATATAAACATATCAATCACAAAATGTTCAACTGAGAAAAATTTTAATACTGGCTACATGACCTTCAACTGACCACGTCTTCATAAAACCAATGAACCTGGCAGCTATATTTCTCTGGAGAAACCAACTTGGAAGTTTACAGAGCCCAAGCAGAAGTTTTCCTCTGCTCAGTTCTTCCACAAATTCCTCAATTCAAAAATTCCATCACACCAGGTATATTGAAGTTTCTCCCTATCATGCTCTGAGCTTCAAAATTAAGCTCCCTAACAGTATTTGAATTTTTTTGTTGCACTTGGACAGGAGGGTTGTTGTTTGTGAGAGATGGTGCAAATACACAATATTCTATAGGCACATTGTTCCTCGCATCAGTGTACAGTGACATACTGTCGAGATATAAGCAATGTCTGCAATGTGGTGATAAAACCTATGAACCAAGCATTCTCATTGCATTTTCCAAACAACAAGTACATAAACATATTATAATTTGTTAAGTTTTGAAAAATATTTAATTAAAGAGGAGAATAATCTATTACACTCGCATATCCATTCTATCTTTATCAGAGTATAAGAGATTCAAAGCTACATAAATTTAATTTTTTTTTTCATATTCTAATTTGAAAAAACCAGCAAAGTAGTAGCTCACAAATCCACTTCGTATATTGTAAATTACAGGTTGATTACATTTTGGGTAACAATCCTGCTGGCATGTCTTTCATGGTGGGTTTTGGTGAGAAATATCCACAGCAAGCTCATAATAGAGGGTCCTCCATAGTTTCGATATACGAGGATTCGAGAAAGACATCATGTACCGAAGGTTTCACTTTGTGGTTCCACAGAGAAGCACCTAACCCAAATGAATTAACAGGTGTAGTTGTGGGAGGTCCTGATCGCTATGATGGGTTTGAGGATAGTAGGGAAGATTCGATGAAGCTTGAGCCCAAAACGTATATCAATGCTCCCCTCGTGGGATTCCTTTCTAACCTCCACAACAACAGCATGGAATCACTGACTTAAATTCAAAATGTTATGCTAGTAATACCGTTTACTAAGTTTGTATTCCATTTTCAAATATGATTCGATGGAAGTATATGAATATTGGTAATTCCGGGCTCTAGAATTGTTTTGTCCCATTTCATCTTGTTGAATCCTATAACTAGATTGAAGACTTGTTTTGTATTTTATATCTTAAAACCACATGCTAATTGAAAATTCCTCAATTTTTAAATATAATCAGTGGAGTTTATTTCTTAAAACATAAAAGTGAATTTTTTGACATGTTCTTGGCCTAGAAGGCTCTTGTAGAAAAACAATATAGAAATCAACTACAAAGGTGAAGAACATATAATTCAGATGAATATGTCAACATCAAATTCACAGATTATCGCACTTCCACAAAGGATATCCAAAATATAACACCATAAGAAGCATATCCAAAATTAAGCTAGATGCCAGGCACTTTTGTGTCTTTGGTAGTCACTAGCATGGAGTCACGTTCTTAATTAGAAAAGGAAATGTTTACAACCTAAAAGTGAGAAGTGTATTTTTGTTGGATATTCTAAAAATGTAACAGGTTATATACTTCTTCAACCTCAATTCAATGAAATAACCATTAGAAAATATTTTAACTTTGATGAAACTCTCTAGGTCTAGAAGTCTCATTTAGTGGTTGTGTCCTAATAAGGGTGAAATCCTTTATTGGTTTGTTTCACGAATTCAAATTGGGTCGATAACTCTAATGATCAAAATTCTATTGTGGGTTATGTTTTCAATATTTGTTCTAGAAATATCACTTGGGCTTGTAAAAGGCACCAGGATATCGCTCATTTTTCAAAAAATCATAGTGTTGAGCTACGAGCAATAATTAATGCAATTCAAGAAGTATCTTGGCTTGGAAGATATTTTCATAGTTTTCCAACAGTATCATCAAAAAACCCTTTGGTGTGACAATCATAGTGCCATCAAGATAGCAAATCATCAGAATTTATGCAGGAACGCAATAGAATACACATATAACCATAAATACAAAGATGCAGCCGAAATAACACTTCATTTCATTAATATCAAATAACTGAAATTTGTTTACAGACGAGATGGAAATAAAATATCTAGGACGCTTGTAGCTTATCTCTGAGAAGAGATGTGGCAGCTACAGGCCTCTGAAATCTAGGTTACAATAAGGCTCAAAGGCCTATATATTATTCAGAAACAATGGAAAACCCTAAACATCCAAAAACCTAACCCTAGGAGATGAAACAGAAGAATATGGGCCCCGTCGGGGTAAATTGGTACATCAATTTCCCGGGGTCGTAACTTTGGCATACTATCTTTGTTTGATGCACATGATACATCGTTAGAAAGATCTATCCAAGGACTACAACTGCTAACAATGAATGTCAAGTCTGGAAATGTTGTTTAGGGCCTCAAAACGGCTCCGGAAGTTCAGGACCCGAAAAACTGCCAAAAATAGTAAATTGTGCTACAATTAAGGAAACTAAAAAGCTGAAAGAAACAATCGTGGGGGTCTAAGTGGAATAGGCGGGTGGCCACCAATGATCCACATGGATCAGCCAAATATCTAGTTCAATGTTAAAATAGGAAACACACTAAGCTACAAATTCACTTCATCATAAAGATCAGTCATTATCAAGTTATTTTGAAGTGATCATTTTCCTTCAAATGATTAAGTTGCAGATATGTTAACCAACTCTTTTATAGAAGCAGAGTTTCCTAAACTTCAATCTATGTTAAGAGTTCGGGAATTCGTCATTAAGGTGGGACAAGCTCTAGCGCTTCCTTCCTTCTCCTATTATATCATCTTTGTAAATCCTTAAATCCTATTTCAATTTTGTCTTGAGGGTGATGTTAGGATATTTAGACAAGTGAGAGTTAGCTAAGTTCAACTTGTTTTAATATGTCTATTAGGTAAAAGTTTGTTTCTTTAGTATGCATTATTTTCATTGTAATATAATGGCCACAATATATTGTAGGCATTGAGTAATATGAAGAATCATAGTCTCCTTGATAATAATGATATTGATCCATGGCTTAAAACTCGATTGATCCATGATATATATTTAAAGAGCACATAAAGTCATGGTTGAATTTAATTTTGTAGAAATATCTTATGTGATGTTTTTTCTTTTGCATTAATAAAATTATCTCAAGTGGCCACAATGAATAGGGCCATGGACTTTTTTCATCAGTGAGGGTTTTAACTATGTACAAATATTGGCATTATTATCTTTGATCTAGTTGTGTCAGTGGTTACCGAAGTTGTTAATCATGTATGGAATAACTTGTTTTGCCAAAATAATTCTTCATTGCAAGGGATAATACTCTGGTAATGGCTTCCAAACATAAGATAATTTCAAATAGGAGAAGAATATGTTCGATGGTAAACTTGCCTATTTGCCACATATGAAAAATTTGGCGATGTGCCGAATTTGCTACTTAGTTGTAACACTATCCATCGACAATGTATTTTAGAGAACAATGTGCTAGTTTTAATCATGGTCAACCACCATGTTATTGGTAATTCAAATTAACTTCTTGTTTTTTCTACTCAACAATATCATTTATACTTAAGATAAATAGTTGTGAAAATAGCTTAAAAGAAACACTTTCTCCAGAGACAACTTAGTTAAATTCATAGATGAAAGATATGACATGAACTATCAAATACTAACATGAACATAGTTAAATCCATAGATGAAAAATATGACATGAACTATCAAATACTAACATGAACATGACATGTAATAATGTGTTGTTCCAATAATTGGGTAACGAAATAACCTTTATCCATCTAATAGAGTATTTTGTAACCATGATTTTGAACTTGCATTGCTTTAAATAGTGAGCATTTATCTCACCTATGACATTAAAGTCCCATTTCTTGAAAAGATACTCATTAGCAATAGGTTACAAAGGACTTGGTCTCTCTCTCTTTATCTATGCATTGTTTCAAATCTAATAATATTGGAGTTGTGCATGCCAATGTTTAAACAATGTGGGACAATAATTTCCAACCATTAATAATTTATGAAGAGTGGTATATCTGGAGAAGTGACAACTAGTTGGACTATCATGCAAATCATTCCACACTTTCTTAGCATTGTCTTTCTCAGGGAATCTCAATAACACATCAACATAGCTTTCCCTAGAAATAATACCATTGAAAATTTTATATTGAGTGCATTTAAGTCCTAATGATCTTCTTCTTTTCACATCTTAATCTTCCACTTCAATATCCATATGATTTTGTCTGTTAGCTACTACTTTACGTAGGCCTTTTCCAAGAAAAGTGATGGAATGCTTATCACAAATATCTAACACTTGAATGGCGGTGATCCAATTTTCTTTCCTTTCACCAATTTCCTTTTGTATTAAGGGAGATGTACAACAACATGAGGGAGGATATTTTGGGGGGGATTTTCAAGATGCAAGGTTTGAATTAATCAATTTCTTGACCCTGGTGAAAATTTTTTTCTCAAGTCTTAGATAATTTAGTTCAAAATCCTAAGACCCATACTCATAAACCTTATATATAACGCACTCCCTTCCTCATCTTTTTGAGTGAGGATAATGACATGGGAGTGATTTAATGCAATCATATAAAGGTATAAATACTTAATGATGTTTAGATTGGCCAAGGATGTGAATGAAACAATGACGAGTTTGATTTTTTTGAATGCCCTTCTCTCAACCTCTATCCACTAATGATATTTTACATGAGATTCGTGATTTTAAAGGAATCTATGACAAATAAGCTTATGAAATTAATCCTCCAAAATAATGGTTGCACAAATTTCTTCTTATGAGGTGGGGCATCTATTTGATAACTTTGATTCTTTACAAATCCATTAGTATTGAATTTTCCACGCTTCCTGCATCTCTGTCAAATATTTTCTTTTATGTATCGTGGTTGGTTGGAGTTATTTTTCTGAGAAGATCGCGATACTTTCTATGTAGACAACCAATTTTTATTTAACAATGCCCATAAAAGCCATATCCATCAAGCATTGAAAAATGTCAATGACATTCAACAATCTTGGGATTATTTTGAATGCACATGTACCTAGTTTAGTCTTGAAAGTGGTTTCCAATTTGTCCTCATCCAAAATAAGGACATGAGTGTTCATTGAAAATCCATATATGAGAGATAGCATTTTAGAACCTGTGAACATCTATTAAGTTTTTTCCATGGGTGATACAAGATTGTTTTTTCTCTCAAATTCTAAATTAATATTTGGAAATCCACTGGCAAACTTGCCTCGTAACTCTTCTTCCATATGGAAATAACATTTGTAATCCAATTAGGGTTTCAATTATTTTCCTATTAAATAATTCAATGAAGATACACTAGTGAGAGATCAAGTGAATTAATTATTAATTAATTCACAATCTAGATCTTGTGTTGTTTCTCCATATAAACAGTATAATTCTGGCATTATTATCTTTGATGTTGCATGATCAAGGCCTACCAATGCATTTGTGGGTGGAAGCATACAACACTGTGATTTATGTGCAAAATTGTTGTCCTCATAGAGTACTTGGCATGAGTACACATGAAGAAGCTTTCACTGGTAAGAAACTGGATGTTTCACACTTTAAGATTTTTGGTTCATCTGTTTATGTGCATGTGACCAAGAACGCCAGGAAGAAGCTGGAGCCGACTACTGAATTTGGGATTTTTGTGGGGTACACAGAAACACCCTATAATTATCATGTGTATTTTCCTAACAGTAAGATGACTGTTGTGCGACGGGATATAAAATTCGATGAGGGGAAAGCCATGCAGTTGTCGCTTGAGAGGGAGCTAGACTTGCATGCGGAGGAGGAAATGTTGGTTCCCAAAGATGAGTCTCTAGATGTGGATTAGCCACTAGAGGAGGTTCATGGAGTGGAGGATTCCACTCATGCAGATCCAAACAGCAGAATAGGCATAAGGTGTACCACAGAAGCTGATAGGCTGAGACTTGATGCTCCACAGAATGTAGGAGCCCCTACTTCACAACGCGGACAAAGACAGTCTCCTGACCAATTTACTAGATACATGGCTCTCATGAGAAAATGTATTGTGACTGAGCCATCTTCCTTTCAGGAAGCAGTGTAGGAGCCCACATGGGTAGATGCAATGGTGGAGGAGTATGACTCCATTGTCAAAAATAGTGCTTGGGAAATTGTTCCAAGGCCGGTTGATAAATCAGTGGTAGGTTAGAGATGGATCTACAAGGTAAAGCAAGTTGTTGATGGGAGTGTTGAGAAATACAAGGCTAGATTTGTGGTCTGGGGCTTCTCACAAATCGAGGGGATTGATTATGAAGAAACCTTTGCAACTGTCGCAAGGTATTCTTCCATAAGGACCATCCTTGCTCTCTCAACGCAGATGGGCTGGCGCATTCATCAGATGGATGTGAAGACTATGTTTCTCAATGGGATCATTTAGGAAGAGGTGTACATAGAGCATCTTGAAGGATTTGAGATCTTTAGCAGCGAGTCACATGGGTGCCGACTCAAAAGAGCGTTGTATGGGCTGAAGCAAGCACCCCGTGCTTGGTACACTCAGATAGACAACTATTTCACTGGACTGGGCTTCACTAAAAGTGAAGCAGATGAAAACCTATACCAAATTGTGGTGGAGGGTAAGATTTTAATCATTTTTCTTTATGTTGATGATTTAATATTGACTGGTGATGAGAAGTTCATACACTCATGCAAGGAGGACCTTTCAAAGGACTTCGAGATGAAGGATATGGGCCTCCTTCATTATTTCCTGGGATTGGAAATATGGCAGTGAGATGGTGAACTTTTTGTGTCTCAAGGAAAGTATGCAAGGGAGATATTGGGTAAGTTTCACATGGAGGTTTGCAAACCCATGGATACTCCTCTTCCAGGAAACTGGAGGAAAGAGGATGCTACTTCTAGAGAGGTAGTGGATGCTACTGTCTATCGACAGTTAGTTGGTTTGCTAATGTATCTAGTGACCACAAGACCAGAAATTTTCTATGCAGTTAACCAGCTAAGTCAAATGATGGTTAAGCCTACCAAGATCTTTTGGAAGGAGAGCAATCGTGTCCTGAGATACCTGAGGGGCACATGTGAGTATGGTTTACAGTACATACAGACGAATAAGGTGAACTTGCATGGCTTCACAGATGCAGATTGGGCAGGCAGCCCATCGGAAAGAAAGAGCACATCAGGGGGGATCTTTAGCACTGGATCTACAGTTTTTTCTTGGTACAACATGAAGTAGAGATTCATGGCACTTAGTTCAGCGGAAGCATAATACATGGCAGCGATTCAAGCTGCATGTGAGGCTATCTGGATGAGAAAGATCTTGGTTGGTTTGTTTGGTTCTCATTTAGATTCGACAATGATTCATTGTGATAATCAGAGTTGCATTAAACTCTCGATTAATCATGTGTTTCATAATAGATCTAAGCATATAGATATCTGGTATCATCATATCTGAGATTGTGTGCAGAGGAAGATCATGTTGCTTCAGTACATTCCTACGGAAGATCAGGATGCAGAAATTTTGACGAAGGTGCTCACCAAGAGCAAATTCGAATACCATAGAGACAGGATCAGGGTGAAGGATAATCCATTTCTTATTGAGAGGGAGTGTTGAGATTCAACAAGAAGATCTTAGTGAAAATTATGCACCTACTGTTAGGAAAAATACTGAGAGGGGGGGGGTGAATCAGTATTTAGGGCTGAGCAATTTTTCTTTTCTTTCTCTTAAAACCATATGTTACAGTACTGCATCAACATGTATGTCCAGATATCTTATTAAGTCTTTACTTAGAGTATTGCATCAGATAAGCATTAAGCATGAACAGAAATAACAGAACAAACCATCAAACACATATGAACACCAGGATTTAACGTGGAAACCCAATTCGGGAGAAAACCACCACTGCTGTAATCTCAGTCTTCAATATTTATTATAGAGAAAACTTCTTACAATATATGTTGGTGCAGACTTATACCAGCACGCAGGCACCCACCTACAAAAGGATGCAACCTTCTCTCGTTTACCAACTTCTCCTGGAAGGGAGCTACTATGCCTTGCTCTCATTTACCAGCTACCACTGGAAGGGAGCTACAACCCCCTCTCTGAAGGATTCGACCCTCAGCACCACTGTGGACCACATTTCATCAATTTTCATACTGGATCCACCAGTTTCCATACGACATACCTTGTCGATCACCAGATTTATTTATTTTCTATATACTCACACCAGTTCTTCATGATTTCGTCCGTCATTCAAACCAGAGATTCATCATCGTTAGATCATTATATTCATGGGTGCATCGTAGTTTCAGATTTATCAGTTAAGAATAGAGCTCGCCCATACCGATATTCTTTTGGAGAAATTTTTTTTTATTTACAACCCTTACTATACACACCTTGTACTCTAATCGTCTTCTCCTTATATAGTTTTCGCCTTTCTCAATACCACAAGTCAAAACCACCCAAATGATAATGGTATTCCTTTTAGTTTATCCCACGGGGCTTTTTTATCTCTTTTTAATTTATTTATCAATTTTAAATAAATTGACAAATAAATATATTTACAACTTATGAATTCCCAAGCCTTATAACTAAAGTTTAACCCTTCGGACTTTACAAAAATATCCAACGCTTTTAAATAAATTAATCCTTACGATAAACCTTTGACCCCGGGCCCACATATAAAGTGAATAGCCAATCCAATATGCCCATCGTACCACAGTAAACTTCGCGCAAGTCCAGCGTTCGATCACCGTTAGATGGCAAGCCTCCAGATCAATGATGTATATGCATATCGCTCGACCTCCGATGCCGAACGTTAACGTGCGATGGTCCGTCGTACCTGTGTTAATATTCGCGTACCTTCAACAAATGATGACCGTCCGATGACCCCTTCCCAGATCAACGGCGCTCAACGATATCGCTGGGCGTCCTGGGTCAAACTATAATGTGCGATGACACACAGTGAAAAGTGGTTTTGTGAAGTCATATAGGGACGCATGTCGAGCACTCTATGGAATCGCTCCTCAACCAGGAAATACCGCTTGCTCCGCATAGGCGGTGCGATGAAAACCATAAACCGCCTTCACTGTTCACTTAGTCATGGTTCCACTATTCCATACATGGTTTCGTCACCTTTTCAATGTGTTATTATAATTAAGTTGCACTCTAAGGTTTTTCCCTTCTACTCCTAGTTCCGTCCAACTTCACGTACCAAGTGTTCCGCTACTCCATTAATCTGCACCATCTCTCATCAAATTCCTCATTAGATACAGAGTATCATTCAAGGCTTCCAATTACATAGGACATCATTCGACTCCATTACAGAGATTATTCACACAGAGGTTCAGGGGATTCCACACAAGAATTACATCAGTCAATACACATATAATACACATATCCCTAACTCTGCAACAATGATTTCATTACTCTCCGGGCACCGTAGGTATCCTCTGCCCATTATGAAATTGATCACACTGGTCATATATATTCCAGATTTACTCAACCATACTTAACACAATTCCACAGTTCTTCATTAACATATACAAATCTTGGCCAGATATTCAATTTGTCCTTCAATCTATTACCTTGTCTCTTCCTAGCAGCTCTCCCTTTTGTCATCTCCTTTGCAAACTTTATTAAACCCCTAATTCAACTCTACTACTGAACCTCTAATTCTGTTACCATCTAACGTTGTTGTGTTGCTCCTGTCTTTTCCAATTCCTTTGCCATCAATGACAACATTTCCAACAATCTCCCCCTTTGGCATTGATGGCAATACTCTTCCTCTGATGGCCTTATAGAAGCCCTTTGTTGCCCTTTGTTGCTTTTCCTCCCCCTTTGACATCAATGGAAAAGAGTTTGATCAAGATCCTTTGAACCGACAATGTCATGCTCCCCCTGAGATCATGCTGCATCTTCAACCATAATATGACTAACAATTCATCCTTTTCATATGACCAATGCTCCCCCTGAGCCTGTGCATTCAGAGATGCCTAACAGCAACTCACAACCAATTTAATCTTCTGTATTTAAGTAGACCTGATCCTCTGCATGGCAGAGGCTACTCCCAGTTTCTGTCTGAGATAGTCGAACGCTTCCCTGGGTAGAGGTTTGGTAAATATATCAGCAACTTGTTCTTTGGAGGAAACATACTCCAATTTCACCTTTTGTTCAAGCACTTGTTCACGTAAGAAGTGATATTTGATGGGAATGTGCTTGGTCTTGGAATGCATAAGAGGATTCTTTGAGATATTGATAGCACTTGTATTATAACACATAATGGAGATAGGAGGTGAACGTTTGATTTGAAAGTCTTGTAGGGTTTGCATCATCCAGAGAAGTTGAGTGCAACATGATGTTGCAGCCACATATTCTGCTTCTGCTGTGGATAAGGAAATGGAGCTTTGCTTCTTGTTGAACCAAGATACTAACCGGGGCCCCATATAGAATGCACCACCACTAGTGCTTTTCCGATCATCAACACTTCCAGCCCAATCTGCATTAGTGTATGCATGAAGAGTAAGATCAGCATTCTTTGGATACCATAGTCCAAAATCTTGAGTTCCTTGTAGATATTTGAATATTCTTTTCACAGCCTGAAGGTAAGACTCTTTTGGATTGGCTTGAAATCGTCCAACAATCCCAACTGCATGCGTAATGTCTGGTCTTGTCTAAGTGAGATAAAGTAGACTTCCTATCATAGATCTGTATTCTGGTTGATTCACCATGGGGGAATCATCACTAGAACTGAGATTACATCCGGTTATCATTGGTGTACTTACAGGTTTGCAATCTTCCATGCCATACTTCTTCAGGATTTGCTTGAGGTATTTTGCTTGTGATAAGAAAATTCCATTTATTGCTTGTTGCACTTGCAATCCAAGAAAGAATGTTAGTTCCCCAAGTAAATACATTTCAAATTCTTGCTGCATATCAGAAGAAAATTTCTGACTCATAGACTCTTCATTACTTCCAAAAATGATATCATCAACATATAAAACCACAATCAATAGTTTGTCATTTTTAGTTTTTGTGTATAAGTTGCTATCAGCAGACCCTTTTGAAAATCCTTGTTGATGAAGATATTTGTCAAGACGATAGTACCATGCCCTTGGAGCTTGTTTGAGACCATATAGAGCCTTTTTAAGTCTAAAAACAAGTTTTTCATCATTTCCCAAAATGAATCCTTCTGGTTGTTCTATATAAACTTTTTCTTCTAGATCACCATTGAGAAAAGCATATTTAACATCCATTTGATAAACTTTGATTTGTTGGAAGCTTGAAAAAGCAAGAAACATTCTTATGGCTTCAAGTCTAGCTACAGGAGCAAAAGTTTCTTCAAAGTCTATACCTTCTTGTTGAGCATACCCCTTGCAAACAAGTCTAGCTTTATTTCTTATAACATCCCCATTCTCATTTAACTTGTTTTTGAATATCCATTTAGTTCAAATGACATTTTTGTCATGAGGTCTTGGTACTAATTCCCAAGTGTGATTCTTTTCAATTTGATCAAGCTCTTCATTCATGGCTTGAATCCAACATTCATCTTTGCTAGCTTGATTGATATTGTGTGGTTCAATAGTGGATAGAAGTGCCAGATAGCTAGAAGATCCCACAAGAGTCCTTATTGTTTGTACACCTGATCCCTTTTCTCCCAAAATTTGAGATTTTGGATGATTCTTTTGAACATATCTGGATGGAGCTTTTTCAGATAAATCATCTTCGGGTTCTTCATTGGGTTCACTGTCTATATCATCCTTATTTGATGTAGAAGGATATATGTCATCATCATCTTCATCTGTTGTTTTTTTTTCTTCTTTTGGAGCTGCAGGAGACTCATCAATAACAACATCAATACATTCAACAATCTTCCGAAGTCTTTTATTGTAACATTTATATGCCCTACTCCTAGAGGAGTAACCAAGGAATATTCCTTCATCTGCTCTGGGTTAAAACTTGCCAAGTTTTTCATCATTATTCTTGATAAATCATTTGCTTCCAAAAATTCTAAAATGCTTTATAGTGGGAGGATTACCATACCAGAGTTCATATGGAGTTTTATCACTATTTACACGAACATGTGCCTTGTTGAGAATGTTTATTGCTGTATGTGTTGCTTCTCCCCAAAATGTGTCAGGTGTTTCGGAATCATCAAGCATAGCTCTAGCCATTTTTTGAACTGTTCTGTTCATTTTTTCTGCAACGCCATTCTGTTGTGGAGTGCCAGCTACAGAAAACTGTCTTTTTATGCCATGTTGTTCACAAAATTCAAGGAATTCATTGTATGTATATTCTCCTCCTCGATCAGATCTAAGACACTTGATTTTTATATCTAATTCATTCTCAACTAGTGCTTTGAAGATCTGAAATTTCTCAAATGCTTCATCTTTGTGTTTAAGCAGCCCAATCCAACACATTCTAGAGAAATCATCAATGAATAAGATATAGTATTCTTCACCACGTGGTGAATTTTTCCTCATAGGTCCACATATGTTAGTATGAATGAGTTAAAGAGGCTTACTTGATGATCCTTCCTTGGCATTAAATTGTACTCTAGCTTGCTTACCGAATTGGCAAGATTTGCATATGATATTTTTAGGTAGAGTAATATTGGGAAGATCACGAACAACTTTAAGTCTGCTTGATTTGTTGATTTGAGAGAAGCTCAGATGACCCAACCTTCTATGCCATAGCCAAATTCCTGAAGATTTACTCAAATAACATTGTTCTTTGCAGCTATTTAATACATACAGGTTGCTTGGAGTTCCTTTTCCTTTTATAATTGTTTTACCTGTATCAAGATCACGTACCACACATTCTTTTGAACTAAAGACAACTTCAGTTCCTTGATCACACATTTGACTTACACTTAACAAGTTATGCTTTAATCCATCCACATACATGAATTCATTAGCTTTCACCTTTTATTTTAGAAAAACAGACCCTTTTCCCTTAATGACTGCAGGAGTATCATTTCCAAATGTAACATTCTTTTCCTTTTCTAGAGCACTATATGCAAGAAGTTTGGTTTTATCACCTGTCATGTGTCTTGAGCATCCACTATCAATGTACCATTGGTTTTCTTCATCTTCTGAAAACAACGCTATGCCACAATTTTCAACCAGTAATTCCTTCTTTTTCCATACTTTGGAACTTGAAGGAACATGTTCTTTTGGCTGAACTTTTCTCCTGCATTCAGATTCTTCATGGCCAAAGTTATTGCAATAAGCACATTCAACTTCATTTTGAAGAGGAGAAAAGTTGTTATAGGTATTCTTCTTTGTTTCAATATCAATCATTTTCTTTCTTGCTTCTCTTGTCATAATAGTTTTATATGCTACACATTGAACAGCTTTATGACAAAAATTATGACATGAGAAACATTGTCCATTGAAGAAGAAATTTCTATGATCATAAAATCTTCTCCATGAATTTACCTGTTGATTGGTGTTTCTTTGACAAACATTCCTGTTAGTGTTCTTTGAATTGAGATGATCATGATTTACCTGTAAAGATTCTTTATTCCCTTGCTGAGTGGCAGCGTGTTGTAAACCAGCTGTAACTGCTTTTAGATAATTTGGTGCTAAAGCCTGAGAATATTCTCCAATATATCCAAGACCTGTATTTATAAGAGGAAAACGTTGTACCTTGATAATCTCATCTAAGGTTTCAGATCCTTTAGCAAATCTAAGATTCAGAGTCTTTACTTTCTCAAGTTCTTTTCTTAAACTTACTACTTCACACTCTAATTTCTCATTGTGTTTCTCCTTTTCTTCAAGCTGATTTTTCAGAGTTTCTATGGTTATTTTACTCTCTTCTAGGCAGATTTTGAGTTTATTGTTTTCATCAAGAAAATCACTGTCTTCTAGAGCATCCACAAAAGTATCATTTTCTTCTTTAGATTCTTTTTCAAATGCCATGAGAAGTCTAAGATCTTGTTCACATTCTTCCTCACTATCAGATAACCCATCACTATCTTCATGAGTATAGTAACTGTTTCTAGTGCTAAAACGATTCTTATTCCTTCTTGCTACTTCCTTCCCCTTTTTATGTGTTTCTTTATAAGGACACTTAGCAACATAATGACCAACTCTTCCACAATCAAAACATTTGAAAGGAAGCTTACCTCTGAACCGTCCTGTGCCAAGTTGAAGTTTCTTTACAAAGTTTATCTCATCTTCTTCTGAGATATATCCTGATCCTTTTGTTTTTTGTACTTCCTTCCCTTTTGTAGAAGTTCTAAAGACTGCTTCTTTGACTTCAGATGGTCCTCCTCTTCTCATTTCATATGCAGTTAGTATGCCATGAAGTTGCACCACAGTAAGATTTTGAAGATCTTGCTTTTCTTCAAGAGCAGAAACTTTTGACTCAAATTTTGTCGTTAGTGATCTTAAGACTTTCTCAACCAAAGTAGATTCGGTTATTTTTTCTCCCATATTTCTCATACGATTTAAAATATCATCAAGACATAAAAAGAAATTGGCAATGCTCTCCTCATTATCCATTTTTAGATTCTCATATTGAATTCTGAGAGTTTGAAGTTTAGCACTTTTTACCTTTGCATCACCTTCATAACTTAGGATGATTTTGTCCCATATTGCCTTGGTTGTATTCAACTGCATGACTTTGAAAAATTTTGATTCAGTTAGACTTCCCAATAGAGCATTGACCGCCTTTGCATTTGTTTCATAATTCTTTCTTTCCGTCGGATCTGTTGGTACTGCAACTGGATATTGATATCCTCGTTCAACAATTGCCCATACTTCTGCTCCCAGAGACTGAAGATAGGATCTCATCCTTGTTTTCCAGAAGATTAAATTGTTTCCGTTAAAGAGCAGAGGCCTGATAGATGTTGTTTCATCTTGATTTCTCATCTTGCATGATCTTCCTTCTAGCGGCTAAGCCTTTTCAGAAGGACCTCCTCTAATACCAATTGTTAGGAAAAATACTAAGAGGGGGGGTGAATCAGTATTTAGGGCTGAGCAATTTTTATTTTCTTTCTCTTAAAACCATATGTTATAGTACTGCATCAACATGTATGTCTAGATATCTTATTAAGTCTTTACTTAGAGTATTGCATCAGATAAGCATTAAGCATGAACAGAAATAACAGAACAAACCATCAAACACATATGAACACCAGGATTTAAGGTGGAAACCCAATTCGGGATAAAACCACTGCTGTTGTAATCTCAGTCTTCAATATTTATTATAGAGAAAAATTCTTACAATATATGCTGGTGCAGACTTATACCAGCACGCAGGCACCCACCTGCAGAAGGATACAACCTTCTCTCGTTTACCAGCCTCTCCTAGACGGGAGCTACTACCTCCTGCTCTTGTTTACCAGCTACCACTGGAAGGGAGCTACAACCCCCTCTTTGAAGGCTTCGACCCTCAGCACCACTGCGGACCACGTTTCATCAATTTTCATACTGGATCCACCAGTTTCCATACGACATACCTTGCCGGTCACCAGATTTAATTATTTTATGTATACTCACACCATTTCTTCATGATTTCGTCCGTCATTCGAACCAGAGATTCATCATCGTCAGATCATTATATTCATGGGTGCATCGTAGTTTCAGATTTATCAGTTAAGAACAAAGCTCGCCCATACCGATATTCTTTTGGAGAAATTTGTTTTTATTTACAACCCTTACTATACACACCTTGTACTCTAATCGTCTTCTCCTTATATAGTTTTTGCCTTTCTCAATACCACGAATCAAAACCACCCAATTGATAATGGTATTCCTTTTAGTTTATCCCACGGGGTTTTTTTATCTCTTTTTAATTTATTTATAAATTTTAAATAAATTGACAAATAAATATATTTACAACTTATGAATTCCCAAGCCTTATAACTAAAGTTTAACCCTTCGGACTTTATAAAAATATCCAACGCTTTTAAATAAATTAATCCTTACGATAAACCTTTGACCCCGGGCCCACATATAAAGTGAATAGCCAATCCAATACGCCCATCGCACCACAGTAAACTTCGCACAAGTCCAGCGTCCGATCACCGTTAGATGGCAAGCCTCCAGATCAATGGTGTATATGCATATCGCTCGACCTCCGATGCCCAACGTTAACGTGTGATGGTCCGCCGTACCTGTGTTAATCTTTGCGTACCTTCAACAAATGATGATCGTCCGATGACCCCTTCCCAGATCAACGGTGCTCAACGATATCGCTGGGCGTCCTGGGTCGAACTATAACGCGCGATGGCACACAGTGAAAAGAGGTTTTGTGAAGTCGTACAGGGACGCGTGTCGAGCACTCTATGGAATCGCTCCTCAACCAGGAAATACCGCTTGCTCCGCATAGGCGGCGCGATGAAAACCATAAACCGCCTTCACTGTTCACTTGGTCATGGTTCCGCTCTTCCATACAGGGTTCTATCACCTTTTCAATGTGTTATTATAATTAAGTTGCGCTCTAAGGTTTTGCCTTTCTACTCCTAGTTCCGTCCAACTTCGCGTACCAAGTGTTCTGCTACTCCATTAATCTGCGCCATCTCCCATCAACTTCCTCATCAGATACAAAGTATCATTCAAGCCTTCCAATTACATAGGACATCATTCGACTCCATTACAGAGATTATTCACACAGAGGTTCAGGGGATTCCACACAAGAATTACATCAGTCAGTACACATATAATACACATATCCCTAACTCTGCAACAATGATTTCATTCCTCTCCGAGCACCGTAGGTATCCTCTGCCCATTATGAAATTTATCACACTGGTCATATATATTCCAGATTTACTCAACCATACTTAACACAATTCCATAGTTCTTTATTAACATATACAAATCTTGGCCAGATATTCAATTTGTCCTTCAATCTATTACCTTGTCTCTTCCTAGCATCTCTCCCTTTTGTCATCTCCTTTGCAAACTGTATTAAACCCCTAATTCAACTCTACTTCTCTATCTCTAATTCCTCTGTTTCATCTGCTACCTCTGCTACCTCTCTGTCTCTTTTCCTTATGGATAGTTTAGGTGTTGCTCCTGTCTTTGCCAATTCCTTTGCCATCAATGACAACATTTCCAACACCTACACTAGGATGGAGCCTTAGGCTATTTTTATGTGGATGTCTATTTCTAGATGCATGAAAAAATTATATTTATAGATAAGGTCTATTTATATATGTATGTGAAAGTTCTATTTATAGATTGCATGTCTATTTATAGATGCATGTCGGCTATTATTATCCCTTAATATTAGTTGGACAATAAACAATAATCTATTCTCAATGAGCACTTGGAAATAGTTAACTGAAGTGAAAATTTAGTTAGCTATAGGAATTTCGAGTTGAGTGGTTGGTTGGTGGGACATGCAAGTGGACTTAGTTGTAACTTAGTGATTCAAAGTTGTAACAGAGTTGAAATTGTAGTTATGAGATTTGTAAAGTAGTTTAACTCGGTTACGTGAATTAAACTATTTTGTGCTAGTTGTAACACAAGATACACTAGTGAGAGATCAAGTGAATTAATTATTAATTAATTCACAATTAGTGGTCTCACATGCAACTGAATATTTCCTACTATTAACTACATGCATGTCACTTCCAGTGGAGACCCAGTTGACATGTAGGTGAAAGGGACATATTAACTATCAGTTGTGACATTATCGGTTGCACACATGCAACCACACACACATTGGATGTGCCCATGAGGATTGCGCAGTCAAGGCAAGCAGGTTTCCATTCATTCAGGGATTTCTTTCAGCTGGGATTGCGCAGTGGAGGCATTCTCTTAGGAGGCAGTAAATTGGCTAAGGAACTTGCCAATTTTTGTATGAGAGTCTGAGACAGTTAGCTATTGTACTGAGAGCTCTTGGATTGGAGCTTTGTATGATATTATTTCATGATCCATGATATATACATAATATATGATAGTGGGGTTTTTAGCTTTATGCTTTCCCAATAAATTATCTGTGTTATGTTTGATTGATCTTTCTTCATGATATTGCTATTGGCGATTGTGTTTTAAGTTCCGCATAGTTTTTGTAGAAGCGATTATGTATTTAACAATGGCATATAATTGTTAGATCAGGAGAATCCAAGAAATACATATTTTGTATTAAATTTCTACAACCTTTACTCAGCCAGCTCCAGCTCCATGATGCCAGCTTTATCTTTATTTATATTTCAGTTTCTTTTTTAATGTTTTAGATAAACTCTACTATACATAGAGAGTTGTAATAAATTCCCAGAAACATATTTCCATTTTTATTGGAGGCTTTTGGCAGAACTCCTATTTTGTATAAATATTGTGTAATGCAAGGACAGAAGGGGTTCCTTGGTTGTATTTTGCAGAGCATACTATGTTACACATTTTGAATATATAATATATCATAAGCACAGTTGAGGACTTATGAAATTTTGTTGTGTGTATTGTCTACTTATCTCATGTGTTTTCATATCTGAATTCTTCAGTTCCAGATTGTGATATTAACTTTGTTCCATGTTCTTGTTAGTCTCATGATATATATATGCATTATTATCCAATTTTTTCAGTCTTTATTAGCAAGCTTTCTTGATAAGATATGTGTGGTAAATTATCTATGAGCATTCCTTGTAACAGATATCTTTAGGTGTACAATGAAATTCTTTTAAGACTTATAAAAGCTTTCTTTCATTGATGCGCTACCCATCTCGATCTTATGTTATTTCTCCATACAAATAGTATAATTATATCCTATAGACCCACTATTCTTTTGCATATTCTTCTAGAAAACAGATTACAAATTTACCCTTGCTACCACATCAAGCCTTAATACCCTCATATGTGTGAAAGAGAGTTATCTGTTTGAAACCTTTTCAGCAGATGTAAGATTCAATCACTTTCCAACAATCCAATCCAAATTCTAAAATAGCCCTTGAGCTTAAGATGTGTTTGGTCATGCACTTGTCACAATCCAAGTGTTGATTCCAACACTAACATATTTTACAGTTGACAGTTGATTGCAACATCGGTATTGAAAATCAGCCTAGATATGTTAAAGTTTCTAAATTTATTCCTGAAGAAACTAGAACTAAATATGTCAAGTTGTTGAAGCAGTATGCAGATATTTTTGCTTGGTCTTACAGTGATTTGAAAACATATGACAGAAGAATAATGGAGCATAAAATCCCTCTCAAATAATAATCTAAACCCGTGGCATAGAAGATAAGAAACCTCAATCCTATGTTGCTCCATATTATTGAGAAAGAAATCAGAAAAATGTGGGAAGCTAACATAATTCTGCCTTTAAGATTTTCCAATTGGGTAGCTAATATAGTCCCGATTTGAAAGAAGAATGGTGAAATCGAAATTTGTGTTTATTTTCGCAATCTGAACTGGTGTTCACTAAAGGATAATTATCCTTTACCCGAAATGGATCATATTTTGCAGAAAGTTGTAGGTTCAAAGAGAATGTTAATGATAGATGGATTTTTAGGATATAATCAGATTTCAGTTGACAAGCAGGACAGGGAGAAAACAGCTTTTACTACTCCCTGGGGAACTTTCATGTACAATAAGATGCCTTTCGGTTTGATGAATGCAGGTGCAACATTTCAGCGAGCAATGGATATTGCATTTGCAGGAGAAAAGGATAGATTTGTTGTTATTTATTTAGATGATATAACAGTATTTTCAAAATCTGATCATGACCATTTAAAACACTTGCAGCAAGTATTTGATAAGTGCAGAAATTTTGGTTTATCTTTCAACCCAAACAAATCATGCTTTGCTGCCCAAGAAGGAAGACTATTGGGGCATGTAGTAACATAAAATGGTATTTGCGTTGACCCAGGGAGAGTTGAAGCCATTTAGAAAAAAAATTTTCCCAAAAATAAGAAAGACTTGCAATCATTCTTGGGTAAGATTAACTTTCTCAGGGATTTTGTTCCAAATTTTGTTGAATTGATTAAGCATATAAATGTCTTGTTAAAGAAAGATGTGGAGTTTAGGTGGCAAGATGAAGCAAAAAACTCTTTCTTGGTGATCGAATCTACTTTTACTGAAGCCCCAAAATTAATCAGCCCTAATTTTGAAAAGGATTTTCTGACTTTTTCATATGCTTATGAAGAAACTATTGCCGCAGTTTTACTTCAAAAGAACAAGGAAGGCTTGGAGCAGCCAATTTATTTTTTTAGTCATGCATTGAGGGATGTTGAATTGAAATACAACTCGGTTGAAAAACAAGCATATGCACTGGTGAAGGCTCTTAAGTATTTTTGAATTTATGTGCTGCATTCTAAGATTATTGCTTTTGTACCAAATATTGTTGCCAAGGATGTATTATTACAACCCGACATAGATGGTAGGAGTGGAAGATGGTTGAAAAAAATACTGGAGTTTGACATTGAAATTAGACCTACTAATTTGATAAAAGGACAAGGTCTAGCCCGCTTAATGGCAGAATCAAATTGTAAAGCTATGAATATGAATTTGGAGATAGCTGAAGAAACAGATAAAGAAGGTACAATTGGTTATCCTGACATTTTTTATTCCAATTGGAACAAGGATATACTGTATTTTTTGTTAAATTTCAGTTGTCCTCCAGAAATGGAAAAGCCAAAGAGGAGAGCTTTTAATTTGAAGGTTTTCAAGTATTGCATTATGGATATTCAACTTTATTGGAAAGACATTGTAAGAGTTTTGTTGAGATGTCTACACTACTAGGAAAAGACCCTCTAGCGGAGGTTATAAAGGAGGTTTTTAGTGTTATAAAATTGGCCAAAATTGTCAAAAACACATTTGCTACAACATCCATTTATGGTTACAGAGATTTTGGTGGAGCTTTTAACGGAAATTCAACACAACTAAAAAAAATAGGCGGCCAGAGGTTATTACAGATGTCTTTTTCATCGGTGCGCTATTAAGGTTTCAACGCATTGTTGTGTGTCATCTAGAAGGTGGCCCAGGGTGGTCAAAGGTGCATGCACTAGGCCGTCAAGGTATAAAACTGCACCGTGCGCAGTGTTGGTGATACAACGCACGAGGTTTTTCTAATTGGTCTTGGGATTTGTGCGGTGCCCATAGGTCGTCTTAATGCACTGGTACGTATAATTATAGAAATGCACCAGTGCTCCGTATTATACAAACGCACCGAAATTTATAATTGGTATTGGTATTTGTGCGGTGCCCATAGGTCGTACAAATGCACTGGTGTGTAGTCCCACATAAACGCATCGGTGCGCAGTACCGCACAAACGCACCAATATTTTTAATTGGTTTTGGTATTTGTGTGGTTCCCATAGGTCATAGAAATGCACCAATGCGCTGCAGCATACAAACGCACCGGTGTTCATTTTGTATTTTTTAGAAACATCGACCTGTGACAATGCAATTATTGTGATTTTTTTAAATTCATTATTCATCAAAAGTTGACACATCTTATAATAGTATTCATATTAATTAAATTTTTATTAATGCATTTGAATGTGATGTTTGGATTAATTTGTTATATCATACCATAAATATTATGATCTTTTAAAATTCATTATTCATCAAAAGTCGACACAAATATATCTTATAACAGTATTCATATGAATTAAATTTTTATTAGTGCATTTGAATGTGATGTTTGGATTAATTTGTTATATCATATCATCAAATTTCACATATATTCATTATTGTTGTGAAACCAGCTCCAAAAATAGAAGAAAAGAGATATCAATGCCTTAGAAATAAGCCACTTCGAACGGGCAACCTCCAATACATTACACAAACGAAAAATTCTTGAATGATTCAAATTACAAAACCTCCTTTCTATATATAGGAGTCCATGGGGCCACAATGTAATCCTAGCCGACCTAACAATAATAATTTAAGGGCACAATAATAACAATATGGGGGTTACAAGGGTACAATAATAACAATAAGGGAGTTACACTAACAACAATAAGGGACTATACTAGTAATATAGGGACCTAACATGCCCCTCTCCTTCAAAAAAGTGTTGTCCTCAATGCTTGAGTAGCTCTGGGTGCTTCTGTATAAAATTCTCATCCTCCCATGTAGAATCTTCGGTGGGTAAGTTCTTCCACTTGATGAGATACTCTGAAATTGATCGATTCCGTAGCTGTCGAGTTCTTGTTTCCATGACCGCTTCAGGTTCCAATATGATTTTTCCTTCCTCATTAAGTTCTGGAAATATTGTTTGAACTGGAAGATTTTCACCTATAACCTTCTTTAAGCATGAAACATGGAAAACTGGATGTACTCGCGAAGAAGCAGGAAGCTCCAATTTGTATGCCATAGTACCAATTTTTTGCAACACCTTGTAAGGACCATAGTACTTTGGTGATAATTTATTATCCTTCTTAGCTTGCTTGAGGGACATTTGTTTGTATGGTTGTAGCCGTAAAAATACCTAGTCTCCTACATCAAAAATTCTCTCATTGCGATGTTGATCTGCCTGTTGTTTCATTCGATTTTGTGTCAAATTCAGGTTATCCTTTAAGAGTTGGAGAACTTCTTGTTGATGCTCGATGTGATCTTCCACTGCTTGAACCTTTGAATTTTCTCTTAAAGATGATGTGATGGATGGTGGATGATATCCATAAAGTGCCATAAATGGGGTCATTTTTGCTCCAGTATGGAAGGAAGTTTTATACCACCATTCTGCGAGAGGTAACCACTTGACCCATTGTTTTTGTTTATCAGATACAAAACAACGAAGATATCCTTCCAAACATTTATTTACCATCTCAGTTTGACCATCGGATTGAGGATGATAAGATGAGCTATGAGCTAATTGAGTACCCAAACAAGAAAATAACGTCGTCCAAAAATTTCCAGTAAAAATGGGATCTCTGTCACTCACAATAACCCTTGGGTTTCCATGTAGCTTTTGAATTGTGTCCATAAATGTAGTAGCAACAGTACTTGCTTTAAATGGATGAGATAATGCACAAAAGTGTGCATACTTAGTAAGTCTATCAACTACCACCATGATGACACTCTTTCCTTCGGACTTAGGTAAACCTATGATAAAATCCATTGAAATCTCCTCCCAACGTTGACTTGGAATGGATAAAGGTTGTAGAAGACCCGGGGTCTTAATTGTCTCAACTTTATTTTGTTGGAAAACCAAACATTTCGCCACAAAATTTTGAATATCAGATTTAATTCCATCCCAAAAAAAATATTTCTTCACCCTGTGGTAAGTTTTTAAAAATCCCGAGTGTCCTCCTAAAGGAGAAGTGTGCAATTCCAAAAGAATCTTTTGTTTTAGTTGGGAATTATTACAAATATATAAGCGATCTTTGTACCATAAGGAATCATTTTTCCAACAAAATGTATCAGATGTACTAGGATCTTGCTACAAATTTTGAATGAGTGTCCACACTTCTTTGTCCTTCTTCCATTCATCTCTTGCTTCAGTTATCCAATCTAGTTGGATAATAGAAATGGCATAAAGCAATGCTTCCACCTCTTCATTCTTTCTTGAGAGTGCATCGCAACAACATTTAGCTTCCCTTTTTTGTAGATTATTTCAAAGTCATAACCCAACATCTTTGTGACCCATTTTTGCTGCTCTTCTGAAGATAGCCTTTGTTCCAAAAAGTGTTTAAGACTATCATGATCAATTTTTACCTTGAAGTGTCTTCCCATTAGGTAAGTTCACCATTTCTTTAGTGCATGCAGTATTGCTAACATTTCCTTCTCATAAATAGGTTTCTGTAAATACTTTCCTTTGATTGGACGACTTTCAAAAGCAATGGGTCTTCCTTCTTGCATTAAAAAAGCACCAATTCCATTTCCTGAGGCATCACATTCCACAATAAAGGTTTTTGTGAAGTCTGGCGTAGCTAAGACTGGTGCTAGGCACATTTCCTCTTTAAGATGTTCAAAGGCCTTAGTTGCTTCAGGAGTCCATGAAAATGCATCTTTCTTCAATAATGTTGTTAGAGGTGCTGCTATTCTCCCATAATTCTTAACAAACTTGCGATAATACCCCGTTAACCCGAGAAATCCTCGCAACTTCTTCATGGTTGTGGGGACTTTCCATTCCTTAATGGCTTTAATTTTGTTAGGGTCTACTTTAACACCCTCGTGAGATACAATATGACCCAGATATTCCACCTCTTGTACTCCAAAGAAACATTTGGATTTTTTTGCATATAATTGTTTCTCCCGCAATAGTTTGAGCACCCTGTCAACATGTTCAACATGATCCTTCCAAGACCTGTTGTAGATTAGTATATCATCAAAAAATACTAGCACAAATTTTCTCAGGAAGGGTTTGAAAATGGAATTCATCAACCCTTGAAATGTAGAAGGTGCATTGGTAAGGCCAAAAGGCATGACCAAAAATTCATAATGACCCTTATGAGTTCGAAACGCTGTTTTTGGAATATCTTCAGTCTTCATTCTAATTTGATGATATCCTGAACGAAGATCCAACTTGGTAAAATAAATTGCTCCATGTAATTCATCCAATAATTCATCAATCAAAGGAATGGGAAATTTATCTTTAATGGTGAGCTTATTGAGCTCCCTATAATCCGGACACATGCACCATGATCCATCCTTCTTGTGTACCAATACTACAGGAGCAGCAAAAGAACTTTGACTAGGTTGAATTATACTCGCCTCTAACATTTCTGCAATCATATGTTCAATTTCGCTCTTTTGGACATAAGGATATCTATAAGGCCTGATGTTTGGAGGAACACTTCCTGGAATCAAATGAATAGCATGATAATGATCACGAATAGGTGGGAGTCCTTTTGGAGTTTCAAACACCTTGGAATGATTGTCCAAGACTTTTTGGAGATCTGCAGAAATAGATGATTTTGATGTTGGAACTTCTAGTGAGCATAATTGTGCAATTACGCCTCGTTGTTCTTTCTTTAGAAGCTTTGTCATAACATTAGAGCTTATTATCCTTCCCGGCTTCCCTTCAATACCCCGTAATTCGACTTCCTTTCCTTCTGAAAAAAATTTCAAGAAAAGTTCTTGAAAATTAAAAGCTACCGTCCCCAAAGATTGTAACCATTGTACTCCTAGTACAACATCAACACCTCCCATAGGAATGGAAATCATTGTACTATTCAATACATATTCCCCCATGGTTAGCTTGATATTATGGCATTTTCTAGAGAAATTTATAGTTCCTCCATTTGCAACCATCACTTGACATTCTGGTGCTGGGTATAGGAAACAATTCAATTCCTTGGCTACCTTACAATGAATAAAATTATGGGTACTACCCTAATCAATCAACATTATTACCTTTTTCTTCTTGATATGTCCTTCTATCTTGAGAGTTTGAGGAGTGGTAATTCCTGCCAATGCATTACACGATATGGTCAGACTCATTTCTTCCTCTTCTAGGGTTGGTTCCTGGTGTATATCCTCTTCTTGTTCATTTTCTTCCTCTTCACAATCTATGTAAAATAATTTCTTCTCAGCACACTTATGACCTTTAGTGTATTTGCTATCACAACTGTAGCAAAGCCCTTTTTCTCTTTTTTTCTTCCAATTTTTGTGGTGTCAGCCTTGTAGGTTGTGGAAATCTAGGAGTAGCAACACATCCCTCTTTATAGAAGTGAGTGGTAGGCTTCCTTGTCGCCATAATTTTACATTCAATTTTTCTTGCCAACCTGAATGCCTTCTCCAATGAATCAGGTTCCCAAACGTGAACTTCATGTTGGATGTTATCCTTTAAAGTCCCTATGAAGACATCAATCTTGTGTTCCTCTGGAATATCAGTTACCCTTATATTCAATTTTTGGAAGTCCTCAATGTGCTCCACCACTGAACCCTTTTGTTTGAGATTTATCAATTGGCTAAAGAAGGTGTTGCTCTTCGTATCCTCATAATGTGCTATCATTTCCTCCGTAAAAATTGACCAAGTGACAATTTTTTTACGGGAGAAAATCCATTGATACCATACAAATGTATTTTGTTCTAAATGTAAAGTTGCAATGCGTACCTTTTGTGTGTTTTGCACGTTATGGAGATCAAAATATTGCTCCATTTGTAGTATCCATGTTACAGGATCCTTTCCATCAAACTTCATCATATCCATTTTTGGAATATGGTGGTTCTTCCCGCCAACATTAGAGTTTATGAAATCACGATTAACATTTATTTTGTTCTCATCATGAGTTTCCTCTACTATCTTTTCACCATTAGGAAACATTTCTTGTATCAATTTTGTCAAACCTTCCATGTCTGATTTTAGATCATTCTTCATGTTTTCCATTTTTTCATCGATCTTAGCTTCCATGCCATCCATCTTAGATTCCATGCCAGCTTCCATGCCATCTATGCCTTTCTTAAAACCATCCATCTTAGTTTCCACACCTTTCTTCAAAACTTCCATGTCATTTTTTGTTGCTCTTTGCGAGAGCGAAATTTGTTGTACTTGCTCTTGTAATTTTAATATGTCATGTTGCCATTCTTCGTCTTCATGAGTCATAGTAGAGCCTTCTAAAGGCTTAATGGGTGTTGAATTATTTTTAGGGGCCATTTTAGAAACCAATACTGATATCTATTCTACAATATGCCCTTGGAATCAATTCAACTTGATTCTTCAAACAAGACTTATGCAATTCGGAAACAAAATACACACCTTTTACTTGCTTTTGCAAAGCTCTATATTGAAATTGAATTATCTCTATAATTAAAGATCCTCAATATCTGAAATTTGGCCCTGTAGTATTCCTCTGAAGCTTCTTTCAAATGCCACAGGTTTGACTTGATTTGGATTCTTCACGACAACGTTATGTCCAATGTCCCACAATGACATAATTATGGACTGGTTCAGTAGAGCGAACTTGTACGACTTGCCACGTGTAACTGTTTTCTCCTTTGGTTCTGAAATTTATAGATAGAAAACTAAAGTCTGTTTACTTCCAGGCACTTTTTACAGAATTCCAATCTGATGCTCAGAGAGAGAGTTATGAAGATTTTCCCACGATCACCTCTTTGAGATGAAATTAGGGAGCCTGAAAAATACCTAACTTCCACAGATCATATCTCCGAAATTATTGCAAACAAAGGTCTGAAATTTTGCGAAAAGGTTCCTCAGGATCTCGGATTCGTGCTCTAAAAATTTCAGCTTCTTAACCTTCGTAGAAAAAACGTTATAGCAAAAATGTCGTGATGACCTGTTTAAGTGAAATTCAGGAGCCTGCAAAAAGCCCTACCTTCCACAGATCATATCTCCGAAAATATTACGAACGAAGATCTGAAATTTTGTGAAAATGTTCCTCAGGATTTTGGCTTCGCACCCTAAAAATTTCAGCTTCTGAACCTTCGTAGAAAAAAATTTCTAGCGAAAATGCCATGATGACCTGTTTGGAGCAGCGAAACCCTAGAATCCAAACCTCTGATACCAAATGTTGTGAAACCAGCTCCAAAAATAGAAGAAAAGAGATATCAACGCCTTAGAAATAAGCCACTTCGAGGGGGAAACCTCCAATACATTACATAAATGAACAACTCTTGGAATTCAAATTACAAAACCTATTTTCTATATATAGGAGTCCATGGGGCCACAATGTAATCCTAGCCGACCTAACAATAATAATTTAAGGGCACAATAATAACAATATGGGGGTTACATTCCGGATGCGGATGATCTGAGGGATTGATGGAACGTACGTTCGAAGAGCAGGTGCATGGTGTGGCCACATGGCCACCCACCTGTGCATTTACTCCACCATTTATGAAGCCATCCATCACATTAACGATGCCAGCCCTTGCATTGATCCTCGCCATCGAACGAAATGTTCACCCCACCGCCATATTGTCCCGCATCTTTGGTTTAATATGTAAATGGCTTATTCCACCTCTGTTCATGTTCACCTTGCTCATTGTTCTCTGGCACCTCAGAGCTACTCCTGCCCCCCTGCATGCGCTAAGCCGAGCACTCGCAAGCACACTGGGAGGCGCTGCTTGCTACTTGGATACCTAGAAACTTTGCTGGATTATCACTTGTCTCGGAGCGATTTTTGTCTCAAAGCCTGTCATTCTAGTCACAGGAGTGACATTCCACTGTCTCTCACTCAAAATCTCCATTGCTCGCCCATCCATCTCAGAAAACTTCACCCATATCCAAAATGCCTCACATTAGGCACAGAATTCGTAGTCGCAGAGGGAGCTCTCGTGGCCGAGAAATTCACCCCCAATCCTCTTCTGAAACTGATACTCTGCCTATGGATGTTGCTTGTGGCCATACCCCTGAAACTCGAAGCAAAAGAGGGCGAGCTAGCCAAGAGGGGCCGATGCACTCCACCCATGGCTCTCCCCCTCTCCACTTTGCCTCCACCTCGCAGCCTGTCCCCCACTCCACTGCTCCCCCTGTTACCTTCCGCCACACATCTTAGCAAGCCGAATTTCAATTTTTATGCTCCATGGAGCGCTCGGTCCTCACCGCCTTTATCATTGTCTCTCTCCAAGACGAAGATGCCAGCTCTAAACCCCCATACATTCTCGCCCCTCAGCCCCCTTCGGCTCATGACAGGACTGTTAGTGAGAATGTCGAGCAGGAACTGACTCAGGAAGGAAAAGCTAAGGAACAGGATAAGGATGTGCCCGCTACAGCCACCTGCACCACCACTGACGAGGATGATAGCAGCAGTGCGAAGTACCACTGCCGTGTCGTGGAAGAACGCCCCCCCCCCGCCTGCAGATGTCCAGTGAATCCTGCCATCATATATTGAACACTACGATTTTTCCCAGGTTCATTGGGAGGTCTTATGTGTTTTTGTTTAATTCTCCTCTATTGAACATGAAAAACATTGCTAAATTTTGTCAAGGTTTGGATTTCATGGTCCTATATGTTACTTTGTTCTTATGTAATGCCGGTTTCCCCAGCAAGGGTGGCACAATCTATGTCTATGGGACTGGTTTCCCCTACTGGGGCAGTCCAAAAACATGCTTTTTTAGTGTTAAACCCAGCCTTCAGGTTCGTTCAGCTGAAGTTGTGGTCGCCATGTACTAATATTTTATATAAATAGAATTAGCATTATTCAGAAAAGAAAAGAAAAAAAAAACAATATGGGGGTTACAGGGGTACAATAATAACAATAAGGGGGTTACATTAACAATAATAAGGGACTATACTAGTAATATAGGGACCTGACATTTATAATATTTAATCATCCATAAATTTAGTCAGTGGTGTTACATTTCACAATGATAATGGAGAATGCAATAGAATAAATTAAAACATATTTTATTATATATATATATATATATATATATAAGACAATCTTTGTCATACAAAATGGGACAGTTATTGGTATCCCTTTATCTTTCAATTGGGACACTATGTCCATTACATGAAACAAAATGTCTGATTTCACAGACAAATATTTCAAAAAATACAACGTCTTGCTTTGATAACCAAACATAGTGATCATCATTCTTCGCTTGAACTATTGTCACTGCTAGAGCTACTTCCATGACTTGGGTTATTTTCAGGAATGTTTTGTTCACAGTGTTGATTGTTTTATTCTTCTTCACCTTCAATCTACAAACATAAAAATAAATTGTAATGAGTGTATATACATTGGTAAGAATAATGAAAATTGCAATATTAAATAATATACATCAATGTAAATCAAAAAGAAATGACGCGCCATAGCAACAATTAACTCATAAACTATACACATTCTTTCAAAACCATGTACCATGCCATCTTTCAAGATTTCATCTGTTGGCGTAGTTCCATACTTTGTTTCCTGCAAGTTTTATACCCCATAACAAATCATATATTTAATGTAAAATATTTTTTTTGTTCTATTAATTATAGATAGAGCTAAGTAAAACAAGATCGATAGATGCTTACAAATTCCACAATTAATTTGTGATATGCCAACATATACTCACAACCCATATTTAATCCAATTTCAATCAATTCATCTGTTGGTTCTTATTTGTATGTTAGCACCTGTTTGAAGACATTCAATGATGATTTTTGTAAAACAACTTAAAAAATAGAAAAATGAAATCTAGTTAAGTTGTTATAAGGAAGTAACAATTACTCACAAACTTAGATATCAACCCTTTTCTTCCTTGTGCTAAATGGGTTCCATTTTATTTTCTTTTTTGCAAGAAAATACTTGAAAATTAATATTTAATGCTAAATTGTTTATTTATTGTACCTAATGATCGAAAAATTCAATGATTACATATTACATTTGAAGCACATTGTTGTTGATATGGCTCCTCCTGTGATGCAATTTTGTCCATTTCTTTGACCATCTCCCTGTACATCTTTTTGGACATTCCTACTGGCATATTTCTGATATCATCTCGTTCATCTTTTGAGATTTTCATTATCTTCCTGAAAATGTAACATGACAATAAACTATTTAATTTTTATATTGATATATGAAAAGTAAATATAACAAAAGTGATATTTATAAATAATTCTAGACAAACATTTAAAGGAATATTACTTTTTCATTCCTTCTTTTTTGTTGTTGTAAGTTTTTGCTATTAAAATTCTGACATGTCTCATTGACCAATTCTCTGGAAACTCTTCATGTAGTTTAGATAAAATTTGTTTCTTGGAATCATTGGATTGATTTTTGTATTGTAAGTGGAAAAACATCTATACATTCGTTCCACTAGGTCCCTCAAACTTTTGTAAAAGTTTTTCCCCCTTTCGTTAACCTCGAGCACCACTCTGGATGAGCTAAGGAGCAATTCATTTTCATTTGCATGTTCTATTTTTTTTCTTTTCTTAGAACAACATTCCTTTTGTGAGTTGTTGGTCCCAGTAGAACATTAAACAGATGTGAATTAATAGATTTTTTGACACATGTTATCTAATAATTTTAAGTATATTATTAATGAAAATTAAAAAAAGAAACTCATATTGGATCGATAGTATTTTTTCATTCACCTAAATCATCCTTTTGCAATTTTTTCATCAAGATTTTACGCTCTTCTGGTCCTAGATCATAAATAATATTATCGAGCTTCATCATTTTGTGGCTCTACATGATACACAGTAAACAATACATATTAGTTAACCTTACATATAGTTAAAAAATAATATTTTTTGTAAATAATTTACAGAGAACTTGCCTTTTTTTTCTTTTCTTGATGTGTTATCAGTGTTTTTGTTACTTGATCTCTTGCTAGGAATTTCTTTATCAATCTAAAACCTGTACCATATCATTCATTAATATATTTATAAATAAATTGTCAACTTTTTAGGTAAAAAAAAAAATCTCAAGAAATCGCTGCGCCATTCATGGTGTACGCACCGACGTCGGTGCGTTGGTGTCTTATAAACGCACCGCAAAAACAGTATAATAGACCGTACGGTGCTCTTTGTCAAGAAGGAGCACCGGTGCATTACATGTTAACCACCACACATATATACACAGAGAAGATAATGAAAATCGTCTAATGTTAGTTTTTGTGGCATAAACGTCCCGCGCAAACAAGGGACCACCATACGGTGCTCTCTGTCAACTAGGAGACCTGGTGCAGTGTGTTATATGTTACATGGTGCACCAATTAACACAATACAACATTTTTTTTTTCAAACAGCACATTCGCAATGCGCCATAATGAAATAGTGCACCGGTGCCCTATTTTACATATGGCGCACTCACTAAAAAAAATTGTTTTTTAAATTTTTTATCACACCATACTTTCGCAGTGCGCTGGGATAATACAACGCACCGGTGCGCTAGGTTACATTGGGCGCACCAAAAAAACAATATATATATATATATATATATATATATATATATATATATATATATATATATATATATATATATATATATATATATATATATATATATATATCGTTTTTTTTAATTCATGCAAGGACCAACATGGATTGGGATCCTACTATGCAAGTCGTCCCATGGGTTGGATGTCTTAGGCCTCTATATAGCAATACAAACCCTATAAATTTAAAATGAAAAGCCCTAATCCTGAAATCATAGAAAGAGCAAGAAGAAAGGGCAGAAACAAAAAGAATGTAGGGTTTAGGCTAAAAATGGATTTTTTATTTTATTTTGTTTCTGAAAATGAAAATGAAATTGAAATTTTTTTCTTACTACGTAAAAAAACTCCAGAAAAAGTAAAAAAAACAATAAACATTGAAATTGTTTTCTTACTGCGTAAAAAAAATTGCAGAAAAATTTTTTAAAAAAAAACAACCAACTTTAATCACGAGATCGTTTGAAATTCTATGCTATAGGGTTTGAATAACCAGAGGTTTGGAATTCTGATTGTCTGAATACTTCTGTTCGAACGTATTTCGCTGCTCCACAGTGCTCTCATGCTCTGTTGCTCCAAGTATGTCTCCTGCAAATCTCTAGCTGAAAATTTTTGCAAAAATAGTGAAATAATGAAAAGTGTTTAGTATTTAAAGAATTGTTTTATGAAATTAGATTTTCGAAAATATTTTTCCGCCCATTTTTCAATTTACCACTTTTTTTCTCTTAAAGAAAATAGAGTTGTGTTTTTTTATTTGTGGTTATTCGTCACTGGTGCGTCACTTAATAGCACCGCACTGGTGCGTCCATTGATAACACAGCACAGGTGCACAGTAACGAAAACACACCGGTGCGGTGATCTGTACATTAGCACCGATAACAAGAAGTCCATTTTTAAGGCACCAAAATTACTTTTAGGTGTGTGCACCAAAATTTATTGTTGATTTTTCTCAAATGCATGGAGAAAATATCATAATTATATCGAATGGACAATTCTTCAAAATCCAACTCGTTCCATAATATTTCCCAAATTCCATCGCAGAGTTCTCCCTATCCATCTCGAGACACAATATTTACTTCAGATTTTATTTATATTTTCATTATCTAATTGAATTTATGTTTTTTATCCATGTCAATCATGCACAGCTTAATTAAATTTATAATGTATACAAATTTGCAGGTTCATGCAGATTCACCATCGAGTTCAGATGCACAAAATATTCAAACAGCTCCAAAATGTCGGAAGCTCTTATTAGGAGCAGCATACCGCAAGGCGAATTTGGTAGATTAAAATGGACAGCCGCTTCACCCTGCCAATTGTAACAATATTGCATCTTCTAGCCACAATCCTAGGACAATGATGGTAATAATTATAATTGTTTGGTATATTGATTAATGTAATTATTTCAACTTCAAACCAATTAATCATGCAATATTGTTAACGTGGTTACTAATTGATATCATATATTTTGTACTAATCATGTTCAAATATTGTTTTTCTAAATTATTAGGATTCTAGTGATGATGAGCGACCTACCTACCATCTTTCGTTGCACCCCACGACAATGTAAAATCGAGAGAAGACTGAATTAAGAGAAAAAATCAGAGAGGAACGATACCAAGAATGGTTGAATCAACCACCGATTCAAATCTGGCTACCTCCAGAGTCACCAATTAGGAATGAATACAGCAATAGTAGTTCTTCACAACCTGGCAATGGAGTCAATCAAATAGAGGTTGGTATTGATGATTACTTAAGGGATACGACTGCCATGGAGACAATGTTGTTAGATGCATTCCAAAATGATGATCAGCTAGGGGATGATGCTCATATCGCTGACACATTTTTCGAAAGCCCTAAATTTGCTTCAACCACCCTCTTTTTAGACCTGGCGGTTAGTCAAATTCTACCCAGTTGGGGACAACGATGTTACTGTACAACTAGAAAGAAAATTTTGGCTTGTCGAATGCATGTTTTTCAAAAATTTTGAGGTAAGTTACCATAAAGTCCTCTCTTATATAAATTTGAGAAATATAATCAATACACAACGGACATTAAAAATGGTAAATTTCATGAACGTTAATAATTATTTCGACATTAATGTACATTTATTAATATATTTTTCCATGATCAACAACTAAAGGTTATTCAAAGATAAGGTTCTTCTGAGTGATAATGTCTTGCCCGGTAGCTGCGAAGAAGCAAAGAAATTGTTGAAAATGTTGGGTGTTGAGTACATATAATATCATGCATGTCCAAATTTTCGGAAATACTGAGAGGGGGGTGAATCAGTATTTCTTTTCAATTGTTAATTATTGCCAATAAGATTCTTCACAATTAAAGACAGAGAGATATATATATAATAATGATATTAAGAATTAAAGAGAACTTCAATCCCTTTTTAATAATAGTATATAATAGATGAGAGAAGGGCACCAACCCTTTTAATGAAACAGGCACCAACCTATTTCCAAGCACCAACTTGGACTTTGATGAGGCTCCCACCTCTAGGGGTTCGACCCTATCTTCTCAAGGCACCAACCTTGTGTTTAGGAGCTCCTACTCCAAGGACACCAATCCTGGTTTTTCAAGTGGTTTTAGGGCTCCAACCCTAAGGACTAAAATCCTATTTACAGAGAGAAATTGAAAGGATTCAACCCTAGAAAAAAAGGTTACCAAAGATTACAGTGTTACCATTTAAAAGCTTCACATCATCTTCACTGGACAATTCCTCATCAGCTAGCAATGTTTGTGATATTGGAGGCTGCTTCAATAGATGTATGATCTTAAATGTCTCAAAGATGCTTTGCAAAGTTCTGAATTATTTCTCTACAACTCCAAAAGTTTTGAACTGTCTCTCCACAACTCAAATTTATGAGTAGAATGATATAACAGGTACGTTTCACTTCAAATCAGTTTCTGTGTTGTACACAAATCCATTGAACAATTATTACAGGGTTGAGAAGATTATCACAGGTCTGAATCATACGTCCGAGTGGCATCATCACAAGTGTGAGTCAACACATGTCTGAATATGTATCAAGCATCACAGATCCGATCAAGTCTGAGCGGCATCACAGTTCTACGTTTAGCATTACATGTATATATTAAGCACCCGAGTCTATCACCTTATCACAAATCTTTGTTTAGCATTACATATACTCCATAGGTAGTCCGAGTATGTGTAAAGTGCATAACCCAAATAGCATTACTCCACAGGTGCTCCGAGTAATGTGTAACGTGAGGAATATATGACCCAGAAAACACTACTCTTCAAGTCAGTTGATACACTTACGAATTGCCACCATAAGACTCGATATTCTCCTCAAGTTCATGAGTTGTGAACCCTTTTCGTGTGCTCTGATGTCTTCTTCTTGTCTTCACAGAAAAACGTGATGATCAAATGAAGTGATGGGACGTCAAACTTATACAGGTTTGACATTAGAAGAATGGACACATCTTTCTAGATGTAGGCCGACATGAAGGAGCTAGGACATGTCGGCTCAGAAAAAATATATAATTATTACACAACTTCAAAAAAACAATATCTTTCTAACCATGGGGAGGTTTGGGGCATATGACAGCTCGTTGGTAAGAGGAAGGAGTCCTCTTTAAGATGGTCTAAGTCCCATTGTGATTAGTTGCCCCCAAGATGCCAAAAATTCATTTTTTTCCTTTGTAACTGTCCTTATTTTTAGTGCAGAAAATATATAGGACAGAATGCCTTCTCCATTGCTTGGCTTCTTAATCATGGGGTCATAGCGTCATCATGATATTACCCAGCAAGGTAGTAATATGTCACAGTGCAGCCTCTTCTAGTCTTTCAACCTTCATCAAGTGTGTTCATTCATTCAACCTGTTGCCATCAATGACAAATTGGATTAACAATCTCCCCCTTTGTCATTGGATGGCAATATTTTCCTTTTCTCCCCCTTTGACATCAATGGCAAAGTGCTCCCCCTGTCATGTTGCTCCCCCTAACATACTGTACCCCTGACATGCTGCTTGATTTAAAGTGATGCAAGAGCAATGACCCCCATATTTTGGCGAAGATACTCAAATGCTTCTTGTGGAAGGGGTTTTGTAAAGATATCCGCAAATTTTCTCTTTTGTATTGATGTATTCCAACCTGATATTGTGTTCAGCAACTTGTTCACGGAGAAAGTGGTATTTGATTGGAATATGTTTGGTTCATGAGTGCATCACCGGATTTTTTGAAAGACTAATGGCACTAGTATTGTCAAAAAAAATAGTAATTGGTTGCTTAGTTTCTATGTTGACATCCTTCAAGGCTTCCTTCATCCATATAATTTGTGTACAACAATCAGCAGCAGCTATATATTTGGCTTCAGCTGTAGAAAGGGATATAGATGATTACTTTTTGTTGAGCCAAGATACAAGACACTCTCCCATAAAGAATACATTTCCACTGGTACTTTTTCGACCATCCACACTTCCAGCCCAATCAGGATCAGAGTAAGTTGTCACAATAAGAGTTGAACTTAGGATACCAAAGACCGAAATCAGTCATTCCTTTCAGATATTTGAGAATTATTTTCATAGCTACTAGATGGGATTGTTTAGGACTTGACTGAAATCTTGCTACCATTCCTATTGCTTGCATAATATCTGGTTTTGTAGCAGTTAAGTATAGGAGCGCTCCAATTATTGACCTGTAAAGAGTTGCATCTATGAGAGGGGTATCATCATCTTTGCTTAATTTACAATCTGTGGTCATCGATGTGCTCATAGGTGCACAATCTTCCATCCCATATCTTTTAAGCATGTCTTTAAGATATTTTCCCTGAGATATAAACATGCCTGCAGAAGTTTGAGATATTTGCAGCCCAAGAAAGTAAGACAACTCACCAATCATTGACATCTCGAATTTTTTTGACATATTTAGAGCAAATTCATGGCTCATTTCTTCATCATTGCTAGCAAAGATTAGATCATCAATGTAAACAAGAGTGATCAGAAGTTTTCCCTTGTCCATCTTCATGTAGATATTGCTACCTGACACTCCCTTTTTGAAACCTTCTCGTTGCAAATAGTGATCCAACTTTGCATACCATGCTCTAGGGGCTTGTTTTAATCCATGCAAGACATTTTTTAGTTTGCATACAAAGACTTTTCCAACAGCAAGGTCAAATCCTTCAAGTTGCTCCATGTAAACTTCTTCCTTGAGATCTCCATTCAGGAATGTTGATTTTACATCCATTTGATAAACCTTGAATCCTTTTGAGCAAGTAAATGATAAAAACATTCTTATGGCTTCCATTCGAGCTACTGGTGCAAAGGTTTCTTCGAAGTCAATTCCTCCAATTTGCGATTATCGTTTGCAGATAAGTCTGGCTTTATTTCTGATGATTTGTCCATCTTCATTCATCTTGTTTTTGAATACCCATTTCGTTCCAATTATATTTTTATCTTTTGGGTGAGGTACTAGTTCCCAAGTCTCATTTTTTTCGATTTGAGACATTTCTTCTTCCATGGCCTTTATCCAATAAGGATCTTTGCTTGCTTGAGAAAAAAATTTAGGTTTTATTAAAGATAATAAAGCCATGTCATCTTTTCTTTGGGTGCTTATCATTCTTCTTCAAGTTTGGATTCCTTCATCTATAATTCCGATGACTTATTCTTCCGGATGATATCTTTGAGCAAACTTGATCTTGGAGGGAGTTTGTGAAGATTCATTTTGAGGTTCACTTTAAATTTTTTCATTCTCCTCTTCTCTTTCAAGTTCTTCTTCTTCACTTTGTTTAAAGAAAGACTCAACTTCATGATCTTCATTTCTTTTTTCTCAAAGGCCTTCATCAATCTTCACATCAATGCTTTCCAGTATTCTTCATAGATGATTGTTGTAACATTTGTAAGCTTTTCTCCTAGTGGAGTAACCAAGAAATATTCCTTCGTCAGTTCTAGAATCAAATTTACCTGGTGAGTCATCATTTATTTTTATGAAACATTTGCTTCCAAATATTTTGAAATATTTTACTGAAGCAGGTCTTCCTTTCCATAATTCATAAGGAATCTTTTCATTATTTGGTCTCAGTTGAGTTCGATTTAAGGTATAAACTGCGGTGCCAATTGCTTCTCTCCAGAATTTTGGTTTCAAATCAGCTGCTAGTAGCATTGTCCTAGCCATTTCTTGAATGGTTCGGTTCCTTCTTTCATCTACTCCATTTTTCTGGGGTGTCCTAGCAGTAGAAATTTCTCTTTCGATTCCATGCTCTTTGCAGAATTTATCAAACTCTTTCGAAGTGAATTCACCTCCTTTATTCGTTCTAAGACATTTAATCTTAGAATCTTTTTCATTTTCAATGAGGCTTTAAGATTCTTAAAACACTCAAATATTTCGGATTTATATTTTATGAAATATATCCACATCATTCTAGTATAGTCATCAAAAAATAGAGAAAAGTACCTTTCACCTTGAAGAGTTGGAGTTCTAGTTGGCCCACGTAAATCTGCATTAATGATTTCCAAAGGTTTTGATGTTGATAACTCCTTGGTTTTGTGGCTAGTTCTGGTTTGCTTTCCATGTTGGCATGGACCACAAACAAATTGGTTTGCACATTTTTGGAATGTCCTTACTGCATTATTTTTGTTGATGCTGACTAGGTTGTTAAAACTTGTATGCCCCAATCGCTTGTGCCATAACCAACTTTCATCTGTTTCACTTAAGTAACATTTATCTTCTTGGATTCTACTGAGAATGTAAACATTATCTGGTATTCTTACTCCTTTCGCAACAAGCTCTCTTGAGGATGAGTCTCTTATTTCACAATTTTTTGTACTAAAGACAACATTATGTCCTTGGTCACAAATCTGGCTAACACTTAAGATATTGTGTTTGAGCCCTTCTACCAGCAAGGTATTTTGAGCCTTTCGTAGTCCATTGATAAGGGTAGTAGTCCCTTTTCCAGTGATTTTAGCAGATCCACTTCCAAAGGATACATTTCCATTTTTCTTGTTCAATGAGATAAACTTCTTTTGGTCACCTGTCATATGTCTCGAGCATCCACTATCCACGAACCAATGATTTTCTTCACTATGAGCACATAGAGCTAGGCCACATTTATCAGTTTTAATATTTACGTTTTTAGCTTTTTCCCTTTTGAGAGGGAAATTTTGTTCATTATGATCATAATCATCACATAATGAGCAAGACGGATAAAACTTAGCCAAAGGATCAAAGGAATTGTAACTTTTGATTTGTTCTTGCTTTTTAGGCCCACGCAGTTGGTTTAGTTGATTATTCAATCTTGGTGCTTCATTCTTATGAGCCTTGCAATGCTTAGCTTGATGCCCAAAGTTTTTACAATTGTAACAATGCCCAAGAAAAATAGTTTGATACATGTTGTAGTATCCATAGCTTGAATCAACATTCTTCCTTGGAGTTGCTCTTTCAAATCTTGGTTTTGAGATGTGACTTTTTTCCTGAGATGATTTTTCTTCTTTTGGATGTCAAGAGAGTACATCAGCATAACTTCTGGCATTATTTTTCATACTTGATGGTTCTCCTTTGAAACCAATTCTAGACTTGTCATGTTGAGGTCTTTGAGTGTTAAGAATGTTGTCAAGAGCTAGAGAACTTTGCCAACTCCTTTTGATTTGCTCCAATTCCTTTCTTAGGGACACTATTTCAACTTCACGTTTTTCACAGATATCATCCTTCTCTTTTAACTTGATGTTCAAGAAGTCTTCCCTTCTTTTTGCTTCCTCTCTTTCTATTTTGAGAGAAATTATCTTCTTTTTTAGATTCTCATTTTATTCAATGGCACTCATTAGTAAACTATCCATGTTTCTTTCATCTTCTATTTCTGAGTCATCATCATTTGTAAATGCCATGAATAGTGTTTCTTTGCTTCCAACATAATTACTTTCCTCATCTGATTCATCATCGCTTTCTTTGTACTGATGCACATTTCTAGTTGATTTCCTCTTTATGACTACGAATTCATCTTCATCACACTCATCTTGTTTAGAGAAGAATTTCTTCTTATTAAACCCTTTATTCTTGTACATCATTCTTTTAGAATCCTTTTCATCATCACTATCATGTTTATGAGGACATTTTGCAGCGTAATGACCTATTCTTCCACAATTGAAACAAATAAGAGGGTACTTAACTTTTAGATTAGATCCCCTTTTTAGTCTTCGTACAGATTGAGCTAACTCATTTTCAGTATCTGATTCATCGTTGTTGTAATTCCATCCTTTTCCTTCTTTTGTAGATTTTGAGGCTTTGAAAGTTGCTTCTTTGAAATTTGGGATCCCTTTCCTCATCTCATAGGAAATAATAATTCCATGAAGTTCATCCATCTTGAGAGTATCTAGGTCCTTAATTTCTTCTATGGCACGTACTTTGGAGTCGAATCTTTCATTAAGTGATCTCAGGATTTTTTGAACTATGGTGCTTTCTTCAATATTTTCCCCTAGTCCTTTAAGAGAGTTAACTACTTCAGCTACTCTGAGGAAGTATGATGCAATATCTTCTTCATCATCCATTTTCAGACTCTCGAATTGTCTTCTATAGGTTTGAAGCTTTGCCTTCTTAACTTTGGAGTACCCATCATATAGCGAAACCAATTTATCCCATACTTCTTTGGCTGAGTCACAGTTCATGACTTTCATAAATTCAAAATCGGTGATTCCACTAGTGATGGAATTTAAAGCTTTGGCATTATAAATGTAGGCTTTCCTTTCATCTAGATCAGTTGGAAGACCGGCGGGAGCTTTGTATCCATCCAAAACAGAGTGCCATACTTTAGGGCCAAGAGACATTAGATAGTAGGACATCCTCTTTTTCCAGAAAATAAAATTTGTTCCATCAAAGATAGGGAGTTTCCCTGTTGTTTCCATGTTCTTCATTGTGCCTAAGAATCCTTCTTCCAGCTATTAGGCTGATAATGAAGAAGCTGGCTCTGATACCAATTGTTGGAAATACTGGGAGGGGGGTGAATCAATATTTCTTTTCAACTGTTAATTATTTCCAGTTAGATTCTTCACAATTAGAGAGAGAGAGAGAGAGAGAGAGAGAGAGAGAGAGAGAGAGATATATATATATATATATATAATAATGATATTAAGAATTAAAGAGAACCTCAATCCCTTTTTAATAATAGTATACAATAGATGAGAGAAGGGCACCAACCCTTTTAATGAAACATGCACCAACATGTTTTCTAAGCACCAAATTGGACTTTGATGAGGCTCCGACCTCTAGGGGTTCGACCCTATCTTCTCAAGGCACCAACCTTGTGTTTAGGAGCTCCTACTCCAAGGACACCAATCCTGGTTTTTCAAGTGGTTTTAGGGCTCCAGCCCTAAGGACTCCAATCCTATTTACAGAGAGAACTTGAAAGGATTCAACCCTAGAATAAAATGTTACCAAATATTACAGTGTTACCATTTAAAAGCTTCACATCATCTTCACTGGACATTCCTCATCGGCTAGCAATGTTTGTGATATTGGAGGCTGCTTCAACAGATGTATGATTTTCAATGTCTCAGAGATGCTTCGCAAAGTTCTGAATTATTTCTCTACAACTCCAAAAGTTTTGAACTGTCTCTCCACAACTCAAATTTATGAGTAAAATGATATAACAGGTACGTTTCACTTCAAATCAATTTTTGTGTTGTACACAAATCCATTGAACAATTATTACAGGGTTGAGAATATTATCACAAGTTTGAATCATACGTCCAAGTGGCATCATCATAGGTGTGATTCAACACATGTCCGAGTATGTATCAAACATCACAGATCCGATCAAGTCTGAGCGGCATCACAGTTCTACGTTTAGCATTACATGTATATATTAAGCACCCGAGTCTGTCACCTTATCACAAATCTTTGTTTAGCATTACATATACTCCATAGGTGGTCCGAGTATGTGTAAAGTGCATAACCCAAATGGAATTACTCCACAGGTGGTCCGAGAAATGTGTAACGTGAGGAATATATGACCCAGAAAACACTGCTCTTCAAGTCAGTTGCTACACGTCCGAATTGCCACCAGAATGCTTGATATTCTCCTCAAGTTCACGAGTTGTGAACCCTTTTCGTGTGCTCTAATGTCTTCTTCTTGTCTTCACCAAAAAACGTGATGATCAAATGAAGTGATGGGACGTCATACTTATACAGGTTTGACGTTAGAAGAATGGACACATCTTTCTAGATGTAGGTCGACATGAAGGAGCTAGGACAAGTCGACTCAGAAATATATATATATATATATTTCTGAGTCGACTTGTCCTAGCTCCTTCATGTCGACCTACATCTAGAAAGATGTATATATATATATATAATCATTACACAAATTCAAAAAAACAATATCTTTCTAACCACAGGGAGGTTTGGGGCATATGAGGGCTCGTTGGAAAGAGGAAGGAGTCCTCTTTAATATCATCTAAGTCCCATTGTGATTGGCTGACTCCAAGATGCCAAAAATTCATATTTTTTTCTTTGTAACTGTCCTTATTTTTAGTGCAGAAAATATATAGGACAGAATCCCTTCTCCATTGCTTGACTTCTTAATCATGGGGTCATAGCGTCATCATGATAGTACCCAGCAAGGTAGTAATATGTCACAGTGTAGCCTCTTCTATTCTTTCAACCTTCATCAAGTGTGTTCATTCATTCAACCTGTTGCCATCAATGACAACTTGGATTAACAATCTCCCCCTTTGTCATTGGATGGCAATATTTTCCTTTTCTCCCCCTTTGACATCAATGGCAAAGTGCTCCCCCTGTCATGCTACTCCCCCTAACATATTGTACCCCTGACATGCTGCTTGATTTAATGTGATGCAAGAGCAATGACCCTCATCTTTTGGCGAAGATACTCAAATGCTTCTCATGGAAGGGGTTTTGTAAAGATATCCACAATTTTCTCTTTTGTATTGATGTATTCCAACCTGATATTGTGTTCAGCAAATTGTTCATGGAGAAAGTGGTATTTGATTGGAATATGTTTGGTTCTTGAGTGCATCACCGGATTTTTTGAAAGACTGATGGTGCTAGTATTGTCATAAAAAATAGTAATTGGTTGCTTATTTTCTATGTTGACATCCTTCAAGGCTTCCTTCATCCATAGAATTTGTGTACAACAATCAGCAATGGCTATATATTTGGTGTCAGTTGTAGAAAGGAATATACATGATTTCTTTTTGCTGAGCCAAGATACAAGACACTCTCCCATAAAGAATGCATTTCCACTGGTAATTTTTCGATCATCCACACTTCCAGCCCAATCAGCATCAGAGTAAGATGTCACAATAAGATTTGAACTCTTAGGATACCAAAGACCAAAATTGGTCGTTCCTTTCAGATATCTGAGAATTCTTTTCACAGCTGCTAGATGGGATTGTTTAGGACTTGACTTAAATCTTGCTACCATTCCTACTGCTTGCATAATATCTGTTCTTGTAGCAATTAAGTATAGGAGAGCTCCAATTATTGACCTGTAAAGAGTTGCATCTATGAGAGGGGTATCATCATCTTTGCTTAATTTACAATCTGTGGTCATTGATGTGCTCATAGGTGCACAATATTCCATCCCATATCTTTTAAGCATGTCTTTAAGATATTTTTCCTGAGATATAAACATGCCTGCAGAAGTTTGAGATATTTGCAGCCCAAGAAAGTAAGACAACTCACCAATCATTGACATCTCGAATTTTTTGGACATATTTAGAGCAAATTCATGGCTCATTTCTTCATCATTTCTAGCAAAGATGAGATCATCAACATAAACAAGAGTGATCAGAAGTTTTCCCTTGTCAATCTTCATGTAGATATTGGTACCTACCACTCCCTTTTTGAAACCTTCTTGTTGCAGATAGTGATACAACTTTGCATACCATGCTCTAGGGGCTTGTTTTAATCCATACAAGGCCTTTTTTAGTTTGCATACAAAGTCTTTTCCTTCAGCAAGACCAAATCCTTCTAGTTGCTCCATGTAAACTTCTTCCTTGAGATCTCCATTCAGGAATGTTGATTTTAGATCCATTTGATAAACCTTGAATCCTTTTGAGCAATTAAATGCTAAAAACATTCTTATGGCTTCCATTCGAGCTACTGGTGCAAAGGTTTTTTCGAAGTCAATTCCTTCGATTTGCGATTATCCTTTGCAGACAAGTCTCGCTTTATTTCTGATGATTTGTCCATCTTCATTCATCTTGTTTTTGAATACCCATTTTGTTCCAATTATATTTTTATCTTTTGGGCGAGGTACTAATTCCCAAGTCTCATTTTTTTCGATTTGAGACATTTCTTCTTCCATGGCCTTTATCCAATAAGGATATTTGCTTGCTTGAGAAAAAAATTTAGGTTTTATTAAAGATAATAGAAACACATCATCTTTTCTTGGGGTGCTTATCATTCTTCTTCGAGTTTGGATTCCTTCATCTATATTTCCGATGACTTGTTCTTCCAGATGATATCTTTGAACAAACTTGATCTTGGAGGGAGTTTGTGAAGATTAATTTTGAGGTTCACTTTGAGATTCTTCATTCTCCTCTTCTCTTTCAGGTTCTTCTTCTTCACTTTGTTCAAAGAAAGACTCAACTTCATGATCTTCGATTATTTTTTCTGGAAGGCCTTCATCAATCTTCACATCAATGCTTTCCACTATTCTTCGTAGATGATTGTTGTAACATTTGTAAGCTTTGCTCCTAGTGGAGTAACCAAGAAATATTCCTTCGTCAGTTCTAGAATCAAATTTACCTGGTGAGTCATCATTTATTTTTATGAAACATTTCCTTCCAAATATTCTGAAATATTTTACTGAAGCAAGTCTTCCTTTCCATAATTCATAAGGAATCTTTTCATTATTTGGTCTCAGTTGAGTTCAATTTAAGGTATAAACTACGGTGCCAACTGCTTCTCTCCAGAATTTTGGTTGCAAATCAGCTATTAGTAGCATTTTCCTATCCATTTCTTGAATGGTTCAGTTCCTTCTTTCAACTACTCCATTTTGCTGGGGTGTACTAGCAATAGAAAGTTCTCTTTCGATTCCATGCTCTTTGCAAAATTTATCAAACTCTTTCGGAGTGAATTCACCTCCTCTATCCGTTCTAATACATTTAATCTTAGAATATTTTTCATTTTCAATGAGAGCTTTAAGATTCTTAAAAGCTTCACATCATCTTCACTGGACATTCCTCATCGGCTAGCATTGTTTGTGATGTTGTAGGGTGCTTCAACAGATGTATGATCTTCAATGTCTCAAAGATGCTTCGCAAAGTTCTGAATTATTTCTCTACAACTCCAAAGGTTTTGAACTATCTCTCCACAACTCAAATTTATGAGTAGAATGATATAACAGCTACGTTTCACTTCAAATCAGTTTTTGTTTTGTACACAAATCCATTGAACAATTATTACAGGGTTGAGAATATTATCACAGGTATGAATCATACGTCCAAATGGCGTCATCACAGGTGTGAATCAACACATGTCCAAATATGTATCAAGCATCACAGATCTGATCAAGTCTAAGTGGCATCACAGTTTTGTGTTTAGCATTACATGTATATATTAAGCACCCAAGTCTATCACCTTATCACAAATATTTTTTTAGCGTTACATATACTCCATAGCTGGTTCGAGTATGTGTAAAGTGCATAACCCAAATAGCATTACTCCACAGGTGGTCCGAGTAATGTGTAACGTGAGGAATATATGACCCAGAATACACTGCTCTTCAAGTCAATTGATACACGTCCGAATTGCCACCAGAAGACTCGATATTCTCCTCAAGTTCACGAGTTGTGAACCCTTTTTGTGTGCTCTAATGTCTTCTTCTTGTCTTCACCGAAAAACGTGATGATCAAATGAAGTGATGGGACGTCATACTTATACAAGTTTGACGTTAGAAGAATGGACACATCTTTCTAGATATAGGCCAACATGAAGGAGCTAGGACAAGTCGGCTCAGAAAAAATAAAATAAATAAAAATAAATAAATAAATTAAAATACAAATTAAATTAAATTAAATTAAAATACAAATTAAATTAAATTAAATTAAAATTAAAATTAAAATTAAAATTAAATAAAATTAAAAATTAAAAATTAAATAAAAAATTAAAATTAAAATTAAAAAATAAATAAATAAATAAATAAAAAATAAAAATAAATAAATAAATATATATATATATATATATATATATAATTATATAATTATTACACAACTTCAAAAAAACAATATCTTTCTAACCACGGGGAGGTTTGGGGCATATGAGGGCTCGTTGGAAAGAGGAAGGAGTCCTCTTTAAGATGGTCTAAGTCCCACTGTGATTGGCTTCCTCCAAGATGCCAAAAATTCTTTTTTTCCTTTGTAAATGTCCTTATTTTTAGTGCAGAAAATATATAGGACAGAATGCCTTCTCCATTGCCTGGCTTCTTAATCATGGGGTCATAGCGTCATCATGATAGTACCCAGCAAGGTAGTAATATGTCACAGTGCAGCCTCCTCTAGTCTTTCAACCTTCATCAAGTGTGTTCATTCATTCAACCTATTTCCATCAATGACAACTTGGATTAACAATCTCCCCCTTTGTCATTGGATGGCAATATTTTCCTTTTCTCCCCCTTTGACATCAATGGCAAAGTGCTTCCCCTGTCATGTTGCTCCCCCTAACATACTGTACCCCTGACATGCTACTTGATTTAATGTGATGCAAGAGAAATGACCCCCATCTTTTGGCGAAGATACTCAAATGCTTCTCGTGGAAGGGGTTTTGTAAAGATATCCGCAATATTCTCTTTTGTATTAATGTATTCCAACCTGATATTGTGTTCAGCAACTTGTTCATGGAGAAAGTGGTATTTGATTGGAATATGTTTGGTTCTTGAGTGCATCACCGAATTTTTTGAAAGACAGATGGCGCTAGTATTGTCACAAAAAATAGTAATTGGTTGCTTAGTTTCTATGTTGACATCCTTCAAGGCTTCCTTCCTCCATATAATTTGTGTACAACAATCAGCAGCGACTATATATTCGACTTCAGCTGTAGAAGGGGATATAGATGATTGATTTTTGCTGAGCCAAGATACAAGACACTCTCCCATAAAGAATGCATTTCCACTGGTACTTTTTCGATCATCCACACTTCCAGCCCAATCAACATCAGAGTAAGTTGTCACAATAAGATTTGAACTCTTAGGATACCAAAGCCCGAAATCGGTCGTTCCTTTCAGATATCTGAGAATTCTTTTCATAGCTGCTAGATGGGATTGTTTAGGACTTGACTCAAATCTTGCTACCATTCCTACTGCTCGCATAATATCTGGTCTTGTAGCAGTTAAGTATAGGAGTGCTCCAATTATTGACCTGTAAAGAGTTGCATCTATGAGAGGGGTATCATCATCTTTGCTTAATTTAAAATCTATGGTCATCAGTGTGCTCATAGGCGCACAATCTTCCATCCCATATCTTTTAAGCATGTCTTTAAGATATTTTGCCTGAGATATAAACATGCCTACAGAAGTTTGAGATATTTGCAGCCCAAGAAAGTAAGACAACTCACCAATCATTGACATCTAAAAATTTTTGGACATATTTAGAGCAAATTCATGGCTCATTTCTTCATCATTGCTAGCAAATATTAGATCATCAATGTAAACAAGAGTGATCAGAAATTTTCCCTTGTCCATCTTCATGTAGATATTGCTACCTGCCACTCCCTTTTTGAAACCTTCTTGTTGCAGATAGTGATCCAACTTTGCATACCATGCTCTAGGGGCTTGTCTTAATCCATACAAGGCATTTTTTAGTTTGCATACAAAGTCTTTTCCTTCAGCAAGATCAAATCCTTCTGGTTGCTCCATGTAAACTTCTTCCTTGAGATATCCATTCAAGAATGTTGATTTTACATCCATTTGATAAGCCTTGAATCCTTTTGAGCAAGTAAATGCTAAAAACATTATTATGGCTTCCATTCGAGCTACTGGTGCAAAGGTTTCTTCGAAGTTAATTCCTTCAATTTGCGATTATCCTTTGCAGACAAGTCTCGCTTTATTTCTGATGATTTGTCCATCTTTATTCATCTTGTTTTTTAATACCCATTTTGTTCCAATTATATTTTTATCTTTTGGGCGAGGTACTAGTTCCCAAATCTCATTTTTTTCGATTTGAGACATTGCTTCTTCCATGGCCTTTAACCAATAAGCATATTTGCTTGCTTGAGAGAAATTTTCAGGTTTTATTAAAGATAATAGAGCCACATCATCTTTTCTTGGGGTGCTTATCATTCTTCTTCGAGTTTGGATTCCTTCATCTATATTTCTGATGACTTGTTCTTCCGGATGATATCTTTGAACAAACTTGATCTTGGACAGAGTTTGTGAAGATTCATTTTGAGGTTCACTTTGAGATTCTTCATTCTCCTCTTCTCTTTCAGGTTCTTCTTCTTCACGTTGTTCAAAGAAAGACTCAACTTCATGATCTTCAATTCTTTTTTCTGGAAGGCCTTCATCAATATTCACATCAATTCTTTCCACTATTCTTCGTAGACGATTGTTGTAACATTTGTAAGCTTTGCTCCTGGTGGAGTAACCAAGAAATATTCCTTCGTCAGTTCTAGAATCAAATCTACCTGGTAAGTCATAATTTATTTTTATGAAACATTTGCTTCCAAATATTCTGAAATATTTTACTGAAGCAGGTCTTCCTTTCCATAATTCATAAGGAATCTTTTCATTATTTGGTCTCAGTTGAGTTCGATTTAAGGTATAAACTGTGGTGCCAACTGCTTCTCTCCAGAATTTTGGTTGCAAATCAGCTGCTAGTAGCATTGACCTATCCATTTCTTGAATGGTTCGGTTCCTTCTTTCAATTACTCCATTTTGCTGGGGTGTCCTAGCAGTAGAAAGTTCTCTTTCGATTCCATGCTCTTTGCAGAATTTATCAAACTCTTTCGAATTGAATTCACCTCCTCTATCCATTCTAAGACATTTAATCTTAGAATCTTTTTCATTTTCAATGAGAGCTTTAAGATTCTTAAAAGACTCAAATGCTTCGGATTTATATTTTTTGAAATATATCCACATAATTCTAGTATAGTCATCAACAAATAGAGCAAAGTACCTTTCACCTTGAAGAGCTGGAGTTCTAGTTGGCCCACATAAATCTGCATGAATGATTTCCAAAGGTTTCAATTTTGAGAAATCCTTGGTTTTGTGGCTAGTTCTGGTTTGCTTTCCATGTTGGCATGGGCCACAAACAACTTGATTTGGTTTGCACATTTTTGGAATGTCCCTTACTGCATTATTTTTGTTGATGCTAACTAGGTTGTCAAAACTTGTATGCCCCAATCGCTTGTGCGATAACCAACTTTCATCTGTTTGACTTAAGTAACATTTATCTTCTTGGATTCTACTAAGAATGTAAACATTATATGGTGTTCTTACTCCTTTCGCCACAAGCTCTCCTGAGGACGAGTCTCTTATTTCACAATTTTTTGTACTAGAGACAACATTATGTCCTTGGTCACAAATTTGGCTGACACGTAAGAGCTTGTGTTTGAGCCCTTCTACTAGCAAGGTATTTTGAGCCTTTCCTAGTCCATTGACAAGGGTAGCAGTCCCTTTTCCAGTGATTTGAGCAGATCCACTTCCAAAGGATACATTTCCATTTTTCTTGTTCAATGAGATAAACTTCTTTTGATCACCTATCATATGTCTCGAGCATCCACCATCCACGAACCAATGATTTTCTTCACTATGAGAACATAAAGCTAGGCCACATTTATCAGTTTTAAGATTTACGTTTTTAGCTTTTTCCCTTTTCAGAGGGCAATTTTTTTTCATTATGATCATAATCATCACATAATGAGCAAGGCGGATCAAAATTACACAAAGGATCAAAGGAATTGTAAGTTTTGATTTGTTCTTGCTTTTTAGCCCCACGCAGTTCATTTGGTTGATTATTCAATCTTGGTGCTTCATTCTTATGAGCCTTGCAATGCTTAGCTTGATGCCCAAAGTTTTTACAATTGTAACAATGCCCAAGAAAAATAGTTTGATACCTGTTGTAGTATCCATAGCTTGAATCAACATTCTTCCTTGGAGTTTCTCTTTCAAATCTTGGTTTTGAGATGTTACCTTTTTCCTGAGATGATTTTTCTTCTTTTGGATGGCAAGAGAGTACATCAGAATAACTTCTGGAATTATTTTTCATACTTGATGGTTCTCCTTTGAAACCAATTCTAGACTTGTCATGTTGAGGTCTTTGAGTGTTAAGAATGTTGTCAAGAGCTAGAGAGCTTTGCCAATTCCTTTTGATTTTCTCCAATTCCTTTCTTAGGGACACTATTTCAGCTTCACGTTTTTCACAGATATCATCCTTCTCTTTTAACTTGCTGTTCAAGAAGTCTTCCCTTCTTTTTGCTTCCTCTCTTTCTATTTTGAGAGAAATTATCTTCTTTTGTAGATTATCATTTTATTCAATGGCACTCATTAGCAAACTATCCATGTTTCTTTCATCTTCTATTTCTGAGTCATCATCATTTGTGAATGCCATGAATAGTGTTTCTTTGCTTCCAACATAATTACTTTCCTCATCTGATTCATCATCGCTTTCTTTGTACTTATGCACATTTCTAGTTGATTTCCTCTTTATGACTACGAATTCATCTTCATTAGACTCATCTTGTTTAGAGAAGAAGTTCTTCTTATTAAACCATTTCTTCTTGTACATCATTATTTTAGAATCCTTTTCATCATCACTATCATGTTTATGAGGACATTTTGCAGCGTAATGACCTATTCTTCCAAAATTGAAACAAATAAGAGGGTACTTACCTTTTAGCTTAGATCCCCCTTTTAGTCTTCGTACAAATTGAGCTAACTCATTTTCAGTATTTGATTCATCGTTGTTTTAATTCCATCCTTTTCCTTCTTTTGTAGATTTTGAGGCTTTGAAAGCTACTTCTTTGAAATTTGGGATCCCTTTCCTCATCTCATAAGCAATAAGAATTCCATGAAGTTCATCCATCTTGAGAATATATAGGTCCTTCATTTCTTCTATGGCACTTACTTTGGAGTCGAATCTGTCAGGAAGTGATCTCAGGATTTTTTGAACTATGGTGCTTTCTTCAATATTTTCCCCTAGTCCTTTAAGAGAGTTAACTACTTCAGCTACTCTGAGGAAGTATGATGCAATATCTTCTTCATCATCCATTTTCAGACTCTCGAATTGTCTTCTATAGGTTTGAAGCTTTGCCTTCTTAACTTTGGAGTCCCCATCATATAGCGAAACCAATTTATCCCATACTTCTTTGGCTGAGTCATAGTTCATGACTTTCATAAATTCGGAATCGGTGATTCCACTAGTGATGGAATTTAAAGCTTTAGCATTAGCAATGTAGGCCTTTCTTTCATCTGGATCAGTTGGAAGACCGGCGGGAGCTTTGTATCCATCTAAAACATAGTGCCATACTTCAGGGCCAAGAGACATTAGATAGTAGGACATCCTCTGTTTCTAGAAACTAGAATTTGTTCCATCAAAGATAGGGAGTTTCCCTGTTGTTTCCATGTTCTTCATTGTGCCTAAGAATCCTTCTTCCAGCTGTTAGGCTAATAATGAAGAAGCTGGCTCTGATACCAATTGTTGGAAATACTGGGAGGGGGGTGAATCAGTATTTCTTTTCAATTGTTAATTATTGTCAATTAGATTCTTCACAATTAAAGATAGAGAGATATATATATAATAATGATATTAAGAATTAAAGAGAACTTCAATCCGTTTCTAATAATAGTATACAATAGATGAGAGAAGGGCACCAACCCTTTTAATGAAACAGGCACCAACCTGTTTTCCAAGCACCAACTTGGACTTTGATGAGGCTCCGACCTCTAGGGGTTCGACCCTATCTTCTCAAGGCACCAACCTTTTGTTTAGGAGCTCATACTCCAAGGACACAAATCCTGGTTTTTCAAGTGGTTTTAGGGCTCCAGCTCTAAGGACTCCAATCCTATTTATAGAGAGAACTTGAAAGGATTCAACCCTAGAATAAAAGGTTACCAAAGATTACAGTGTTACCATTTAAAATCTTCACATCATCTTCACTGGACATTCCTCATCCGCTAGCAATGTTTGTGATGCTGGAGGCTGCTTCAACAGATGTATGTATGATCTTCAATGTCTTAGAGATGCTTCGCAAAGTTCTGAATTATTTCTCTACAACTCCAAAAGTTTTGAACTGTCTCTTCACGACTCAAATTTATGAGTAGAATGATATAACAGGTACGTTTCACTTCAAATCAGTTTCTGTGTAGTACACAAATCCATTGACCAATTATTACAGGGTTGAGAAGATTATCATAGGTATGAATCATATGTCTGTGTAGCATCATCACAGGTGTGAGTCAACACATGTCCGAATATGTATCAAGCATCACAGATCCAATCAAGTCTGAGCGGCATCACAGTTCTGTGTTTAGCATTACATGTATATATTAAGCACCCGAGTCTGTCACCTTATCACAAATCTTTGTTTAGCATTACATATACTCCATAGGTTGTCCGATTATGTGTAAAGTGCATAACCCAAATAGAATTACTCCACAGGTGGTCCGAGTAATGTGTAACGTGAGGAATATATGACCCAGAAAACACTGCTCTTCAAGTCAGTTGATACACGTCCGAATTTCCACCAAAAGACTCGATATTCTCCTCAATTTCATGAGTTGTGAACCCTTTTTGTGTGCTCTGATGTCTTATTCTTGTCTTCACCGAAAAACGTGATGATCAAATGAAGTGATGGGACGTCATAATTATACAGGTTTGACGTTAGAAGAATGGACACATCTTTCTAGATGTAGGCCGACATGAAGGAGCTAGGACAAGTCGGCTCAGAAAAAAATATATATATATAATTATTACACAACTTCAAAAAAACAATATCTTTCTAACCACGGGGAGGTTTGGGGCATATGAGGTCTCGTTGGAAAGAGGAAGGAAACCTCTTTAAGATGGTCTAAGTCCCATTGTGATTAGATGCCTCCAAGATGCCAAAAATTCATTTTTTTTCCTTTGTAACTGTCCGTATTTTTAGTGTAGAAAATATATAGGACAGAATGCCTTCTCCATTGCTTGGCTTCTTAATCATGGGGTCATAGCGTCAACATGATAGTACCCAGCAAGGCAGTAATATGTCACAGTGCAGCCTCTTCTAGTCTTTCAACCTTCATCAAGTGTGTTCATTCATTCAACATGTTGCCATCAATGACAACTTGGATTAACACAAATGATTGTATTCTATATAGAGGAGAATATGCAGACAAAAAGATGTGTCTGAAATGTGGGCATGACAGGTATGATAAATCAAAAAAGAAGGGTAAATCACGTATTGTTCCTCCTTTTAAGATATTGATATACATGCCTGTAATCCCAAGGATTCAAAGGCTCTTTCATTGCAAATAATTAGCTATGTTGTAGGGATGGCGTGCCTCACACAGAAGTGAGTTGGGATTTATGTGAATCCCAACTGATTCAATAGCCATGAAGCATATAGAGGATACATGGCCCGAAAAATTCAAGGATGAAGAATGAATTCTACGACTCATCATATCCATGGATGGCGTCAACCCATATTCCCTCCATAACACCAACTATTATGTTTGGCCTGTAGTAGTGATCAATAACAATATCCCCCCATGGTTGTCCATGAAGAATGAACATCTTATGTTGGCTCTCATAATCCCTTGTAGAAGACAAGTGAAGAATATGGATGTCTACTTGCAACCAATGGTAGATGAATTGAAGGAATTATGGGATGGGATAAATATATATAATGTATCGAGACCCATCGCAGCAGAGAGGAGTTTTAATTTGTATGGCATATGTGCTTACACGACACATGATTATCCAGGCTTAGGAGTTTGCTCTGGTAAATTACATGTTATTGATTTGTTTATATACGTAACAATATTCTTTCACATATTACTTATTTAATTCATTGTAATTTTTCTGATCTTCATGATATTCTTTAATATGCCATGCATATTAATTGTATACAATAATCTCGCAGGTCTTGTAACTAAAGGGTATTTCGGATGTAAATGTTGTGGACATTCTTTGAAAGCTATATGGTCCAAGGACCTATGAAAGCCAGTGTATGATTGCTCCAGGGTATTCCTCCCAGAAGAACACCCTTACAGAAGGGCAGCATCCGCTTTCAATGGTAAACGAGAGAGAACCCAAAGGCCTCCAATAACGACACCATCTGAATGGCTTAGAGCTTATGAGAGAGAGAGGGAGAAGGATTTGACAGAAATGTTCGATTCAAATGGGAACCTATGTTTGATGATCCAGAATTATTCGACACCTATGTTGAGAAATTTCCCATCGAGATGAAAAGGAAATCTATATTTTATAACCTCCCATATTGGGAGCATATTAAGATTACCCACTTATTAGATCCCATGCATATATTTAAAAATGTTTCATCTTCTTTATGGAGGCATATATCATCGAAACAAAGTGACACATTGGCTGTTAGGAAAGATCTTATTACTTCAAAAACTAAAAAGAAACATTGGCCAAGACAATTAGAAAGTACAGGATTAGAGGTAGACATTGGTCCCTTTAATTCACAGTTTTTCAAAGAAGGTGATGTCCCATGGATTTTTAAAAAAGATGATATTTCTTTGGCAAAGGAAGTTATAATGGGTGTGTGGGTGCCAACTTCATACGGGTCTTCACTACGACGCTGCTTCACCGTGGATGGCCATTTGTCGGGGTTGAAATCTCATGACAATTTTAATATTCTAAGAGTACGTATAATGTCAAAAGCATGATTTTATTATTTGCTATATTAATAAATTTTATCCCATGGGGGGATCATAAAACATAACTAATTTGTATATTATTACACATGTTTATAACTTTGCAGTGTCATTATCCTTTGTTCATGCAGGGGTGTGTGAAACATGAATTCCCTCAATACCTAAGACGTGCCATATCTAAATTATCTGCATTTGGACATTGGATCACGTCAAAGGAGATTCGTGTGGCTAGAATTCCACGGTGGTGTCAAGAGATAGTTGATATTGTTTGTATGTTTGAGAAGGAATTGCCGACGAGTTTCATGGACTTGCAAGTTCATCTTCTAATCCACCTAATAGATGAGGTTTAATTAGTTGGGGTGGTTTCTTTTCGTTGGATGTTCTTCTTAGAGAGGTACATGAATAAATTGAAAGGTTTTGTTCGACAAAGGGAAAACCTTGAGGGGTCTATGGCAGAGGGGTACATATCGTATGAGTCTTTCTATTATGCTAGTGAGTACATCAAGTGTTGAACCTTTAGTTAAACTGAGAGGGGGGGGGGTGAATCAGTTTAACACCTTCCTGATCTTTTAAAACTTTTCATTAAACTTATTTACACCTTCATTTCATATCCAATTTAATGTGTGAGAAATCTTAAACTGTAAGCAGCAGGTATTAGTATTATATAACAGTAGACTTAATATGAGAGCAGCAGGTATTAAGCAGATGATACATATCAGATCAATACATAAATATCATACACAGAGACACCAGATATAAGTGGAAACCCATAAAGGGAGAAAACCACATCTTATTATTTGCGAGATGCAAAGGCAAGCTCCAACTCCCTCTCACCACCGTTTTTCTGCAAGCACCAACCTATAGGAGGCTCCACTCCTCAATTCTGCGCAAGCTACAACTTGCAAGGAAGCACCAACTTCCTTCAATTTTTCAGGGTCCGCACTACAGGAGGCTTCAACCTCGCCGCCATAACCGACAACATATCAAGCCGCAAACTTGACAGTGGCTCCACCAATTTATCAACCGAATGTCTCTGTTGATTTATCGTATATCGCCCGTTCTGTAGCTTCTCTTTTCTGCTCTTCTTCTCTTAATATTCTCTGCCTTATTCTTTTATATTCTGCATTCTCTATATTTTCTCTCTCTCTCACACCCTCTCCTGAGCTTATCAAAATTGATATTATATATAGAAATTGTCACATGACTATTTGTATTTCACAAGGAATTTGAAGTGAACAGTCATGACTCTTTGGCTTCTGTCATCTTATTCCTTTTTCCAACTCATTTTTAGAATTACTACAATATGTACAAATTTCCATGCTACAATGGGATTTTGTATTTTCCTTAGGATACTTGCCTTTGCATCACAAACAATAAAAACTTAATTACAACATTTACATTCACATTCTTAATTACATATTTCAATTTTACTGAGCTCCTTTTCTGGATTTTAGCTTTACTAGATTTGTCTTTTCCTGCTGTTGTTAAGAACCTGTTCTGCATACTCTTTTTTCACTGTCATCTACTTATTCCCTGTTTTTTGTGCTTATTCACCTGTCCAACTCATTCCTGTACCTATTCCTGTTCAACGAACTTTCATCTCTGCATGCTCTCCTCTTCTTTTTCCTTTTCCATAATTGCATTCAAGTTTCATGCCCAATCATTTCCCAAGTCCGAGAAATCTCCCACTTTTAATTCCACGTCGGCAAATTCAATTAAATAAACAAGTCCGGTTTATCTAAATTCAAAGGATTTGAGATATTAATTCCATACTCCCGTATAATTATAACCCTGTATAATTATCACACGACAATCTCTTATATGTACATATGCACTAACTTCCGCATTACAACCCCCATACGCAACATTTAATACCAACTCATTGAACCATATAATTTTTAATTTAACCCTCCGTAAACCGTTGGATATGAGCTGGAAACCCAAATAATAAGGCTTCCACGCTATGCGTATTAAACCTTCGGTCTTTTAACTACGCATATAAATCTTAATTCATATGGTACCCACTTGGAAAATTTAAACATTATATGAAATATTTTCGTATATATTCCCTCGGACCTCATAAAGCATCGAATAACATTAATAAACCAAATTCATATATAAATGACTCCGTCGGGGCCCGCAATTCAATCAAACGAACGCATCCGTACCTGGCTTAACCTCCGCACACCTTAGTTAAACTTCGAGCAAGTTTTGCGAATGATCGTCGTCGAATATCGAGCCTCCAGATCAACGGTGTGTATCGATTTCACTCGATGTCTTTAGTCGATGTATAACGCGCGAAGGCACACTTTAAAGGGCGGTTTTGAAATGGGTTCCTTGCCACGTGTCGATTCCTGTATGGAATCACTCCAATTCATAAAATACCACCTGCTCTGGAAAAGCGGTGCGAAATGGTAGGGTGGTTTTCAGCAATCCGCGTTCACTGTTCATCTGGTCGTGGTTCCGTTCTCCACTCCAGGTTCCGGTCCGCCTATATTATGTACCAGGGTTCTATCAAATGTATAACGCACAGTTCTATTTCTCTGTGCTCCCAAGGTTCTGTCACCCTGAATCATCAGCCTCCAGTTCGGCTCTCACCATCGTGGTTGATCTAGGAATGGGATTCCTTTCCGGCCTTTATGCGCTTCAATAATCACCATAAACACGTTAACCTTGGACGTGAACTCAACTTCTCACTACGTCTTAGCAGGGAACTCTTCCAATTTTCAACGGACCTCCATAATCCCTCACGAGGATTCATACCAACATTCGAACAGAATTCTGATATGGTCAGTCTTTCCTCGCATGACCATTAAATATTCACTAGATATAAAAAAATGTGTGCTGTGGCACCAAGGTAAATATAGTTTCACAGTCTTATCCCTCTAATTGCTTCTATAGGTATGGCTAGGCATACTAAATAATTTCACTGACATCAATTTATTTCAATCCCATGTAGAATCATTATCAACTTGGTTGTACAGAAATCTGCTACCATTCATCCAGAACTCATATGTTCCTGAAGCTCCTCTAAAACTGCCTCTTCTTCATGTCTCATGCCTTGTGAATAGTTTAGGTGTTGCTCCTGTCTTTACCTTTGCCATCAATGACAACATTTCCAACAGTCTCCCCCTTTGGCATTGATAGCAACACCCCCACCAATAATCCTATGCTTCTTCTGCTTTCCTTTTAGAAGTCCCTTTTTGCTTTTCCTCCCCCTTTGACATCAATGGCAAAGGGTTGCTCATTTCCTAGTTTGCTTTCTGCATTTCCTCTCTCTGAGTTATGTTTAGGCCCTCTTCTACTGACTTTGTACCATGCTGCTCCAGACTGATATATAAGACTTGTTGAGAGAATACTTTGAAGATTATCGATCCTGAATATACACTTGGTGTTCTTTTGCCTTAATTATTTGATCCTGAGGACCTGTATTATACTTTCCCTGTTGGCTGATCTCCCCCTGGACTGATATTTTCGTTTTTGTTCTCCCCCTGAACCTGTGCTTTCTCTTTATCTCAGAGAGTAGCATCAACAGATACTACCCCTAGTCTATCTCTTAAATATTCAAATGGTTCTCTTGCAAGTGGTTTGGTAAATATATCTGCTGTCTGTTCTTTTGTTGGTACATACTCCAGTTTTACTGTTTTCTGAGCTACTTGTTCTCGGAGAAAATGATACTTGATTGGAATATGTTTGGTTTTTGAATGAACCGCAGGATTTTTAGATATACTTATCACACTTGTATTATCACATTTGATTGAGATAGGTTCATAATGCTTACCTTCATGTCTTGAAGAGTTTGCTTCATCCACATGACTTGTGTACAACATGCTGCTGTTGCTATATATTCTGCTTCAGCTGTAGACAGAGAGATGGATGTTTGTTTCTTGCTTAACCATGCCACTAGACTTTCTCCTAGATAGAAAGCACCTCCACTTGTACTTTTCCTGTCATCAACACAACTGGCCCAATCTGCATCTGTGTATGCTGTTAAAGTGAAGCTTTTTCCTTTAGGATACCAAAGTCCATATTGTGTTGTTCCTTGTAGATATCTGAGTATTCTTTTTACTGCCAAAAGATGGTTTTGTTTAGGTGTTGCTTGATATCTTGCCACTAGTCCTACTGCTAGCATGATGTCTGGTCTTGATGCTGTCAGATACAGCAGGCTTCCTATCATGGATCTGTAGAGTTTTTGATCTACATCTGCAGTCCCATCATCAGCACACAGCTTGCATCCCGTGATCATGGGGGTTGTCACAGGTTTGTAGTCCTCCATTTTGAATTTTTTCAGCATTTATTTTAAGTATTTTTCTTGAGAGATGAATGTGCCTGTGTTCTTTTGCTGAATTTGCAATCCTAAGTAGAAACTGAGTTCTCCAATCATAGACATTTCAAACTCTGTTTTCATCTCATCAGCAAACCCTTTTGCTAGTTCATCTTTTTTGCTTCCAAACATAATGTCATCAACATATAAAACAACAATCAGGAGTTCGTTTTCATGGGCTTTTATGCATAAATTGTTGTCTACTCCACCTCTCTTAAAACCCTGTTTTTGCAAATATTTATCCAGTCTTGAGTACCAAGCACGAGGAGCCTGTTTCAGTCCATATAGGGCCTTCTTCATTCTGCATACATAGTCTTCTTTGTCTGTCAATGAGAAGCCTTTTGGTTGTTCCATGTACACTTGTTCTTCTAGATCTCCATTAAGAAAAGCAGACTTTACATCCATTTGATATACCTTGAAGTCTTGGTAGCATGCAAATGCCAGGAACATTCTGATAGCTTCCATTCTGGCTACAGGGGCAAATGTTTCTTCATAATCAAGTCCTTCAATTTGTGAGTACCCTTTGCAGACCAAGCTGGCTTTATTCCTGATTACTTGTCCTTGCTCATTCATTTTGTTTTTGAATACCCATTTTGAACAAATGATATTCTTCTCAATGGGTCTAGGAACTAGTTCCCAAGTATTGTTTTTCTCAATTTGATCCAATTCTTCACTCATAGCATTCACCCAAGACTTGTCCCTGCTGGCTTCTTCAAATTTATTTGGTTCTATTTGTAACAACATGGCTATGTATACCTCTTCAGTTTGTTCTGTCAGCTGCCTTCTTGTTTGGACTCCTACACTCTTGTCTCCAATGATTTGATCTTCTGGATGGTTCTTTTGAGTGTATCTTGAGGGGGTTTTCGAGTTTAGTTCGGTATCTTCTGAAGTCTTGCTTGCTCCATCATCATCTTGGTCCTCTTCTTCATGATTTTCTGAATAGCTGCTGCAGTATGTATCTCTTGTCTTGTTTGGGAGTTCTTCATCAAATCTTACATCAATAATTTCTACAATTTTTCTAATAGTCTTGTTGTAGCATCTGTATCCTTTACTCTTGGATGCATATCCTAAGAGTATTCCTTCATCTGCTCTTGCATCAAATTTCCCCAGATTTTCATCATTGTTCTTTATGTAGCACTTGCTGCCAAAGACTCTAAAGTGCTTGATTGATGCAGGTTTACCATGCCATAGCTCATAAGGTGTCTTGTCATTGTTAGGTCTTAAATGAGCTTTGTTTAGAATATGTACTGTTGTGTGTACAACTTCTGCCCAAAAGGTTTGAGTAATGTTATTCGCTTGCATCATAGCTCTGGCCATTTGTTGTACATACCTGTTTTGTCTCTCTGCTACTCCATTCTACTAAGGTGTCCTTGCAATGGTAAATTGTTGCTTTATTCCATGTTCATTACATAGGTCTGCAAACTCATAATCTATGAATTCTCCTCCTCTGTCTGATCTGATACATTTTAGCTTGCATCCAGTTTGATTTTTTTCTAATGCTTTGAATATCTTAAATTTTTCCAGTGCTTCTGATTTGTTCTTGAGAAACGCAACCCATGTCATTCTGGACAAATCATCTATTATCAGCATGAAATAGGATTCTCCACTTGGTGTCTTAGTTCTAGCAGGTCCACACAGGTCCATGTGCACAAGCTCGAGTGGTGTTCTTGTTGATAGCTCATCTTTAGATTTAAAGGATGTGCGAGTCTGTTTCCCCAATTGACAAGATTTGCATATGGTATTTGAAGGTCTTTTTATTTCTGGCATATCTCTGACAGCTTTCTTCTTGCTCAGTCTGATGATATGGTCGAAACTGAGGTGTCCCAATCTCCTATGCCATAACCATGACTCCTCAAGTTTGCTAAGGTGGCAGGCTTCATCTTCCTCTTTCACTATGTACACATTACTCTCTGTTCGAATACCTTTGAGCAGAGTCTTTCCAGTTGTGCTTGACCTGACTACACAATCTTGTGCTCTAAAAATAAATTCACACCCTTTGTCACACATCTGACTCACACTCAGTAAATTTGCTTTCAGTCCATCCACAAATAGTACATCTTGGGCCTTTCCTCTGCCATTGTCTATGCTGACTGAGCCTTTTCCCTTGATCTTTCCTAATTTATTATTGCCAAAAGTAACATTGCCAGATTTCTTTTCATCAAGAGTTATAAAATTGCTTTTGTCTCCAGTCATGTGTTTAGAGCGGCCACTGTCCAAATACCACTGGCTTTTCAGGTCTTGAGCAGTTAGAGCTAGGTCACACTTATTCTCCTTCTTTTTCCATTGGAGGCATCCTTTTGTTTTATATCTTTTGTGAGATGATGAATCACTCTCTTTCAAAGGACATTTGAAAGGCATATCTCCAGCTTGATTGCATATAAAGCATTTGATCATAGTTTTTGCAGAATTGTGAGTATGAACAAAATTTCTTTGATTCATAAACCTCCTTGAAGTGTTGAAAATCAATCTTTGTCCATACTTTCTACATTCAATGATTTTATGGCCAAATTCTTTGCAATAAAAACAGTAACCATAGAAACTGTTTGCATACCTGATGTGAGGTTGTCTTCTCCAGTTGCTTGTTTGAGGCAGTCTCTTCATTGTTTGCATCTTTTGCAGGTTTGAATTACTCCTCCTTATATGACAATATGCAGCAATGTGTCCCAGCTTGTGGCAGACATAACAGGTGGCATTCTTCATAGGAGGGAAGAATATCCTTTGATGGCTTGCAAATTTGATATGATCAGGAGTATATGATCCTTTCTCTGGTGTCTTAGTATTTTTTGCAATCTTTGTTATTAGAGGTTTCTTCTGGTCTCTGTCTTTCTCATTACATGTTTCTTCCTTTGTAGGAATTATTTGAGCTGCTTCATTAGCCTTCTTTGCTTTCACAAAAAATATATTTTTGTTTTCCTTTTCTTTGCCTTTACTTGATTCTCCTTCATAGCCTATCCCAGTTTTTATTAGAGGAGATCTTTGGGCATCCAAGATTTCATTCAACTTACCAGAGCTTGTCATTTGAGAAGGGTATATAGACACTTTCTATTGAGCACTTTCTAATTTCTTCCTCAGACATACAATTTCTTCTTCCAGCTTCTCTTGTTCTCGAGTTTTATCCTTGATTTTCCGAAGTAACGTATCTTCAATCTTCTTGGCTTCTTAAATCTTTACCTTCAGCTGCATGAGGACTTCTGAATTTTGTTCTTCTTTCACACATTTGAGGAGAATCTCTTTTTGTTTTCTGAATTTTAGTTTGAGTCTGTCAATTTCCTCCAGAGCACTTCTTAGCTCCCCCTCAAGGTCGACTTCCCCTTCTTCTTCTTCTTCTTCTAGCAAGAATCCTTCAAGATCTTCTATGGCCATCAGTAAAAATTCAGAGGTTCCCTCTCCTCCTGAGGATTCATCTGATTCTTCAGATGTACTGTTGTCTTGTTGAGCATAGAAGGATTTTCTGCTGAATTTCTTTCCTTTCTGCTAGCTCTTTGATATGTTTTTCTCTGATTCTTGAGCCTGATTCCTTACTTTCTTGTGAGGACACTTAGCAGCATAATGTCCAACTCTTCCACAGTTAAAGCATTTGAAGGGAAGTTTACCTTTGTATCTACCTGAGCCTCTATCCAGTTTCTTGAAAAATTTAGCTTCTTCTTCATCAGAGCAAGAGCATATGTCTTCTTTTTCTTCTTTCTTCTTTTTTGTTTTAAAAGTTGCTTCCCTCGTACTTGGCTTCTTCTGTGGGAGCCTCATCTCATATGCTGTTAGATTTCCAAGTAGCTAGTTCATGGTCAAAGTCTCCCAATCAGCTGTCTCTTCTATTGCAGACACCTTGGGATTAAATCTGGATGGGAGTGATCTTAGAATATTTTGCACAACTATACTTTCTGGCATGGTTTCTCCAAGAGCTTTCATATTGTTAAAAATTTCTGCAACTTTTAAGAAGAAGCTGCCAATATCTTCATCATCATTCATTTTTAAATTTTCAAACTGGGCTCTATATATTTGAATTTTGGCAGTCTTTACCTTTTTATTTCCCTCATGGATATTCTCTAGAGTGTCCCACATATCTTTGGAAGTCTTAATGTGCATTATTTTGATAAACTCAGCTTCACATAGTCCATTTAATATTGCATTCATTGCTTTTGCATTAGCTACAAAGCTTTGTTTAGCTTCTTTCTCTGAATCAGTTGACTTTGTGACATATCCAAATTCCACAGCATCCCAAACTTCTAATCCTAAAGACATTATATATGCTTTCATTCTGATTTTCCAAAAGGCATAATTTGCACCTGTAAAGAAAGGGGCTTTATTGGTTGAGCTTCCCTCTTGACTAGCCATCTTGAGAGCCTAGGATCTCCTTTCAGTTGTTAGACTGATATAAAAGGAACCTGGCTCTAATACCAATTGTTGAACCTTTAGTTAAACTGAGGGGAGGGGGGGGTGAATCAGTTTAACACCTTCCTAATCTTTTAAAACTTTTCATTAAACTTATTTACACCTTCATTTCATATCCAATTTAATGTGTGAGAAATTTTAAACTGTAAGCAGCATGTATTAGTATTATATAACAGTAGACTTAATATGAGAGCAGCAGGTATTAAGCAGATGATACATATCAGATCAATACATAAATATCATACACAGAGACACCAGATTTAAGTGGAAACCCATAAAGGGAGAAAACCACATCTTATTATTGTTGTGATGCAAAGGCAAGCTCCAACTCCCTCTCACCACTGTTTTTCTGCAGGCACCAACCTACAGGAGGCTCCTACCTCAATTCCGCAAGCTACAACTTGCAAGGAAGCACCAACTCCCTTCAATTTTCTGCAGGCACCAACCTACAGGAGGCTCCAACCTCAGTCAGCTACAACTGACAGCTATCAAGCTGCAACTTGATAGGGAAGCTCCAACTTCCTCAATTTATCAAACTGAATGTTTGTTGATTTACTTCAGATATCAGCTCTGTTCTGTAGCTTCTCTTTTCTGCTCTTCTTCTCTTAATCTTCTCTGCCTTATTCTTCTATATTCTGCATTCTCTATATTTGCTCTCTCTCTCTCTTGAGCTTATCAAATTGATATTATATATAGAAATTCTCACATGACTGTTTGTATTTCACAAGGAATTTGGAGTGAACAGTCATGACTCTTTGGTTTCTGTCTTCTTATTCCTTTTTCCAACTCATTTTTAGAATTACTACAATATGTACAAATTTCCATGCTACAGTGGGATTTTGTCTTTTCCTTAGGATACTTGCCTTTGCATCACAAACAATATAAAAAAAAATTACATTTACATTTTTCAATTATACATCTCAATTCCACTCAGCTTCTTTTCTAGATTTTGGCTTTACTGGATTTGTCTTTTCCTGCTGCTGATAAGAACCTGTTCTGCATACACTTTGTTCACTGTCATCTGCATATTCCCTGTATTTTGTGCTTATTCACCTGTCCAACTCATTCCTGTACATATTCCTGTTCACCAAACTTTCATCTCTGCAGGCTCTCCTCTTTTTTTTTCTTTTCCATAATTGCATCCAAGTTTCATGCCCAATCATTTCCCAATCCGGGCAATCTCCCACTTCTCTTTAATTCCACGCTGGCAAATTCAATTAAATAAACAAGTCTGGTTTATCTAAATTCAAAGGATTTAGATATTAATTCCATACTCTTGTATAATTATCACCCGACAATCTCTTATATGTACATATGCGCTAACTTCGCATTACAACCCTCATACGCAACATAATAGTTGACTATTGAACCATATAATTTAACCCTCTGTAAACACATGTAGTAAACCCAAATAATAAGGCTTCCACGCTATGCGTATTAAACCTTCGGTCTTTTAACTATGCATATAAATCTTAATTCATATGGTACCCACTTGGCAAATTTAAACATTATATGAAATATTTTCGTATATATTCCCTCGGACCTCATAAAGCGTCGAATAACATTAATAAACCAAATTCATATATAAATGACTCCGCCGGGGCCCGCAATTCAATCAAACGAACGCATCCATACCTGGCTTAACCTCTGCACACCTTAGTTAAACTTCGAGCAAGTTCTGCGAATGATCGCCGTCGGATATCGAGCCTCCAGATCAACGGTGTGTATCGATTTCGCTCGATGTCTTCAGTCGATGTATAACGCACGAAGGCGCACTTTAAAGGGCGTTTTTGAAATGGGTCCCTTGCCATGTGTTGATTCCTGTATGGAATCGCTCCAATTCATAAAATACCACCTGCTCCGAAAAAGCGGTGCGAAATGGCAGGGTGGTTTTCGGCAATCTGCGTTCACTGTTCATCTGGTCGTGGTTCCGTTCTCCACTCCAGGTTCCGGTCCGCCTATATTATGTACCAGGGTTCTATCAAATGTATAACGCACAGTTCTATTTCTCTGTGCTCCCAAGGTTCTGTCACCCCGAATCATCAGCCTCCAGTTCGGCTCTCACCACCGTGGTTGATCTAGGAATGGGATTCCTTTCCGGACTTTCTCCGCTTCGATAATCACCATAAACACGTTAACCCTGGACGTGAACTCAACTTCTCACTACGTCTGAGCAGAGAACTCCTCCAATTTTCAACGGACCTCCATAATCCCTCATGAGGATTCATACCAACATTCGAACAGAATTCTGATATGGTCTGTCTTTCCTCGCATGACCATTAAATATTCACTAGGTATAAAAAAACGTGTGCTGTGGCACCAAGGTAAATATAGTTTCACAGTCTTATCCCTCTAATTGCTTCTACAGGTGTGGCTAGGCATACTAAATAATTTCACTGACATCAATTTATTTCAATCCCATGTAGAATCATTATCAACTTGGTTGTATAGAAATCTGCTACCATTCATCCAGAACTCATATGTTCCTGAAGCTCCTCTAAAAATGCCTCTTCTTCATGTCTCATGCCTTGTGAATAGTTTAGGTGTTGCTCCTGTCTTTACCTTTGCCATAAATGACAACATTTCAAGCAGATCAACAACAGACCAGGTGTGGTAATTTGTGACAATGAAAGGGATGAAGACAAAAGAGAAGGGGAGTTTCTCCAAGCGAGTGGAAAAAAGCGCTTGATAAAGAGTAAGCGACTTATGATTTTTCAAATTTACACAAAGTAAATATTCATGTTGAACTTTGATATAATTTATATTTTGATCTCTAAGTACTATATAATGTTGGTTTGATTTCATCAGCGAATGTAGAAATTGAAGCAATCAATAAATTCGTTCTTTACAATTCTGAAGCGACACAACCGTGGGTCGCATTGTACGAACAAAAGAGGATGAAATGGGATAGTGACAGGAAAGAATTCAGATAGTTGAATGGTAGAAGTGTGCCTTATCTCAATCATTTAAAAGAACATATGCCAAAAATATGCCCCAACAGTTGGTTTGTTGACCAAGTCAGAGAGAAATACGGTGCAACCGGTCGTTACCTGCATGTTGAAGAGGATGCGCTAAACGTAGGGATTGTGTGCAAAAACTCGGTAATAATCTACTTAATTTATATGTAAATTTGAAACTTATAAGACATCTATATTTCATATTTTAACTGTTGGGTTATTATAAGATACGTGACACTATGATTTTTTTAAAAATTTTATAATAGGTGCATTTGTTCCCATCTATGTGGGCATATGGACACCATTTTCGCACAGAAAATGTCAATGCTGGAAACATCACACAAGATTGTGGAGTGGGAGTCGAGTTCGATCAATCTAGTCAATCTAGCCACCGTGATCAAAGCCTAGTATGAGGGACGTTAGGTTACGTCAGAAAGATACAAGAGATCATTGAAGTGGATTTATCTTCTTTCCAATGTGTTATTTTTAGGTGCAAGTGGTGGCACACCTTTGATCGGAATAATGTAAAGGAAGATCGTGATAGTAGGCTGATATGTATCAACTCTAGAAAGATGTGGGATGAAGCTAAGGAGCCCTATGTTTTCCCCAAACACTGCAACCAGGTGTTTTTTTACCCAGATGTGTTGGATAGGGATTGTTGGTTCGTATTGAGACATGACCCTAGATCAAAACATATTTTTGAGAACAATAGTGTTATCATGCCATGCGAGCTGGAAGATAATGAGGGTGATCATGAAAACCGAAAGTGATATGGTACATGTGTTATTTCATCAATATTTATACTTTTTAAGATGGGTTTTTCGAAACATTATAATATGTATTTTGAATTAATTGGTAATTTTGATTGTGTTAATGTTAAAGTCAATATTTCACTTGATAATTTGCAATTATGTTGATCTCAAAAACAATGGCATACTATATAAAGTTTTTTTTTTTTTTTGTATGTAAGATCATAATAAAATAATGATAATTCTAAAGTACATGAATTTATTTACATTATTTTCTAAACTTTATTATGTTACAATAATTCATATTATTCTAGATTTATTATTTTACAATTATTTAAAATTTTACAAATTTGCATATTTAAAATTTTTAATAAAATCATTTCACATTAATACAATTACAATTTTACAATTTTACATACAATTACAATTTTAGAATTTTACATACAATTACAATCAATTCACGGTAATACAATTAAAATTTTACAAATATTTTACATAGAATTACAATTACAATTACAATTTCAATTTTACAATTTCACGTACAATTACAATTATAATTACAATTTTAGAATTTTACATATATACAATTACAATTTTACAAATTTAAAATTTACAATTACCATTACAAATTTACATATATACTATTACAATTACAATTTTACAATTTTACATACAATTGCAATTTTACAATTTTACATATATACAATTACAATTACAATCATTTCACAATAAATTAAATATTACAATTACAATTAAAATTTTACCAATATTTTACATACAATTTTAAAATTACAATTAATACAAATACAATTACAATTTTAGAATTTTACATACAATTAGAATTACAAATATTACAATTTTACAATATCATGATCCTTAATATTAAATTAATTAATAAACATCGCATTCATGATAATCATCGTACAAACATCATATTTGACTAAAAAACACATTCAAATTCGCTAACATCATCGTGATCATGGTCATCTAACAAAACACAATTAACATTATATAACATCATCACAACACAGACATCAAATATACATCCCATGTGAAATGACTACTATCACATACACATCTATGTGCAAGCTGCACATTAAATGAACATATCCAACATGACCTAACAATATACACATCATGATGATCACCAACATGTAAATTAATTATAATCGCAACATGAACATAAAATACATGGACCATATATATATATAACTGAATAATGTCAAAAATATACAACTATAATATAAATGTCATGGCATCATCAATAGCAGTACTGAATAATGTCAAAAATATACAACTATAATACAAATGTCATGGCATCATCAATAGCAGTACTAGTCGAGGCCTGCTCAGTCAATGGTGCAGCCTTGACAAGCTCAGATACATGATGATCATCACGTGCCTGCTGATCTGGTACTAGTGCCTCATGCTTATCAGGATCAACTGTTGGCTGCTCATCGTAATGACTCGACATGGTTGATGGTCCAGCCTGCTCATGATCATGAGTACTTGGATCCTGCAGACTACTGACTGGACATGGCCGATGGTCCAGCCTGATCTCCATGATGATTGTTGCTCAATGCTAGTGGAGGTCTCTCATCTGGCACGGCACGAGGTGAACGATCATCAGATGATGCATCGCTACTCGTGCACTGTCGATCACGTGTTGTGTCTCGACCATGCCTATATCGTGTAACGGTCCTATTCAGCCGCGTAACTAAGGTCATAGCTTCTACGACATGCCGCATCAGGCTGTACATGTCACGCGGCATGCCTTTCCACATTTGTAACAGCCTACCATCAGCCTGTATGTCTCTCATAGTAGCGGGCCTGGTGCCTGCCTCAACAATCAATGTAGTGAGTTGGTCACCCAACTCCATCCTGTATATGTTATCAAGCCTACTACGCCTAGCAAAAGCCAGTATCGGTGCACCAGCAGCAACAGGTCTCTTTACACCAGCTTCCTAATGATCCTCGGCATCTGGCATACCCTGATCGTCATCAAGATCCACACCTAGATCATGTGGTGGTGCTGGCATGTCCTCGCCATCAAAATACCCAATGTCTTCAAAATATATACAAGTACACAACAATAATTAGACAATTTCAGTACACAATTTAATAAAAACAAGTTAAAAAACATGTTAGAATAAATTTAAATAAAATAGTAATATTACCTCTATCATCTGGCAGCTCATCATCTGTGAAGAGGATGTTGGCACACCCTCACCAATCCAAACCAGCATAAGGACAAGGGACCATAATGAAGGGATGCTCGTCAACACTGGCTAGCAACTATAGTGCATCATGCGATATCCTCGTTGAAAACACAGTCTTGCCCCTCTTGGGCATCGTTTGTCCCCACATGTGCATATGTGCCTCGAACATCGATCTATGAGGCTGTCGAACAAAAGTATGCCTTGTCCCTGGAAACCTCTCAAAAAATAAACAAAAAAGTTATGAAGCAAAAGGGAAGTTGACCCTCCCTTTTGCATGAGCACAACATCTATCTAAGGCTGTACAAAATTGCCGCAAAAAAATGGCAGACCACCTGACAAGTGGTGGCTCCTGTACTAAAGAATCAATATAATATAGAAGCAAGCAACTAATGTGTTTCCCATCACTCGTGTTGTGTGAAATGGTCGAAATCAGAAGTGAGAGGCACCTCACCTCCTAACTACCAAATGCACCAAGACGTAACTGACCTCCAGAGACCTGAAAATCTAAAAGAGCAGTTTATCTATGCTAATGTATCTCTAGGAGTACACCAACTGACTCCCTGATGCATAGCCAACTGGAACCTCTGGGAACGAGGGAAAATTCACCCCTCTCCTCGATAGCCCTATAATGAAATATATGTCCTCCTCAATGGGCGCGTACCACTAGTTAGGAGCAACCCAGAAAGCCTATCGGTGGGCATTCCACCTGTGGATAAGATGTCTCAAAAACAAACCATGGCCCTTTAGAAGTAGCCTCCTCATAGAACTTGAGGAGGCCTACCTACCTTAGGAGCCCCTAGGTAGCTACTGTAATAGGGTGAGGGTACGCATCTCTCTCCCTCTCTCGTGCTTCCCACAGGAGAACCATGTTATACTAGTCCACCTGTTGTTGTTGTTGTTCCCCCTCTTCTCTCCTTTCACGTCTCTAAATGATTGACATATTAAATACAATTTTTTTATTAAATGAGACATTTATTTAGGAATATACATATATAATTTTTTTTGGAAAAAAAAACAATCGGTGCGCCACAAAAAACAAGCATGCACCGATATCGGTGCGTCTTTTTTTTGTCGCGCAACAGTGGTGGTGCACCAGAAAATATTCAACGCACTAGCGGCAGTGCACCTGAAAATTTTCAGTGCACCGTTGACTAGGGATGGTGTCAAGAGTGCGGTGCACTAACTAAACTCTACACCCCGGGGCATATATTTTGATCAGCGCATCGACCTCCTCACGTCATTACATAGTCAACGGTGTGTTCTTTTACTAGGCCACACTGTTAACCCTGTCAAAAAGTAGAATGCGATGCGCTGACAAAAATACCCGCCTCGGGGCGGATATCTAAGTCAACGCACCGCATTGCCACTATTCCACATGGTCAACGGTGCGGCGGGGTAACCGACCGCACCACACTTTTTTTAAAATTTTGAAATAACACGATGCACCTTTTGGTACCGCCCCGGAACCAGTGTGGATACCATTAGCACTGGTTGCAGTGTAGCCTGTAAATTTCTAGGCAACACTGCGAACCAGTGCAAATCGAACGGCTCGAGCACACCGCACGACAAATTTTTTTTTCTTTTAAATGGTTAATTTTAAGGAAAAAAAAAAAAAAAAACCCTTTACATTTGGTTGTCGAGGAGGCATATTGGCTGTAGAATTTGCAAAAGAAAATTTTCCCAACGTTTTGCAAAATTCAAGCTGGAGATTGGTGGGCAATGCACAGTAGTAGTGCGTGCAATGGGAGCATCGATGTCAGGGCGACTCAGACAAGGATAAATTGCACCAGTGCTTGAGAGCTCTAGAGCACTGAGAAAAGTGAAAAATGCAGTTTTTTGGCCATAATTTTTTTTTTTTATTTAACCCTGTTCTGGTGCGCGTGGTTTCATAGGCGCACCGGTGCAGTTTCTTAAGACCACACCGGGCGGTTTCTTTTTTGGCGTAAGGTTTAGGACACACCGGTGCAGAATTTTTGTCAAGCACCAGTGCGCTACATTATTAAGACACACCGGGCGGGTTTGTACAGAGCGCATGGTGTCCATTGTGGCAATGTTTTGTGAGCACCAGTGCCTTCTCTTGTTGAACGCACCAGTGCGGTTTAGATTGATAAGCTCACCGGACAAAAAAAATCCGCAAAAACCTCCGCCCACCAACCTCCTCTAGTAACCTCCACTAGAAACGGATGTCTGGGGTATTTTTATAAGGGGTTCCTCAAAAACATCCGCTTGAGGGTCTTTTCCTTGTAGTGCTAGATGAGGCTAATTCCCAAGAAGTTATAGCAGAAATACATGCAGGGGTATGTGGCAGACATTTGTACTAGAAGGCCACTACAAGCAAGATTTTAAGAGTTGGTTATTAGTGGCCAACTCTTTTTTCTTATGTTTTTTCTAAAGTCAGAGCTTGCACTGAATGTCAAAAGTTCATTGGTAAGTAAAAGCTACCTCTACCTCTGATTCCCATTTCAGCAAATGCTCCTTTCCAGCAGTGGGGGGCAGATTTTATTGGTGAGATTCATCCACCATAATCAGGACAACACATATGAATTCTTACAACCACAAATTATTTCACCAAGTGGATTGAGGCCATTCCAACTAGAAATTCCACCGACACGATAATCATCAAATTTCTGTTGGAAAACATTATGTCTAGATTTGGCTGCCCTCATAATTTAGTGACTGACAATGAAATGGCTTTCAAATATGCCAATATGAACAGTTTTTGTCAGAATTATAATATTGATTTGACACAATCTACACCTTATTACCTTCAAGGTAATGGGCTAGCCGAGTCATCAAATAAAATTCTAGTGAGAATTATAAAAAAGATGATGACTGAAAATAAAAGAAATTGGGATACTCAGCTAGTTCTTGCTCTTTGGACAGATAGGGTAAGTGTTAAAAGATCAATTGAAGCTTCTCCCTTTTAGATTGTTTATTGTGTTGATGTTGTCATGCCATTACATTTGGCCCTGCCTGTCATGAATATTTTATAGTATGAGATGGACAATTCAAACCCCTTGCAAAGAAGGATGCTGCAATTGATAGAAATTCATCAAAGTCGGGAATCCCTCATTGAAAAAACAGAGAAGTACAAGGCCAAAGTAAGAGTTGTCTTTGATAAAAGGGAAAAACAACAAACATTTCAGGAAGATTATTTAAGCAAAGAGATACCTTGTTGCATAAAATTACTATGTCTAAAATAAAAGAGGAGACAACTTCCTCTTCAATGGGTAAACACAGGAAAAGGCTCATCATGATAGAAGAACTTCCAGAGGAATTCAACCCTGAAGTTATAACTTCCAGTCTTGTTCTACCTTCAGAGGAAGCTAGCCCTGAAGCCATGAGGTCAAACCTTGTTCTAGAAACTACTCAAAAGACTCAACAAAACAACGATATTTCATTAAGAGGGCCTACTATTTCGCAGGTATTTTCATCACTTAAGAGAGGGAAAATCAAAGTGTTTAAGATTATCACAAAGGAAGAGCCTACTTTGGCTCAACTCTTCTCATCTATTGGCTACTCAACCAAGAAGAGGAATACGACTGTAATACATTCATACTCATCTTATGAAGATAGCAGTGATACAGAATATACCGAGTCAAAGTTTGAGGAGAGATAATCTATCATATTTATACATGGAGGAAAAAGGTCTAAGTATATTCCAAATCCATACATCTAGAGACCTTGCACCAGGCCTAAAAACAAACTCAGATTAACCAGCAAACTTATAGCTAACCCTACTCTCAGGGATGAGATCATAGATGTTGATGACAGCCCAGAAGATAAAACCAAGAAGAAAAAGACTCAGCTAAAAAATAAAACATGGAAAAGGAGGTCAAACAAAAGGGTGACAAAATCTTAGTCTATCAGAATCTTTGCCTCCATATTAGACCTCTAAATAATGAAGATGCGGAGCCTTGAAAATCTGAAGTAGTCTTCCATTTTTAGTTTATTTACAATATTTTCGGATATAGCTACCCTTTTTCATAGGAGGTAGCATTATTTTTGGATATTAGTATATGGAAAGGAAAAGCTACTTTTTGGTTTTAATATCACAATGATGACACCAAGTGGGTGAAGTGGATGTGATTTCTGTTATGATGAGTTTTTCCAGGTGTCAGAAAAACTTCTAGTCGATTAGTCACTCCTATGTTTTAGCAAATATGCAGACAAGTTTTACAGGTACTCCTTTTAGTTATTGGATTCCACCTTTTTTGGAGACAGTTTTGATGAGCTACGAGGGCACTCAACAGCCAACTTCAGCTCCATGATGCTACACTTTATCTTATTTCTATTTTCAGTTTCTTATTTAATGTTTTAGATTAACTCTACCATATGTAGAGAGTTGTAATAATTTCCTAAAATAGATTTCCACTTTTATTGGAGGCTTCTATACAGAGCTCCTATTTTGTATAAATATGGTGTAATCCAAAGATAGAAGGGTTTGATGATTGTATCTTACAGAGCATATTGTGTTACACATTTTTTAATATATAATATATCAGCAGTACTCTTGAGGACTTATGACAGCTTGTTGTGTGTATTTTTTACTTACCTCATGTGTTTTCATATCTAAACTCTTCAGTTTCATATTGTGATGTTAACTCTACTCCATGTTTTTTTTAGTCTCATGTTTTATCTATGCATGATTATCTAATTTTGTCTGTCTCGCATGGAAATCTTTCTTGATAAGACATGTGTGGTAAATTATTTATGAGCATTCCTTGAAATAGATATCTTTAAGTGTACAATGAAATTCTTGTAAGACTTCTAGAAGATTTCTTTCATTGATGCACTATCAATCTGAATTTTGTGTTATTTTTCTATCCAAAAAGTGGACTTCTATTTTATATACCCACTTTCCTTTTGCATATTTTCCTAGCACACAGATTAAATATTTACCCTTGCTACCACATCAAGCCTTAATACCCTCATATGTGTGAAAGTGATTTATCTGTTCGAAACCTTTTCAGCAGATGTAAGATTCAATCACTTTCCAACAATCAAATCCAAATTATAAAATAGCCCTTGAGCTTAATATGTGTCTGGTCAGGCACTTGTCACAATACAAGTGTTGATTCCAGCGCTAACAGTCTCCAAGGAGGGCATTGCAGTAGATCCGGAAAAGATAAGGCCATCATGGAGTGGGTAGCTCCTAAGAGTGTAGATGAGGTGAGATCATTCATGAGATTGGCAGATTATTATAGGAGTTTCATCATGAACTTCTCACAGATTTCTTATCTGATTTCATCATTGCAGAGGAAGGGTAAGAAGTTTGATTGGATAGAGGAGTGTGAGGTTAGTTTTGATCAGCTTAAGCAGTTGTTGACACATGCTCCAGTGTTAAAGATTGTAGATCTGGAAAAGGAGTTTTAGTGTGTACAGATGCTTGTAAGAGAGGAATTGGTGGAGTCCTTATGCGGGATGGATAGGTGGTATGCTATGAGTCGCGAAAACTAAATGAGCACGAGAAGAACTACCTGACACATGATCTTGAGCTAGCAACGATCATACATGCAATGAAGATGTGGAGGAATTATCTTCTTGGACGGAGGTTTGTACTTATTTTTAGGGTCCTATAATAATAGGGTTCATAAAATTTTGAATTGACTTTGATAAGTCTTGTAAATATGTACATACCTTGCTTTCTGCAAGTTGTTTTCCCATATTTTGAAAAAATGAAAAATAATAAAAAATCAAAAAGAGGGTAAAAAGTCCTAAAAGAAAGATCAAAGGACTTAGTAAAATATAAACCCCAAAAGAAAAAGAGAAATAAGACATGAAAGTGAGCAAATCCAAATGCCACTACTTTTAATTTTACTGCAAAAATAATGATTATGTGCAGAGTGTCAATAAATGCCATAATCCATGATCAGTTAAACAGCTTAATCTTAACTCTTCATGTTTTCAATTTTATGTTTAGATAGTGAATAAAGATTTGTCAAACGGTTTAAACTTGACAAATCAATAGATAGGTAGAGAATAATGAGGAGCTCAACAGTTTATTCTGAGCCCTCGGATGAAATAAGGTAGATTTAGATAGTTTTATGCTTTGAAAGAAAAAATTTCAAGGTTGCAAGCCTAAATGCACCTGCAAAATGAAGAAAAAATGTTAGAAATACAAAGCTGGGTAGGTAGAAAGCAGTTGGGAAATCATGTAATAAAGCATCAACGAGCAAAATCACAAATTTCCCCTCCCCTATGAGTATTCAGTATTCTAAGCTATCAGTCAAACAGGCTCGGAGCATTTCTCTGACTTTTGTTGGGACCGTACCCAAGGCTCTATGACTGATTAGTTAAAAATATTGAGTTCTTATGCTAAATCCTCATTTATCATCATTTACCCTTCATTCATGTACTAAAACCCCTTTATCTTAAGTAAGCACACATTCTTACTTAGTTAAATTGTAACCCTAGAATAATTAACTTCATCCATTCATAAGCATTCATAAAAACCCACAAAATCACATTTATCTTAAGTATTATTGAAAGAAATATAAAAATGAGCAAATGCTTGATTATTATGTTATACTAGGAGATAATGTGTATTTTGTTTTACATCACCCTTTCATATTAACTTTTAACATATATTATTAAATCCCTAAAAAATACCCTTTCCTAGTTATTAATTCCCTTATATTTAATAAACCACAAAAACCCACTATTATAAACTTTTGACCAAAGTATTTTATCCCATGTGCATAAATGAAAAACCCAAAATATAAAGCCCTTTGGTATAAAAGATTATCCTTATTCAAATATCACGCCCTATAGTTTTTAAACTATCGAAAATGGTTGAAAACTATATAAATACAATATATAAACCCACCCACTTATGTTTTACTTGAAACATTTAACAAATGTTTAGAAACAAAAACAATAAACCCACATATACCATCCTTAAAGCATATTATATATGTTTTATAACAATTAACCCTTAGCCATTTTATAAAGGTTGTTAACCTATTATAAGCCCCCTCCACATTATAAACCTTTCCGCTGCATTTGATTAAACCTGGTCCCACCTTTCCGCTCCATGCACCTCCCAAACAAATCCTCACCGTTCGCCTTAACATCTCAAATCCGACGGTTGAGGAGTGATATCGCATAAAAAACATGCCCGACCGCCCCAAGGCGAAAGCCATGCGAAATGGTCGGTTTTCCGCTGACCCCTCCCCTCCACATGGCCCCTTCTGATTCGATCGCGTGAGTTTGGCTTAAAACTACTTACCACTAAAAAGAAACGTGATAACCAGCCCAGTTTTCATCTATTACACTGCTCCGAAACCACTTCCCGCCATGATACGACCTGCATTCAATGCAGATGGATACGTTTTAATAAAACCTTTGTATATGCATTCTTCTACCTATCTTTCGTGTTCAGACCAGAGTTTCACTTCCTCGACTGTGTAAAGATGAAAAAATCCTCTGATACCCATTTTTACACCCAGAACCTCCTAAATTCACCAAATAATCCTGTAAAAGACTGCTGAGGAGCTATATTGCTCCAAATCAACCACTGAAGCAATCAATTCGACCAAAAGACTGAAGAAAACCCTGTTAAAACCTATACCTGCGTCAAACTAGGTATTTTTCTAAGAATTTAACCTGCAGTCAAATTCAAAAACCTTTTAAAATAAAGAAAAGCATCCTAAGATCAAAAAATTGATTAAATTGAATTGCCCAAAAGTCCCAGAAATAGGCAAAACCCTACCAAAATTTCCCCAGGAACCCTAGAATCCGCTGCGCACCATTTTCAAAGAAAATTATCATCTCTTCATAGATTAATGATCAATTTCAAGCTCTAAAAGGCCAGAAATCCTCTGCAGGTGCCCGATATCTTCTGAAAAACCTTTTTCATCGGATTTTTAGCCCAATTTGCAGTCAAAAGACTCAGAAAACCCCTGTTTTATGTTTTGGACTAGTTTTTAGCCTAAGAACTTCATTTGAGAGACCTAATTGAGCATAATATCCAAAGAGACATTCTATTTTGCTGAAATTGCCTAATCAAGCCTTTGTTATAGTAAAATTTCCTCTACAAATAGTTTAAACTTTCAAAAGCCAATAAATATGCCTAAAAAACAAAGTGTAAACAAATCTAAAGGTTCAAAAACTCCTAAAGCTAATCTTGCCATGACTCCAAATACTGCAATTGTAGTCAACCCATCACAACCCCCAGTTGTTGATATTGAGCATATTCCCTTAGCTGATATTGACTACAAAATAGTTGATCCTATAGTTGAGTTTAATTTGTTAGATATCCACAACTGGTTTTTTGAAAAATCCCTAGATTATCAGGAAGATTTCCATATTTGGGAATCCAATTTGCCCAAATATGTAGTCCCCCTGACTCACCCTTGTCAAGAAATTATCAGACTATGTCACCAATACTACATTCCTAAACAAAGAGCTATTGTGAATGCAAATAAAGCGGTCATATTTACTATTACTGCAGAGACAATAAACCAAATGTTGCAGCTTCAACCAGACCCCCAAGCAGTCCCATTGTCTATTGAAGCCCTCACTAAGTTATACATTAACTTAGACTTTCATAAAAGGTTTATGATTTTCCAAACTTTCATGCCCCTGCATGTTGAAATTCCAAAATTAAACCCTCCATATTCAACTGCCAAGTTCCCTGAAGGTTCAAGGCATGTAATCTCCATGCTTTCCTTCATACTTGGGTATTTCACTGATGAGCATACTGATGAGTCTATCCTAGGATTTTTGTCCACATTTTCTCCAGGGCAGCCACCTTCAGTTATATTTGACTATGATGGTTTTATAGTTGATAGCATTCACTATCAATTGACTAATTTGCAGCTGGAAGGAGTATTTTGATATACCTCCTATCTTTTCCACTTGTTTATATTCTTCTAATCAAAGAGTTTTCCAATTTTACTTCAGAAGTTGGATATAGAAGGAAAACCTCTATCAGTTGTCTTTTGGACATCTATACTCAGAAAATAAGGCACAGAATTCAGTTATTCAAAGTTTGTAGAGTTGTTTGTACATCCATTGACCACCATCTTGACAAAAATAGAGCAGCCTAGAATCAGTGAGGAAATGAAGAGAATTTTGCAGCTATCAGAGTAAAGTAAAGTAGGTGATTGGTATTTATATGAGAAATTCACTGAAATCAGTGTTTTTGGTTCTAACTTGTTGCCCTACAAGTTATCTAAGAATCCATCTATGAGGATCTTTGCCTTAGAGTACATTAGGCAGATCCTAAATTCAGATTCAATTAATTTTATGGCAGCCAAGAAAAAGACCCAATTTAAACTCAAAAATCAAATTGGGCCTTTCATATGTAATCAAAGAGAAGCAGAAAAGGAAGCATCAAGTCAACTACCAGAATATAAAATAGAAGAAAGCTTCCCATGGAATTATGATCCACAAGGGATCGTAAGTAAACTATGGGTAAAATGTAAATTGACACCCTTTATCCATGAGTCAAAGCCAGAAATAGAGAAGTTTGCTAATCAAATTAAGTGAGTTGAAAATAATTTAACAGAGGCAGTAAACCAAAGGAATACTAGTCACCCTTTGGAAATTGTCAAACAACCAGAGACATCCACTAAGAGAATCAGAGAAGAAGGACCTTATACTGCAGAGACTACAACAGAGACAAAGTTTAAAATCATTTACAATAAGAGGCCTAAACTGGATATAGCAGCTAAAGGTAAAGTAACAATAGATGTTGAAGAAACACAGCCCTTGAATACCAACACTGCACAGACAGAGACCAATGTAGCCACTGTAATCATCAGTGAGCCAAATAAAAATCAAGAACAGTTGAATAATGAAGATGCACAGGTAATGGAAAGGCAGCAAAGAATGGAGGCTTCTTCCTCACATTCAGCTGAGGAGAAGGATTTGGATATTAAGGAAAAATACAAGAAAATCAAACTGAAAAATGAGGAAATCAAAACTCAAATATATTCTCAGTTTTTGAAGCAAAAGCCAGGAAACCAAAACAGATTCCTATCAGCATTTGATTATTCAACTCAAAAATCGATTATGTCAGTTTTACAGCCCACTATACCAGTGCCAAAGACAGTGGCTGACTATAAAAAATTTGATATGGAAGTATCCACAGATAAAATCCATGAGTTGGATCAGATTGAATTTCACAGGCAAACATCAGAGATGCTCTATTCCACAGTGATCACAAAAGCTATGAGTGCTCATAGGCTTCAAAATACCATTTCCAATATGCAGGACCAAATGAATATGGATAAAGCTTCATTATATGCAAAGGATCTAAGAATAAAGGCCTTAGAAGAGTTAGTGTTGCAAGTAGGATATGATCCTACAAACATCAAAGCAGTTGAAGCATTGGTTAAAAAGAAAAATGAGGACATAGCTGCCTTGAGGAAACAGCTCAAGCTTCCTCAAGGAGAGCATCCTCAAACAAAGGAAGTTTTACAGGATCAAAAGGAGAAAGATGAAATTATGAGCTTGATACTTCAACTGACAGCTCAAATCAAGGAAATGGAAGTAAAAATGGAAAAATTTGTCCAAGAAAAGGAGATAGTTAAGGAACCAGTCATTCCCACTGTTATCCCAGTCATCACAACAGCAGTGCCTTATACTTTAGGAGAAAAATTGGCACCAAAAGAGCCATTGGCCACTACAGTGCCAGTGACTTCTTCAACAACTTCAGTAACTGAATCCTCTACAACAGTGTTGCCACCTACAGATGAAAGCAGTCAACTAGTAAAGGCAATGGAAGAGATGTCCTTGAAAACCAATGAAATCAACAAATTGACTAAGATAATTCAAAATCTTGAGAAGAAAAGCAAATCAGCTCGGATAGATGCTAAAATACATGAGCAAAATGCCCACAGATTGAGTGAAGAGGTAAAGAAGCTCCAAAAAGAATTAACTCTCAAGGATCAAATATCATATACTAAAAATTACCTATGGAATAATGTAATTGAAGCCATTCATGATGTTTGGCCTTCAATTCAAGTAAATTTTGAGTAGAGAGAGTTACTATTAGCAGCACAAGCAGAGATCCAAAAGACACAAGAAGAATTGGCAGATAAACCAGAACAAGTTGTAAGGTTAATCAATTTCCTCAACAGCAAGAATAGACAGCAACTTGAAGAATTGAAAATAAATGACAAGACAGCAACAATCCTAAAAATTAGGAAAGTCACCACCAAAAGAAATCTAATGAGGCAGCTTGAAGAGAAATGTGAAGGAATGAACACTGATGTCACTAGATTCATGGTTAAATTCACCAATTTAAGGCAAAAGGGACTTCCTGATATCATGGTGATTAATGACAAGTTAATGCCTCGAAATTATTATGACAAAAAGATAAGAGAACATGCCAAGGAGCAGATGAACAAGTCAAGGTATTCCCACAGGAAAAGCACTGTTGAAAATTTTTGCAGATTTATTTTATTTGCAGTATGAGATCAAGCATTTATTTGTCATCAAGCCCACATTTTCTAGGTACACTGAGGCTGATGAGAATTTTAGGAAACTCAAGAATATTAGAATTCCTAAAAATGAGGAGTGGCGGGCATTGTCTAATTTGCTATGAAAAATGAAAGGCAAACAAATGAAGAAGAAAAAATCTGTTTTTACTGTCAAAACATATTTTTACAGCAAAAACCAATTTTACTGAAGGTTAAATAGTATCAGTGAGAAAGAGTATCAGCGAGAAAGAGTATCAATGAAGGCAAGTTAAATTCTGAAAATATCTAAAAATCTAGCAAAGAGGACACATAAGCAGCCAGCTGCTTCTTATCTTAAAACAGTTTCTATTTATTTTGAATGAAATAGGACAGCTTTCTAATTTGTTGAGCAAGCTGTCACTATTCTTTTTGTAAGATATTTAATTTTCCTAAGTTAATTTCTAGAAGTCATCTAGGATATTTTGTAAGACATTTTATATAAATACTTCACTCTTTGAAGTATTTTGGTGTGGAATAAAATTGTTGGAGATTACTATAGATATTTTCGTTGACTTGAAGGCTTTGGATTTCGATTTTGAGTAGCAGACTAAATCACCTATTTGGCATCATACTTCAGGATCCCTATGATAAGCTATATGGAGTGAAATACTCTCTTAAACTTGTCATTGTTATCTTCTTTTGTTACATGCATACATCTGTGTTTTAATTCTAAATCTGAATGTATAACTAGGAGTATTACTACAGGACATGTTAATAACACCCTGTTTTTAACTAGTTATCATTTCTTTGTTTTCTTCTGATTTCCAGTGTAGGGAATTCTTAATTGCTCCCTCTCTCGTTTGAAATCTATCTTCTACTTCCCTTTTCTAGATCAAAGGATTCTTAAGTGCCCTTTATCCCGATCATACCATCTCAAAAACCAATTTTCCCAAGATCTCCAAGGGTTATCTACCTTTCCCTGCGAACATTTGACCTTTTAGGCCTTGATCCTAGTTCTGTTAGCTTGACTTAGACTCCATAGCCCAATGGACAAGTATATTTCCCTCTATCTACCCTCCAAGTGAAATTTTCCCACCAAATCCAACAAAACAAAACCAAATTTGTACTTTAATAACTAGCCTAATATTCATAAATCAAAACAAAGTTAAACTTGAAAGAGAGAGCCCTCTCTAAACCCTAGGAAGGCTAGATCCTAGAGTTTGAAGTAGGTTTGTGGTTACCTCTTGTATTCTTTGACTAAAAACCAAAATCCCACAACTTAAGAATTTACTGGAGTGATAACACTTATGAGTGATCATATTGGGTTGAGGTACTTATTTGACCAACCAAATTTGAATGTTAGGCAAGCTAGATGGTTGGCAGCGATGAGTGAGTTTGACTTCGAGATTAGGTCAAGGGAAAGTAAAATAGGGTCATAGATGCTCTTAGAAGGAAGATACAGGTAAATCACATAGCAACTATGAGCTCCTATGGGACAGACTTACAGGATAGGATATTGCAGGAAATTCAGGTGGATCACAAATATATGGAGATTGTGCACACATTACAATAGAGTACAGGTACAGGTGTTGGTACAGGTACATATAAAGGTGTTGTTAAAGGTACAAGTATAGGTGTTGTTACAGGTACAAGTACAGGTTTTGGCATAGGTACAGGTACATGTACATGTGTTGGCACAGGTATAGGTGCAACTAGTGGTACAGGTACAAGTACTAGTACAGGTGCAGGTGTACAGGATTTCGACTACCATCTCACCAAAGATCGATTAGTTAGTTTTAGAGACAAGATATATGTATCGGATAGCAGTGATCTCAAGAAGGTGATCTTGGGGGAGTTTCATGCGAAACGATATCTCACCCAGGTTACTAAAAAAAATTGACTGGATTGAAGTGATTTTGTTGTTGGTCGAATATAAAGAAAGATGTGGCAGAATTTGTAGGCAGATGCTTGGATTTTCAAATGGTTAAGGAAGAGTGTAAAAATCCATGTGGACTACTTTAGCCGATTGTGATTCCAAAGTGGAAATGGGAGGTCATTTCCATGAACTTCATCACAACTTTGTCGAGGAGAGTTAGACGACATGATTCTATCATGGTAGTGGTGGACTGGTTGACAAAGGTTGCACATTTCATTCTATTAAATATTGTATACTCAACTAGTGATGTAGCATAGGTGTTTATCAAAGACATAGTCAGATTGCACGGTGTTCCAAAGAATATTGTGTCCGACAGGGATGTAAAGTTCACTTCCAAGTTTTGGAAGGAGTTGTTTGCAGGTTTGGGCACCGAGTTGGCCCTCAGCACAACTTATCATCTGCAGAAAGATGGACAAAATAAGAGGGTCAATAGTATATTGGAGGATATGTTGAGGATGTATGTGATGCATCAACAATGCAAGTGGGAAGAGTATCTTCCACTAGTAGAGTCCACCTACAACAATGGGTATCGGGAGTCATTGGGGATGAGTCCATTTGAGGCATTGTATGAGGAGTTGCAACATTCCTATCAGTAGGAGTGATCCAGTTAACAAGGTACTGATTGGACGAGATATGTTGGCAGAAATGGAACAGGAAATGCAAGTGATCAAGAAGAACTTGAAAGCAGCACAGGATAGGTAGAATATTTATGCAGAAATGAACAGGTTTTTCAAGGAGTTTTAAGTTGGGGACTTGTGTATCAATACCAAGAAGAGCTCCTTGTGGATCGGTCATGTGTCAAGATGGAAACAAGGTTTTGTGGACCCTTCGGGATCATTGAGAGGATTGGACTAGTAGCTTATCGACTTGAACTTCCTTCCACAATGAAATTCCATGATGTGTTTCATATATCGTTGCTTACTGTTAAATATGTTTATCATGTTATTGACTAGTTTGTATTGCAGGTGGACCCAGAAGGAGATTTTCAGCCAGAACCCCGTGCATTTTGTAGAAAAATATGCTCATGCTTTAGAATCAAGCAAGTTAAAGTGCAATGGAAGCATTTTGGGCCCGATGAAGCTACATGGAAGATGGTGGATCAGATGTGGGCTATGTATCCTTCCTTTTTTTTCGGTTGAGGCTAAGCATTTTTGGCGTGATGTTTGTTTTGTTTAGCATATGTTTTGGCGATGTTTTGGTATATGTTTGATGTGATGGTTGGATGTATGTACATATGTATATGGATTTAAATACCGCCATGAGCTATGTTATAAAGCTCCAATAAGTTGTATGGTGTCATGTCATTATAGTTTTCACGTTGTTATGATGATGTTGGTTTTCTTTTCAGCAAGATGATCATTATAAACATTGCATCGAGCTATGTTATAAAGATACATGGGTAGTATGTTTTCCTTTCAGTGGCGTTGCTGACGTATATGTGTGATTGAACACAAGGATAGTGTCCCCCAAGGCGGATTGTTCTGTAACAACCCTGGTGAAAATTTCATGTAATAAAGTTAAAATAATAACCATGGTTGATGGGACACTTACTCCAAGCTGAATGTTGGGAAAACATCCTAGTGCGGGTGTTCACATGGTTTATTATGGCTAAGGAAATTAACAAAGACTATGGCTAAGGAATTAAAGAGGAAATAAGTATTTTTGGCACTTTTATTTATGAAAAAAATGGAAATTAGGAGAAAAGGGAGGTAAAAGGTCACAGGTTGCATATGAGGATGAAAATGAAGGAAAATAATGGAAAATGAAGAAAATAGAGGCATCTTCTATAAAAATTCTTATGAGGATTAGTTGGTACCTTTTATTAATGCAATTTTGGAAATCTCTCATTATTCTCTCTCTCTCTCTCTCATACTCTTGGATAATTAGAGTTTTCTTGGAGCACTCTTTGAGAGTGTTGATACTTGGTGATTTGGAGAAAGAAGGAAAAGGAAGAGCAAGAAAGTGTAAGTGAACATCAGAATTAGAAGCTACAGTGGGATTTAACTGCAGGTACCGAGTTGCATGTGTGTTTTCCTCACTAGTTTTTGCATGCATGGTGTATGCATATTGGATTTTCCTAGCCTTCCCATTTCCTGGATAGCCATGGTGTTGTGGGTTTATTCCATCGATTGTTTATGGTTGGTTCTCATGATTCCTTTAGTTTTTGGGTTAAGTTATTAGTTCCTATAGACTTGGTTGTACAAACGCTCTGGAGCCCAGTGGACAGGTGTTGGGTTGAGTTGCTAGTCCTGGAGACTTGGTTGGAACAAATACTCTGGAGCCCTGGAGTAGTTTGGATAGAGACCAATCCGTGATGTTTGTGATCTTCGACCATGAGGTGGAATCATTGGTTGAGGGTTGAGGTGGTTTTGCCTCTAGAATCCCTAGATTGATTGTGATTAATGTGTTTGACAAGATCCCACATTCATGCTTGGAATATTGCACGGGGGTGATTGGTTGAAGTGAGACTTGGCTCAGCTAATCTATGGTTAGGTGGAACATGGAAGTCCCATCTCTAATTGGCTTTTACATTCAGTAATGAGGAGCTTATTCCTCTGGTATTTGATATGCAAATGTACTATTTTATGTATGGATTTTATTGTTGTCATATCCATTGTATTTATGTTGTTATTGTGATGGTTATAAGCATGTATTCGATCAGTGGTGATGTATGGCGTTATCCATGTTTTTACCTGTAAATGAATACGCACTGTATCTATGGTCAAATATATTGTATTGTATCTTATGATGTAGGGGAGAAATTTTTCTTAGTGATTCTCATATAAGTAAGAGACCCCTATGTTTAAATCTGTTGTGTACACCTGCAGATGCAATCTTTGTGACATGTTTGACGAAATTCCTACCATGGATAGGAGGGGTCCAGGTGATTTTCTAAATATGTGATTGCTTTCATACCTTTATTTTAATGTTATTTATCATCCCCTAAAGTTTCATGAAGTTTTGGGCAATGACCTGGGCTCTAGGGCTAAAAAGGTGGCACAAATCTCGGAGTTGCAAGCACAAAATTGTGTTTTTTGGGCCCTGGACGCATGCTTTCCTTCGCAATTATGTGGCTATAGGCTCCCAACTATTACCTTGCCTTGGCATTCCTACGGCTAAGGCTCAAATTGGTCAAAAAGTCAGTCTCCCCCAGAGATCAGGGGTCTAGAAGGTTGGGTTACCTTCTTGGGATTTGTTGATGTTGTGTAAGGTGTGTTTGTCATGTTTCCATATGTTCTACTTCCTCAAGATCATATAGGAGGTTGAATCTCGTATTATTAGCCTCTCGTCACATCTTTACCCTAGTTGGTCGATTACTTGGGTAGATGTGGGAAGAAGGCGTTACAAGTAAACCCTAATTTTGTAGGAAAGAAGAAATTTCTATAACAATTCAAATAAAGGCATATTCATGGTCTCTCTACTTCCAAATTATGTTATTAGGGTTCCAAGGGCATTTTAATACTTCAAATAAGGCAAATCGTGATTTGGGTACAGATCCCAGTGAGTTTCAGAGGCGAGTTGTAAACTGCTACATGAGTCCTTGTTTTTATATAGGGAACAATCTAACGAGCAAGGGAATACACTAAATGCAAGGTTAGAAGAAAATAATCTAATAAAATGTTGTAAAACGATAAAGCATACATTTCCAAGTCATCACATCATCTTGTAGCATGGTTAATATCACAAGGTGCAAGGTTGTAGGGTTTCCTGTAGCTGCAAACCAGTGGACTATGTAGAAACAATAAATAGTTAATGATGGTAAAAAAATATACAACAATGAATAAATTGAACCAAATGTAGAAATCATAATAGTATTTGAACAATATAACCATTACAAACATCATCACCTAATACTAAGATAATGTGCAAAAAAATATTGCGGATAAACTAGCTAAATAACCATGCATAAAAGTATTGTTTAGAAATAAGTTGCATAGATAAATAAATGCATGAACAACAATGGTACAAGAGGGATCTTGAGCACTTGTGGTGGGCCCTAACCCAAGGAAGCTAATAACCCTTAATAAAAATCTAGACAAAGAGCTAAAATCAAATATCGCTTCCATTAACTAATAAGTTGCTACATACATGGAAAAAGTTGCATAAATTGAAATCTAAACTTCTTTTAATGCTCTACATGTTATTCTATTGATCCTACTTGTTCTATTGGGCTACTCAATCCCTCTATTTATATAATATGGGTAGGGGGAAACCTCCTTGAGGGGAGGACTACTTTCCCTCCAAAATCCCTAAAAAGTTGGATAAAGTTTCCTAGGTCACCATGCAGCAATAGGAAGGAGTATTTATTGTCCTTGTCTAACTAAGTTGGAATATTCTGTAGCAAGGAGTGGGCCCCACAAATATCTCTAGTTAGATCTCCTCGAAATATGTGCAAAATCCACTTAATATCCTGCTCAATAGCCATTTTAGACACATAAAGCATGAAACATCTCCTTGACTCTCATAAGAATTAATAGGCTAGGAAAGTGTTATTAAGTGAAAAAGGAAGGTTTAATGTAGCCTTTATGTGGCGAGGAGTGGTTAGATGGGCCTTATGTTTTACCTATTTGGGAGGCCCATCATACCCCCTACTGGAACTATTGCTCACCCTTTGAGAAACTTACTCTTCCTCCCCCATCTTCTCTTCTTCATTCATTTCTCTGACAAATTTTTTGATGACGGTGTGTTGATGTATTTGAATATTGGGTATTGCTACACAATATATTTAATTTTCAACTAGGGCTAGTAAGCTTGAGATGACCTTAGTTCTATATGCACATGAGGCAAGCTCTCAAACTTATTATGATGACCTAAATCAAATGCATAGGGGCTTGAGGTCTCGTGAAAGGCTCTACCTATCAACATATCTTAATTACATGGCACTACAATCACCTAACTTGCAATGGGTGAGCTTAGATGGATGTTAATGAGGTAGTTTTCTCTTAATCACTTAATTATGCAATAACTATGTTTATAATCCTTATGCATGAGATACCACAAATCCCTTTGAACCATTATTGAAAAGGAATCACAAAATCAAAATAAAATCTTTACACAAACTTGGAAATGAAAACTCACACTACTCAAAAGCAAGATTACACACATTTGCAAAGAAAAGTAAGTAGCAACAATGACATAAAATACTATTGTTAATCTACTTGCAAACAAATAGTAAAAGTTATGGGCACTAGGCCACGCCTTAAGTGGGCCTTGCTCAAGGCTCATCCTATGCTTTGATATTATTTAAATAATTGACATTGGCATATTAATAGACCATGAAATGCATATGAGGATGTGAATCAAGAATCAAAAGCTCCAAATAGTTACACACACAAAGCAAGCTTGATATATTACATAGGAAAAATACCAGATTGGCATTGTTCTTATACACTTTGAGTGCTTACACCCATATATAAAGATTTCATGAAGCCTTAATTCAAACACACACAGAAGTTTATTTTGTTGAGTGAAGTAATCGATGATGAAAATAGAAATTAGTTACATTTGTCTGTCAATCCTTTAGTCATAACTTAAACCAAATCTATTATTCTTGACCTCTGATGGATATAGATTGCTCGACAATCTTGTAGGTATTCGGAACCAACCACATCAACTTTATCAAATTGCCTCCACAATCATGTAAGCTTCCAAGAACTAGCATCTTACCTGTGATTTCATTCAAGCCTTGGTTGTATTTTCCCAAAATTCTCCTTGTAGGTCAGGATCTCAAAGTATTTCATTCATCCTTGAAAAAAAAAACTTTGAGTATAGCCAATCTTGCATAGAACATTTTCAAATGCTCGAGTGGTCGAACAAACAAACCAGAATCTTCGGAGGTCAAAAAAATAACTTGCTTATATCCATATCATATTGCAATTGTTCTTTCTAGCATCGTAGATCATCTCCACCTAGCATATGTATGTGTTCACGAGTAACTTGTAGACTTGGTCAAAATGGAAACATTAAAAAAGAACATAAATATTATTATGTTGACACATAGTCATGGCATATGAGGCCAAAATTTGCTTTGTAGACAAGCATTTAAAATAAAATATCGATCAATAGTCTGAACCTTTATTCATGGCAAGCCAATATGTGTGTGTGTGTGTGTGTGTGTGTGTGTAGGCAAACTATAAAGCAAGCTAAGGCTTGCACTTCCCATTTAACCAAACACGCATATATACCTCTTCCAACAATCCTTTAATTATTTAATTCAAACAAAAGAAAAAAAGAAAAAAAAAACACCAAAGAAAAGGAAGATATATATACCTATAATATTAAATGATGAGATTAGATGGTCATAGGAAAAATATAGTAAGGTATATTGGCAAAAGTGGATATTTGGTGAACAAAATATTTCCATATGGGGAACCCATCATCTCCCCCCATCCTATATGGTTGCATGTACTCATGCAACCTTACTCTATCTCAGGTAAACCGACATGAATGTCACCTAGTTATAGACTCAGTGACCAAACTCCCCTATGTTATAGTATCCCAGAGGTTTATCCATGGTTGTCTAATTAGAATGTTCCTCATGTTTATACCATTAAGTAGGGAGCCTATAAAACCAGGTAGGACAATGGAATTGAATTCATATCCATATCGTTCCATGCTTAAGCAATGAATAAGTGTATAATGATGCTCAGTTAAGATCTATACCAAAGTATGGGTATCCCATGGGGTGTTTTTCCCAAAGAAATGTTGGAAATCCCTACCATATGTCTTGGGCCACCATAAGTGATTCTAGGGAATATGTCCTTTCCATCTCATGGTATTTAGTAACATCATAACATTGATTGTTCCTAATGGTGGTATAATCCCCAAGATCCTCTCCTAACCATGTCAAATAATTAACTACTAAACCAGGCAATGGGTATTCTTCACATACAATTAATTGAGCTTCCAACTTTGTCTTTCCATAGAAATCAGATGCCCTTTTCCATTTGATCAAAATGGACATATAGGACATAAATTCCCAGAGCTAGACATCCCAACCAAAAGGATTGGGGTTCCAACAAGAGTTGAATGGAAAAACAAAGTTAAATAAGTAAAGTTCACATAATAAAATATGATCTCAAGCTTTCATGTTATGGTAGACTTTTATTAAAGTCTCTGGTCGAGTTATCTCATAAGGTTGGTCATCTAAGATCTGTTTCAATCAAAAGGATTCCCATAAGTCGTGTAGAAAGATAGGATAAACCCCAGAAGGGACGCGACAAGTAGATATTTCTAATCTTATTTAACAAGTTGTCTCTTTCAATTTTTGTTTCTTTTGATATAGGTCCTTCCACTTAGTGATTTGTATTTTCCATTTATCTTCTTGACTCATATATACCGATAACCAACATTGTTTTAGCTTCTAAATCACTTTCCTATGACTTTATTTATTAATAATCCCCAAATTAAATAAATCATATTTTTTTTCCATTTTAACATGTTGGGCTTAAGCCGAAGGAATGCATAGGTGTTAGTCAAGATGTCATCTAAGATGACATTGATGACTTACTGGGATTACTTAGTATAGCCTTCAACAAAGGTTTATCTTTACTCTCAGATTCCTCCTCTTGTTTTATGTCCTCAAGTAGGGTTCCCATATTATTTAATTTAGGCCTATGTTTCTTTAGTTTGACCCTAAGCTTCTCATTTTTCTGAATTAACATTTTGTTTTTCTTATGCAAAGCTCGATAGCTAGTACTGCGGAATCAGACGGTCTTAGGGCTCATAGTATTACCTTTCCATTTTCAGATTTATAACTAATAACTTTGATTTCAAAGACCAATGGTGCTTCCTCCATAGTGCTCTCAATAAGGTCTTCCATTGTAATATATCCTTTGTGTTCAACATCATAAAGTTCTTCAACAGTGGTCTCAGAGTGTGTCTCCTTGGACACTATTGTTTCTGTGTATGATCCAAAAGTGTTTGAACCACAGGTCAGACCTTTCCTCTTTTGAGATTTCAAAGAGATTCAGGTAGGTTATTGGCACTTAGTAGTTGAGGGAATCTTCAAATTTAGTTTCCCATTCTGAATTGAAACCCTTGATCTTAGTTTACTTCTAATGCCATGAATAAAGACATCCTAAGGAATACCCAATATATATAATTCCACTACTATCAACATTTTGATCAACCCTTGGTGATATAATATATTCTTGGGATACTTCTTCTTTTTCTAGACCAATGTTGACATTTTTGTTAAGCTTTTCAACAGAAAATAAGGCATATTGAGTGTTTTCTGACCTGCAAGATGAATTCGAATTATGATTTGGTAGTGGTAGACTAAACTAAGTCTTCCTTTGCATGTAACAAATTTTTGAATGACCTAGACGACATCCTTCCATAAAGGAAGAAAAGCCTCCTTGTGGATGGTTTTCCTCAAGTCCAGGAGGGGTGATGGAACCTACAGAAAATGGAACCAACATTCCCCCTTGATCTTGAAGTTTTTTGACCAAATTTCATCGTTTTGGGAGAGGCTTGTCACTATTGCAATAATTTTTTCATTAACCATGAGGGTGAGTTGTCTAACAAGGGTTCATAGCCCATTGAAGGTTTGGTTGAATTATAATAAACTTGAATTATAGCCACATGACTCCCTTGAAACCGGTCGAGCAACTCAACCCACCTTGCTTCCACAAAAATATTCCACACTTCAAGCTTGATTTGGACACCATCGATATTCTCAATTTCAACAAGATTCACAAAGCCTCCCATGGATCTTTCCTTTTATTACTCTTATTATCAAACCCTCAAACCACTTCCTCTATAGCGAGACCAAAATCTCGACGATAAATTCATGCAATGAACCAAATCTCTTCATATTTCTTAGGCTACAGAAACAAGAGTCTACTTGCTACAGAATAATGTGAGTTGACAGTCTTCATTTCTACACATGATGCATGTCGCCACCCTGACCAGAAATGAGTGTGGTCCCTGTCATAGAGTTGAGTTGGATAATGATGGGTTACTCCCGATAGTTTGAGTGGTTTGAAAATTCAATATTCCCCCATGCCCATATGTATTCAATTTTTTATGGTATATATACGATATATGTTTATAACATATATAGTGGGAAAGGATTTAAGTTTAGATAATGGTCACATGTTGTGAATTATATTTTTAGAGTGAAGGTTTCAAGTTAGGCAAGGGGTTCCGATCATATTTTTAGATTCTAGGGTAGTGAGGAAAGGCTAAGCCTCCATATTATCCCTTTTTAGGGATAATTACAGGGAATTAATGGGCTTAGACTAATGTGGACAAAGGGTTTTTGATCACATATTTAGACCTTAGAGTAGTATAGAATAAGGCCTTCATGCTTCTTTAAAATTTGAGAGATAGGGGAGAAAAATAAAGGCTTAAAGCATCTCTCTGGTCAATATGAATAAATGAATACATGACTTAAGGATAAAACCTTTTAATGAGTTTATGGTGAATGTTCATGTATACATATTATTCAATGGTAACTCTAAACTCTTTTCTTAAATACAAAAAATTAAAATATTGAGAAAGAGAGCACCCGGTGGTTGGTAGAATCACAAATATATTATGCTTGAATAATTTTTATACCCACCTTCTCTGATGTATCCCGCAACCTACCTTGGAAAAATAATATTCATATTATTAAATGATTTTTATGAAAGATAAGCACGGATAGCCAAACAAATCTATCTCTCTCTCTCTCTCTCCCCCCCTCTCTCTCTCTGGAATCTTTTCCTAGTAGCTTTGGAAGAGGCTAGTTTTCCAATGCTACTAGGTGTTGGAGGTGCCCAAGACCAGGTTTTTATCACTAGATCTCCTTTCCCTTCTTTCTTTTCAAAATAAAAGTGGAAAATCACGGGGTCATAAGAGAAGGATAGCTAACCAACTTCTATATGACTTCTAGATCAGATTGCTTCTTCAATTCCTCAATAAATTGTTCCTTGGATTTGGGCTTTTAGTATAACTTCAATAGATGTCCATTGGCCATCAATGGTGTATGTGCATCGTTGATAGTGCGAAGCCTTATGGATTCGTTACCGAATACAATTTCAATCTAGTATGGACCCAACCATCGAGTATGAAATTTCCCTTTGAAGTATTTATGTCTTGAATCAAATAAATGAGTCTAGTCTCCTTTAAATTGCTTCTTCTTGATGAAATTATCATGCCATTTCACTCGTTATTGTTGAATAATATTTGTTTGTTGAATGGTGTCTTGGCACTAATTCATTAAGATCGTTAAGTTGGTTTATTCAATGCTTTTGAGCCTCATACAGATCCATTCCAGCTTGAAGGGTTGTCCTTAATGTCTTAAATTCGAATTCAATAGCAAGGGAAACTTGTTTACATTATATAAATTCGTAAGACGTGAAACCGATGGCATTCTTGCAAGTTACTTTATAAGCCCACAGAGCTTCTAGAATTTTTTCAGCCTAGTCTTCATGATGGTGTTGTTCTATCTTTGTTAAGATAACTTCCTGAATTTTGTTGGTAACTTCCACCTATCCATTCGCTTGCAGGCAGTATGGAGTGGACATCGAATGTTTGATTTGAACTTATCAGTGATATATTGGACCAATTCAGAATTTAATTGAGTTCCTTAATCGGTGAAAAACTCTCACAGTACACCATATCGAACAAAAAAATATTCATATAAAGGTTTAGCCACTTCCTATTTTGTATCCTTCTGTAGATATTTAACTTCAACCTACCTGGTCACATAATCAATGCATACTAAGATGTACGCCTTTTGTCTTGATGGTGGGTTGATAGGCCCTAAAAAATTAAGAGCCCATTTCTCAAAATTCTCAATCATAACTTGGGGTTGTACAAGAATTTTTTCAATTGTGTTGGCCTTCCATTCTTTGACACTTATCACAACTTCGAACATAATTTTTAACATCCTTGAAAATTGTTGGCCAATAATACTCTTGTCGTAAAAATTTGTTTGCAGTCCTCTTATTTTCAAGTGACCCCCACAAGGCTCATCATGACATGCTTTCAGGATGTCATATATTCCATCCTCCCAAAAGCATCATCGGATTATATGTTCAGGCTCAATTTGGAACAATTACCCTTAAATCCAAGAGTACATAACACTACTTTTAACAACCTTCTGTCATTCTCTAGGTGATAAGTGTTTTGGGAGTTCACATACAAAGAAATAATTAGCAATATATGCAAACCAAGGCATATTAGTAGACAGGGAAAACAAATTCTCATCAAGGAAGACATCTTCCATAGGATTAGACTTGTCAGTATGATGAAACCAAGATAAGAAATATGCAATGACGTTCTCCTTTACTAATTTATCGATGATGGTAATATCAAATTCTTGTAGGAGGAGAAACCATCTGGTCACTCTCCTATGTGATTGATTTATTCATGAGATACCAAATGGCAGAGTGATCGGTATGTCCAAAAATAGGATACTCGATAATATAATGACGAAACTTATTTATGGCATGAATAATGGTGAGGAATTCCTTTTCAATGATGATGTAATTTAATTTGAATGGGGTCAAATGTTTACAAATATAATAAATGGCGTAAGGTTTTTGCTCCTCTTTCTAACCCAATATGACTCCAATGGTTGTATACGAGGCATCAATGTGAATATGGAAGGGTAAGGACTAGTTAGGGCCTTACAAAATGGGGGCAGAGGATATTTTTTCTTTAAGAAAATTAAATCTTGATTGGCATTGATCATCCCAATGAAATTCTGCAGTTTTTGTTAAGAGTCGAAAAAATGGGAAGGATAACGATGTAAATTTTTTTATGAACCGCCAGTAGTATCCCGCAAAACCTAGAAAATTATAGACATCCTTTTATGTGACTGGGGCTAATAATCTAAGGATTACCTCTATTTAGGAAGGATCCACCCAAATTTCTTCAGGAGAGATATGGTGCCCTAACATGATCCCTTTTGTGAGAAACATTTGACATTTATCACTACTAAGAGAAAGATTTGGTTTCTTGACACCATATTAGTACCTTCTCAAGATTCTTCAGAGCTTCTTCAAAGGTTTCCCCATATACAGTAAAATAATCCATATAAATCTCAACGCAATCATTAGTTATGTCATAAAATATTATAAGAACTACACATTGAAATTTTTTTGGAGCATTATATAATCCAAATGGGAGCACTCGGTAAGCATAAGTTCCCCAAGGGTAGGTGAAGGTAGTTTTCTCCTAATCTTCAGGGGCTACATGAATTTGGTTGTAGCCACTGAATCCATCAAGAAAGGAGAATAAATTATTCCCTTCCAAGGTATTTAGGACTTTATCGATGAAGGGAAAATAAAAAGAGCCTTTTAGGGTAGCCTTGTTTAACTCTCAATAGTCAACACATACCTGCGACTTACCATTCTTCTTACGGAAGATAACCAGGGGAGAGACCCATTTGCTATTATAAATAGGATAAATAAATATCGCATTTAAAAATTCTATAAATCTTCTTTAGCTATGTCCCTGAGGGCTGGATTCATCCTCCGTTGAGGTTTCCTGATAGATAGGGGGTCCTCCTTTATGTAAATGTGATGAGTACACAAGTTAGGATAGATACATTTCATAATAGTATAATCCCATGCAAAAGCGTTACTACTCTTCCTAAGAATTTCCACCAATAGCTTTTGTTGTGAGGGTTGTAGTCGAGCATCAATATTTAGAGTATTTTTAGGGTAAATCTCAATAGATTTAGTTTTATCTTCCATGGTACCAGATGAAGCTGTCGATTTCAATTATTGTGTTAGCTCAATGCGTGAACATGTATCCTGGGATTGTCTTCTCAAAATTATGCTAAGTTATGGGTTACTTTTGATATGAGGATGTGTTAAAAAGGTATAAATTAAATCATTCTTAGTATGTTATGTTATCACAAAATTGCATTTGATTGGCTGCTAATCAGACAACTCTATGTAACTGTTTCAAACCAGCTTGTGATTGAAGCTTAGCCTCTTCATTTTTCTCATCCTCTAATCTTGGACCCAAGTATATGGTTGGATGATCTTCTTGAACATTTAGGATATCAGCAGCTCCTAGTTGGGAATTCAGCATTTTTACAATCTTACTTCTGTATTCATTGACCTTAAGAATTTCTCCAAAAGGTACTGAGATTTTGATCTTAGAGATCTCACTCTCCATACTGAAAACAGAAGCAAATTTTTCAGTCTCTTTGACAGGAGGAGGAGGTGGTGTATCTTTCCTAACCTCAGCAGCCTTGGGGGCATATTTCTTGGGCTATGTTTTACTTGCAGTAATTGGCACATTTCTGTTTCTAAGGTTATTTTGTTTCTACATCTCAAAGATTGCAGTTGATACCCTTTAAGATAATCATATGGTTCCTCTCCCTTGTTTACATCATGATCTGACTCACCATGTTCCTCCTTAGTAAAAAACATTCCTAACATGTTTTCATCTAAGCAATGAATTGAGTCTTCTTGTATTTCAGGCTGATATTCCTCATCAACTAAGTTTTGTTGAAAAGGAGGCCTTACTTGAGGATCAGGTGGCTGATTTATGTTTTCCCTCGGTCTCTGCTGGTTTTGAGGTCTTCTGAACTGAGGATTTCTAAACTAAGGCTCATGTTTTGCAGGAGGAGCAGAGGCATTCCCAAGAGCAAGCCTATCCATCATTTTTTCCATTGTCTTTGTCATGGAATCAAATTTGTCATCTGAGGTGGAAGGCTTATCTTCTTCTTTCAATTTAGTCTTTCCCATCTTGGACTTTTTTTCTACTATCGTATTGACCTCCACCTTCACTGCATCATTTTTCATTTCAGCAAGTGAAGGGGATTCTCTTTCTCTTAGTAGGATAGAAAATTCATAATCAAAGGCTTCAGCATATCTCAGCTAAGATGCTCCTGGTGGAGGCTTTAGATGGGCAGAGATGAAGTCATAGATTTTGTTAAATCTCTTTGAAATTTTTTGTACAGTTTCATCAACAGCTCTCTTCAAACTATTATATTTAGTGAGGGCTTGTACAGGGTTGGTTCTATTTCTCCACTTCCTCAAGAAGCTATCTTCAAATTTATTCCAATTATGTAGGCTTCCTGCAACAAGAGCTTTGAACCACTTCCTAACTTTACCATTAAAGCTCTGAGCAAACAATCTCATCTTTACATCCTCATGGTCAACCTCCTCCCTGTCTATAAAGTCATTAAACTGGTCTACATGCTCTTCAGCTGTAATCTCTTCATCACTTCCCCAGGTTTTGATTCTAGCAGAATATTTGCTAGGAAGGGCATTTAGGAAAGCTGGAAGAACAAAAGGGGCATACCTAGCAAGTGCAACAGCAAGTGGAGGTGGAACATTTCCTGCCATGATGACTGGGACTGTGGTAGTTTTAGGGACAAAAGCAGTAAAGGAAGAGGAACTGTTAGGAGGAGGGTTGTTTGGTCTTTGTTGTCTAGTCACAATTTAACTCCAATCAGGAAGAGGGACACCAGTTTTACTTCTTAACAAAATTTAAAATGGGTCTAGTTCCTTCAACCTATCCAAAGATTCTATCTCTAACAGTAACTCTGAAGTGACTGCTTCCCAAAACTCTTCTTTATATTTTTGAGTTACTAAGGCTGAGGTATCAATACCTCTTTTATGTAGGTCTAAGACAATTTTAGTCAATCCTTTTTCACTTTCAGACCTAAACAAGACTTCTTGAATTTTATCATCAAATTTTTTATCTTCAGGACTTTTTAAAACTTCAGAGGACAAGGATTTTGCATGTAATGGAGTACCTGATATTTCAGAAATGCCTTGACTGCCTCTGGAGATGATGTTTGGATTGTCCACAATGGTAGGTGGATCTGGGTCAGGATTACTCCTCGTGTATCTCCTTCTCGAAGCCACCTTTGATCATATGAATTTTGAATGGAGTCACCAAGGTAGATGCAGCCTCGAACACATTTTTGAGCTCCTACTACCTTCAGAAGTTCAGATTCAAAATTTCGGGAAAAGTATATCTTCAGGCTCCCGGCAGACGCACCAAAATGTTATCACAAAATTGCACTTAATTAGCTGCTAATTAGACAACTCTATGTAATTGTTTCAAACCAGCTTGTGACTGAAGCTTAGCCTCTTCATTTTGCTCATCCTCTAATCTTGGACCCAAATATATGGTTGGATGATCTTCTTGAACATTTAGGATATCAGCAGCTCCTAATTGGGAATTCATCATTTTTACAATCTTACTTCTGTATTCATTCACCTTAAGAATTTCTCCGAAAGGTACTGGGATTTTGATCTTAGAGATATCACTCTCCAAACTGAAAACATAAGCATATTTTTTAGTCTCTTTGACAGGAGGAGGATGTGGTGCATATTTCCTAACCTCAGCAGCCTTGGGGGCATCTTTCTTGAGATGTGTTTTACTTGCAGTAATTGGCACATTTCTGTTTCTCAGGTTATATTTTTTCTGCATCTCAAATATTTCATGTTGATACCCTTTAAGATAATCATATGGTTCCTCTCCCTTGTTTACATCATGCTCTGACTCATCATGTCCCTCCTTAGTCAAAAACATTCCTAACATTTTTTCATATAAGCAATGAATTGAGTCTTCTTGTATTTCAGGTTGATCTTCTTCATCAACTAAGTTTTGCTAAAAAGGAGGCCTTACTTGAGGGTCAGGTGGCTGATTTCTATTTTCCCTTGGTCTCTGCTCATTTTGAGGTCTTCTGAACTGAAGATTTCTAAACTGAGGCTCATGTTGTGCAGGAGGAGCAGAGGCATTCCCAAGAGCAAGCCTATCCATCAGTTTTTCCATTGTCTTCGTCATGGAATCAAATTTGTCATCTAAGGTGGAAGGCTTATCTTCTTCTTTCAATTTAGTCTTTCCCATCTTGGACTTTTTTGCTACTATTATATTGACCTCCACCTTCACTGCATCATTTTTCATTTCAGCAAGTGAAGGGGATTCTCTTTCTCTTAGCGGGATAGAAAAGTCATAATCAAAGGCTTCAGCACATCTCGGCTGAGTTTCTCCTGGTGGAGGCTTTAGATGGGCAAGGATGGAGTCATAAACTTTGTTAAATCTCTTTGAAAAATTTGTGCAGTTTCATCAACAACTCTCTTCAAACTAATATACTCAGTGAGGGATTGTATAGGGTTGGTTCTATTTCCCCACTTCCTCAAGAAGCTATCTTCAAATTCATTCCAATTATGTCGGCTTCCTATAGCAAGAGCTTTGAACCACTTCCTAACTTCGCCAGTAAAGCTCTGAGCAAACAATCTCATCTTGACATCCTCATGGTCAACCTCCTCCCTGTCTATAAAGTCATTAAACTAGTCTACATGCTCTTCAGCTATAATCTCTTCATCACTTCCCCAAGTTTTGATTCTAGCAGAATATGTTCTAGGAAGGGAATTTAGGACAACTGGAAGAACAAGAGGGTCATACCTAGCAGGTGCAGCAGCAGGTGGAGGTGGAACTTTTCTACCATGATGACTGGGACTATGGTAGTTTTAGGGACAACAGTAGTAGAGGAAGAGGAACTGTTAGGAGGAGGGTTGTTTGGTCTTTGTTGTCCAGTCACAATTTAACTCCAATCAGGAAGAGGGACACCGATTTTACTTCTTAACAAAGTTTCAAATGGGTCTAGTTCCTTCAACCTATCCGAGGTTCCAAGACCACCCTCATTTCATCTCAAAACCACCTCCGTATAGGCCACATCATGTCCCATCAATCATCATTTGCTGACATATTCCATTTCCCAAGTTTTTTAATTTTAAAAGGTCACTTTATCTAGAATTCCTACTTTCGTAGCGAATTCAATGTAAAATAGGCAGAAAACGCTACGAAACTGGCTAATAATTTTGTAGCAAATATGAAGCATTTCTCTATTTTCTGACTTTGAGTAGTCAACTTCAAGGGCGGTTTCTAGGAAAATAGAGAAATATTTTAAGAAAATGAGAGAGGTTATTTTCAAGAACATATCAAATAACAAAAACCCCTTTCACTTTTCTCAAAAGTGCTACAAATTTGGAGATACAGGGATGTCTTTCAACCCTATTTTTAGAATGCAAATTTTTCCTATTTTATACATGTTTTTAGAATGCAGATTCTGGACAGCTGGAGATGTGTTTCAAAAAACCAAGAGAGGTTTTTCTTCAAGAAATACTAACCTACAAAAACTCCTTCAGTTTTTAAATATATATTAAGGATAGGGAGATAAGATCTAATCTCTTAACCCTATGTTTTCAGAAAAAACAGAGTCATTTTAGTGATGAATAAACTTGCTAAAGGTGAAAATGATGTTTTTTGAAGAGGGTAAGAGGAAAGTTTGCATGACCATATTTCATTATATCCTTTTTCAGACCTACAAATTAAATTTGGAAGAAAAAATAATATTTTTTAATTTTCTTCATTATCAGGTAGTTTCGTAGCATGCTTCGGGCTTGAAGGCCAAAAAACACTACGAAAAAACCTGTAGGTGTCTTTTTGCTTTTAAAGTCAGTTTTTGCATGATTAAAGGAGGGAGATCCATGGTGTTCAGGTGTTATGACATGATTTACATGTTGGAACAACAAATAAGTCAAGAATATTGATGGAGAAGCCATTTTTCCCACACCACTAAAACACGCTACGAATTTTTTGTACATGACTATTTTAGCAGTCAACTTCAAGTTTGATTTCAGCCCAAATGAAAAAGTATTTTGGAAATATGAAAGAGGTTTTTCTTTAGCACAGGTCCATCTACAAAAACCTCTCTCATTTTCTGCAAATCCATCAGGGTTTGGAAATTATACACTCATATTTGAAGCCTATTTTTCAGAATTTTCACTACCCAGATTTGTGAAAAAAATGTAAAAATTCGACTAGGAGGAGGTCCAACTTAGCATCCACGTGGAATAATGACACATTAGGACTCTAGTACACTCATAAAATTATTTGGTTGCAGTTGATAAGGGTTATTAAATTGATTTGTTGAACTATTAATGAAAGAAGAGTCCTTTTTGTATTCAAACTCTGCAAAACAGAAATATCCCTAGGAAGTCTCCAAGTGATGGAATCATGTTTGAAATAGGTCTTTGAGGTGGGAATTCGAGGGGAGTAAGGTGGCATATCATTTGTATGAGTTCTCATTCTATAAATGAGAGATTTTTATAGTTATAATTGGTTGGGATATGTTATGGCTAACTACTACTATTGTAAACATGGTTTTTTATCAGTAATAGAGAGTGGCTATTGGTTTCATCCTTCACCTGAGATTCATTTGATACTTTCATGAACAATGTCCTATGTATATTATTACTTTCTGTCAATATTTTAATGTTTGATTACTCATAATTATTTCTTTTCATGCTCTGACTTCCTTTCAAGCACTAAACTATTGGATATCTTTCTCAATGTCCTGCTTTCAGTATCTTAATGTTCATTACTTAGAATTCATGTTTCTCATGCTCTGACTTCCTTTGAACATTTATATATTGAGTAAACCATGTATGTGTGTATTCTACTTTCATTTAAGTATCTACATGCCTCAGCTACCACAAGGATAGTCTTTGTCATTAAGATCCCTGTCACTGACTCCATAGCCCAATGGTAGCAAGCCTTCATCTTTTCAACCTACAAGCATACAAAACCAAGACACAATTCATAGAGTTAGCCATATATCTTTATCATTAACCAATATCATAAATTATCCGTGAGAGAGCCCTCTCAGACTAAAGAGGCTAAGCTTCAGTCAAAAGCTAGTTTGAAATAGTTACACTGAGTTGTCTGATCAACAGCCAATCAAGTACAATTTTGGTGATAACATGTTATTTGTAAATTGGGGCTTGATCGAGGGTCAGAATATGTTGAGTAGATTATTCATCGTTATCTTCGAACCAAAGAGGGTTCTAAAAATATGGAAAAGGTCTAGAAGGAGGGTAAATAGTGATCTTTTTAGTGGAATTTGATGGGAAATAGTCATGTCCCCATACCTACAGCTGATGTAAGCATCCGTTGTGGCTAACCAAGGTCTTATGAGGATTAAGGTGTAGCCTCCGAGATTGGACTTGGGTTGGAGGATCATAAAATCAGCATGGGTCCTCTAATGATTCTATTTAAACAAAAAAGTCTTCTACTACTCCTTTTGGCTTTATGGTATACCTATCAGACATTTGAATAATAGTTGGAGTAGGTCGAAGGTCAGGAACCTTAAGTTTTTCCATAGTTTCCTTGGTCATGACATTAATAGCTACCCCTAATTCTATCATAGTATTGGATATAGGATTAATATTCATGTTTAAAATGACGATGGGGTCCCAAGATCCCCATACTTTACTGTAGAAACTTTACCCAACATCAGGTATGCCAATTTCCCAATTACTTAAACTATTTTAGGATCCCTCTTCTTCCTTCCTCGCTTCCTTAGGCAAAGTTCCTAAATTACCTTTGCATAGATGGGAACATCCTTAATAGCTTGGATTTATGGGATATTTTCACAAACATTTCTCAATTCCCATAAGAAATTAAATTCAGGTTGTGTAAGGGGCTTCTCAAGGCATAATCTTTTCAGGTAAGGAATGGGATCAAGCTCTTTTTCATAAAGTTCTTGGATTTTTGGAGAGGGAAATACTAGCTATGGTGGGTTATCATCCTCGTCTTGTTCTTGGATGATAGGGGAGTTTTGATTTTGAATTACCTTCCTAGAGAGTAAATGAATGCTTTTATAGTCCACATATGAAAGAGGATAGGTAGGGAAAGGAGATAGTTCAATATTGTAGGTGTGTTCGACTACTTTATTGTTATTTGGATTAGGATTAGACTGAGTACGAAATTAAGACCTATGTTTAGTTTGAGTAGGTTGATTAGAAGGAAACTAAAGCTGCTTTAGATGTGGTTGATGTGGAATCATGGTCCCAAAAGAGGAGGGTACTCTCCAACCTTGGGTCCATCCTTGACCTTGTACGTGAGGGGACCATTGTGGCTAAGGTATCAAAGGGTACCATCTAAAGGGAGGAGTGAAATACTGGGAAGGATTAGGAATTTTAGGCCCATATGTTTAAGGAGGCCATGATTTCTTTTGAGTCACAAAACAAATTTGTTTAGTTTCCCAATCGGCTTCTTGAAACATGGATTTAATCCCTAGTAAAGAGGGACATTCCTAAGTGGAATTTTTTTGTTCACAAATGATATATACTTATATTATTCAAAGGGAATTTCTGTAACCATGATCCAGATTTATGCAGGAACACAACAAAATACACGTATAACCATAAATACAAATATGTAGCGGAAATAACACTTCATTTCATTAATATCAAAGAATTGAATTTTTCTTAGAGACAAAATGGAAATAAACTAGCTAGGGCGCTAGTAGCTTATCTATGAGAAGAGATGTGGCAGCTACAGGCCTGTAAATTGTGTTATAATGAGGCTCGAGGGCCTATTTATTGTTTAGAAACAATGGAAAACCCTAAACATCCAAAACCCTAACCCTAGGAGATGAAGCGCCAAAATTATGGGCCCCGTTTGGGTAAATTGGTGTTTCAACTTCCCGGGGACGTAAATTTGGCATACGATCTCTGTTTGATGTGTACCATACCTCGTTAGAAAGATTTATCTGAGGACTACAACTATTTATGCGAGAAACATTAGTCCATTGACCCATGTTGCTCCCGATTTTCCCAAAAAACGTCGTTTAGGGCCTCAAAACGGCTCTGAAAGTTCAGGACCCGAAAAAATGCTAAAAATAGTAAGTTGTGCCGAAACTGAAAAACTAAAAGAGAAAATGGTGGGGCCCCAAGTGGAATAGGCGGGTGGCCACCAATATCCACCTGGATCATTCCTCCCCCCTTAGGAAGCAATGGTCCCCATTGCGTTGATTTCCTCCATGAGATGAGGAAACTTCTGCTGAACTTGGTCCTTGGTGAACCACTTGCCTTGGTGCAGGAGTTGGCCAGCTTTGACAACCCAATACAGTTGGATATTATGTTGGCGAGTGTTCTTGATTTTCATTTCCATGATACAATCTACGGTGGCCTGGTCCATGCAGTCTGGGTTTAACTCTGTTGGTGTGAGTTGTTCTGCAATGTCAGAGGTGTCCAGTAGAGGTGGGAAGTAGGGACGAAGGCGGTCCACATTGAATACTCGGTGCAGACCAAGGAATGGTGGAATATTGAGCTCGAAGGCATTGTTCCCTACAACCTTGGTGATGGTGTACAACCCATATCGGAGCGGGAAAAGCTTGTGGTGGGGTCCACTGAGGCGCTCCTTCTACAAATCTAGCCACAATTTGTCGCCCACCTGGAAGTTGTGTTGCACCCGATGTTGATCATGTTGTTGCTTGTACTTAGCATTAGCCCTGTCCAATATGTCATGAACCTGTTGGCAGATGTGCTGAATGTGCTCGATGAAGCTGTTCGCTTTGTTAGCTTCAGACTGGACATGAATCGAATCAGCCTGAGTAGCCAAAAATGGCATGGCTACGTCAATGGGACATAGTGGTTGGAATCCCAAGGCCACCTGAAAGTGGCTATGGTCGGTTGAGATGTGGAGAGCCCGGTTATAACTGTGTTGTACATAGGGGAGGTTCTTATCCCATGTGCATGGATGCTTTGAATTGTACATGTGCAGAATGTGTACAATCGTCTTATTGACGACCTCTATCTGGCCATCAATTTGGGGATGGAAAGATGTGAACTTGGTGAGCTTGGTGTCCAACATTGACCAGAGGCTGGACCAAAATGTGTTGAGGAACCTACTGTCCCGATCTAATATGATAGACTGTGGGATCCCAAAGTGCACCCACACTCGTTCAAAGAATAGTTTAGCAATGGCTTTTGTTGTGATATTCTTCTTGCAGGTCGCCATAATGGCCATATTTGAGAATCTGTCGACGACCACAAAAACATAGTCATTTCCATGCTTAGTATAAGGTAGGCCCGACATGTAATCCATGGATATGGATTCCTAAGGTCGACTAGGGGTAGGTAGCGGAGTATATATGCCTTGCTTCTTGATGGTCAGTTTGGCAATGGCACAAGCAAGGCAGGATATGATGTACTTCCCGACATCCTATCGAAGGTTCAGCCAATAGAAATACTTCTGCAGTACTGCCACTATTTTCTCAACTCCGAAATTTCCAGTGACTCGACTGTAGTGTGCTTCCCATATCATCTTGGCACGCTCGCTTGAAGGAACACAAAGGTGTCCCAAGTGACATAACAGTGCATCTTGGAGGTGAAATTTTGGAACTTGAATACCCCCCAAGAGTGACTTTTATGTGTGGCCGAATTTTGGATCGCTCTTATAGAGAAGCGTCCAATTAGAACTTTCATGCCCATAAGAGTTGAGAACGGTGGATAGCGCCACGATCGTTGGTCGGCTGAGATAGTCTCCAACATTATTGGTGCTACCCTTCTTGTACTTGATGTTCAAATGAAACTATTGCAGATATGTGGACCACTTATGATGGTGATCGTTCTACAACTTCCCTTGTGTCTGTATGAACTGCAGGGGTCGGTGGTCTGTGTGGATGATTGTTTCCTTCCCCAAAATGTATTTTTTCCCTTGTCGATAAGCCTGCACAATGGAATACATTTCTTTATCGTAAGTGGGATACTTGTGAACTGTGTTGGACAATGTCTCACTGTGATATGCCACTGGATGCCCCTGTTGAGTAAGAACTGCCGAAATAGCATAGTCAGAGGCATCTATCTCAATCTCAAAAGGTTGTTGCAAGTCTGGTAATGTGAGAACTGGGGTAGAATAGAGGCAATGTTTCAATTCTACGAACGCCTTCTGTTGAGATTCCAACCAAAATAATTTTTCTTTCGCTCCTCCCTTGGTGACTTGACTCAAGGACCAAGTGATATGAGAGAATCCTAACACAAACCTGTGGTAGAAATTAGCAAGACCCATAAAGTTGCAAAGCTATGTTAGAGTGGTTGGGGCTGGCCAATCCCGAATGACTTGGATCTTGGTTGGATCCACATGCACCCCCATTTAATCAATAATGTATCCTAGATATTGAACCTGGGTCATGCGAAAAGTGCACTTCTCCAAATTGGCACATAATTTGTGTTGCCGCAGTGTTTGGAGGACTTGTCGGATGTGGTGGAGGTGTTCTTCCCAAGTTTGGATGAAGATCAGAATGCCATCCAAGTACACCACTACAAATGAGTTGGTGAATGGCTGCAAGATGTTGTCCATCAACTTCATGAAGGTTGCAGGAGCATTTTTCAACCCGAAAGGCATGACCAACCATTCGAAAAGGCCCTCCTTAGCTTTGAAGACAGTCTTCCACACATCAGAGGGTTCTATTGGTACCTGGTGATATCCAGACTTCAAGTCGATCTTGCTGAAATATTTCGCCCCTTTGAGTTGGTCCAGAAGGTCATCAATTCATGGGATCAGGTACCTGTTCATGACAATGATCTTGTTCAGCGCCCGATATTCAATACAGAGTCTCCAAGTCCAATCCTTCTTCTGTACCAACACGATTGGGCTCCCACAGGGCAATGAACTTGGCCAGATGTGACCTTTCTTCTGTAGCTCCTGAATCTGCCTCTTGATTTCATCGTTCTCCAGAACAGAGTGCTGATAGATCGGTCCATTGGGTAGCGGCGCACCTGGGGTCAGATCAATGGGGTGCTTGACCTGACAATGCAGAGGCACCCCTGTGGGTGAGGTGAAGATGTCCCCGTACTCCTCCACAACCTTGTCTATTTGTTGTTGTCATGCAGAGGAGCCCTGTCTGGAGGTCGTGGCCACAGTCTTCTTCTTGCCCTGGGGGTGGATCATCAGGAAAACAAATTTCCTGGTTTGGGAAATGAGCTTATTGCATTGTTTTGTAGTCACCAAAGAGATAGCGGCAAGCAGTGGTACCTCTGGTATCCTGTACAACTTATTTCCCAAAATAACAATAACAGTGCGAGGTTGAGACTCATACACAGCATGTCACTTCCACAAGTATGGTTGGCATAATAATACATCAGAAACATCAAGAGGAGAAATGTCACATAATACCTCATCCATGAAGGGCTTGATGTTGTAGGGAAGGCGGCACTGCTGGCTGACGCGAAGATCTCATCCTTGGTGAAGCCATCCGATGGTGTATGGTTGTGAGTGTGTTGTGGTTGGCAAGCCCAACTGCTTCACGGCGTCTGCTGAAATGAGGTTCTTTTGGCTCCCATTGTCGACAATGAACTGTAGCGGGGAACCCTTTACCCACATTTGTGAGTGGAAGAGACGCTCCTCCTCCTCTGGATCTTCCGGTTCCTCCTTCTGGATCTTCATAATGGCATCAATGGCGTTGGGCTCCGCATCAATAATTTGTTTCCCTTTTTCATTCCCCTTGTCAGGTTCTGATTCAGAGTCAAATCATGCGTCTGATTCAGAAGCCCTCATCTCGGCCACCAGCGACTGCTTGGCCCGACACTCACTTGTGTTGTGAGTGGAGCTCTTATGGAGCTCACACCACTTTCCCGTGTCCTTCTTTGGCTTCGTGGTGTTGTTATTTTCTTGTGGCTTTGGCAGGTTTCCTTTGGCCGCCATGCCTTGGCTTTGTCCTTTATTCTGCAGTTTGGGGGCACCTTTCCCTTGCTTTTGATTCGTAGATCCAAAGTCTCGCTTCTTCTGTTTGAATTTCTGCTCAATATTGGCAGCATACTAGTATGTCGTACCAAGTGAGGAGATGTCAAGGAACTCCATTTCCTCCTGAATGTCTCTGTGAAGACAACTACGATACTTTAGCACCAAATGTTTCTCAGAATCTTTGATACCCAACTTTGTGTGCAGGGTATGGAACAGATTCATCAGCTCATGCACATCTTGATCTCTTTGTTACCGCAGCGTGGTCCATTGTATTTACTTGTCCTCATAGCTCCCCATGGGATAGTATTGTTCCTTGATGGCATCTTGGAAAGAATTCCAAGTGGGTACGACTGAGAACAAAGAGGTTTTGTCTCGTCCTTTTTCTCATAGTAGGTTTCCCACCAGTCTTTGATTTGGGGGGTAGCTTTAAGGAGTGCAAAAATAATCTTCTCTCGGTTGGAAAAGTCATGAACTGAGAAATATCCTTCTAATAGATTCAACCATCTATCTACGGCATCTGCATCTATTTGACCCTCAAATATGGGATTGTCAAAGTTTACTTGTACCTTAAAGGGAGTCACACCTCCAGAGTGGCTGGTTGATGTAGATGCGTCGTCGGTGGGCAGTCATTGAAGGATCTGGGTAAAGTTATCCATCATTGCGTTCCTTTGTTTTTCGAGGGCCTCCTCGAGCAATATTTTGATAGGATCTTCTGCTCCCTCATCTTTCTTTTCGTCCCCCATGGGCGGCCGTCAGGGTTTGTGAGGCTGATCTTGCAAAGGTTCAACCAGATCGAGCCCTAACTCCTTATACTCTGACTTCGTTGGGGACATGCAAAGAAGGATCGAGAAAAAGCAGACTGCTCGGATACCACTGATCTGGATTTATGTAGGAATGCAATAGAATACACATATAACCATAAGTACAAATATGCAGCGGAAATAACACTTCATTTCATTAATATCAAAGAACTGAAATTTGCTTACAGACAGAATGGAAATAAACTAGCTAGGGCACTGGTAGCTTATCTTTGAGAAGATATGTGGCGGCTACATGCCTCTTAATTGTGTTACAATGAGTCTTAAGGGCCTATTTATTGTTTATAAATAATGGAAAACCCTAAACATCCAAAACCCTAACCCTAAGATATGAAGCGACAAAACTATGGGCCCCGTTTAGGTAAATTGGTGTTTCAACTTCCCGAGGACGTAACTTTGGCATACGATCTCCGTTTGACGCGTACCATACCTTGTTATAAAGATCTATCTGAGTACTACAACTTTTTATGTGAGAAACATTAATCCATGGACCCATGTTGCTCCTAGTTTTCCCAAAAAACGTCGTTTAGGGCCTCAAAACAGCTCTGGAAGTTCAGGACCCGAAAAACTGCTAAAAATAGTAAGTTGTACCGAAACTGAAAAACTGAAAGAGACAATGGTGGGGTCCCAAGTGGAATAGGCAGGTGGCCACCAATATCCAACTAGATCAAACCACCACTCCTAGAGCTACCCAGATTCATCGGCCTGCTAGGGTAAACATGAGAGGAGGAGCTACTATGACATGACCCGACCTCCTAGGTTCCATTAAGGAAGTGGGCCTGATTGTGTATGACAAACTGACAACTCATAAATTTCTATAGGGGCTACATGTCACACAGAGGTTGAGTAACCACCCTAGGTGGAAAAAACCTGAGTTGGACACCCTCTTCTCTGACCTGTGTCCCCAAATTCTCCCACATAAAGCCCTCCATGCTGTTGGAAGCCTCCAATCGCATGCACAAGCCTGTATCCATGCGGTTGTAACTTAAAATATCTAGTTCAGAGCATGTGGTCTCGAATTATGAGCCTAAATTCCATGTCATCCTCTAGACCAGTGCCCAAAAATTAGTGAGACTTTCCATAATGATAAATGACATCAATACAAAGTCATCCATACAAAAATTGATCAAGGACTTGACCTAACTAGGCCTAACCATGACAGTGATTTCTTCAAACATATGGCGAACATGTAAAATACATGTAATGAATGCATATTTAAACATATGGGTCTGATACTTATCTTAGAATTGTCAAGAAGATCTAATTCCCTCTCATGATAGTTGCAATAAAATCTATTAGCTCATGCATTCATTAACCATTCATCAACAAATCAAAGCACATCAAGAGCCATAACCATTATACATTGTATAACCAAGATATAACCAACAAATGAACATCATATACACCATGATAAAACAACCATCAAATTTACATAATAATAAGTAAAATTACTCATGAAAATATAAGAGGAAATATCTCTTATTAACATATGCAAAATCCAACCAAGTTAGGGACTTCCACGTACCACCCAACAGTAGATTGGGTTGAACCAAATATTTCTTTCAGTTAATCACCCACATGCCATATTCCAAGCATGAATGTGGGATGTCATGGAATAAACCAAACAAAACCAAACCAAGGATTCTAGAAGCCAAACCACCTCAACCCTCAACCAATGCTTCCACCTCACGATCAGACATCACTAACCCCAACTAGATCAGTCTTTGCCAAAGTTGTCCAAGGCTCCAGAGAGTTTGTCCCAATCGCGACTCCAGGAACTAATAACTCAAACCACAACCTTCCAGGGCTCCAGAGCATTTTTCCAACCTGGCTCTAGGACTAGTAATTCAACCCACCAAGGGCTTCAAATAATTTTTCCAACCTAGCCTCCAAGGCTAGTAACTCAACTCAAGTTGTTCCAAGGATCCAAAACGTTTGTTCCAACCAATGGCTCTAGGAACTAGTAACTCAACCCACAACCATAAGGAACCTGAGCACCAATAAAAAACAACAAGTGGAAAACCCATAACACCATGGTTATCCAGGAAATGGAAAGGCTAGGAAAAACCAATGTCAATCCAGGTAATCCTCCATGCCAATGATAGATCATAACCAAATAACCACATGCATATACCATTCATGCCAAAATTACTAAGGAAATCACACATGCAACCTGTTACTTGCAAAGAAATCCAACTATATTTGTTTATCCCCTTATTCTCTTGCGCTTTCCTTCTTTCACTTGCCTTCCTTCTCCAAATCCAATGAAAAATAGAGTGTTCCAAGCATGTTCCAACAATGCTCTAAAATTTCTCTAAGTGTGAAAGAGTATGAAAGAGAGAGCTTCAATACTAGACTGACAAAATCCAACCAACCAAAAGCTATGAATTGATCCTTAGAAGCCTTTTTTTTTATCGTTGAGGCCTCCATTTTCTTCTTTTTTCCTTAATTTTCCTTCAATTTTCCTCACATGCAAATCTATGACCTTTCACCTTCCTTTTCTCCTATTTTCCATTATTTTCATCAATAAAATGCCAATTATTGCCATTTTGCCTTTTCCATTTTCCATAGCCATTTATTAATCACCAGTGATCCCCATCACTTATGTTTTTCCCAACATTTAGCTTGGAATACGTGTCCCGTGACCTTGGTTATTATTTTTATTTATTTACATAGGAAATCAACTAGGGGTTGTTGCAATTCCCTGAGTGGGTGTTTCTTTCGACATTTGGAACAAAATATGGCGAGGGCTAATTTGGCTTCTTCTTTTATTTTTTTTGGTATGAAAAGTGTCTAATTAGGAGATAATTGTACTAAGAACACTTGTCTTGAGATTATCCAGTAAATTTCCTAGCTCAACCTTAGTTACCCCTGCCCCATTTTACCTACCAATTTGAGATATTATATCTCAAAAGTTCTTTCCATATTTTACATGTTCTCTTGAATACTATTTACATAAATCACAAATTTATTCATAAGGCATTTGAGAAACATCTCCAACTCCCATTAGATTTGAGGTTTCTAAACAATCTTTTTGTATACCTTTGAGGAAAAGGATACATAAGGTTTTTGGGCCCGGGGTATTTTTCTTTGTTCTTTGCAAAGTGTATTGTATTATTTCTACATAATCTTCTAGACTCTCGTCATCAAACTCAGACATCTTAAATATTTCTTCCTTAATATCCCTAACATTGCAATAGTCCTAGTATTTATTTGAAAAATTCTTCTTCATATTATCCCAAGACCTAATAGAATTCCCCCTAATCACATAAACCAATGAAGAGTTGCATCTTTTAATGTTGCAGGAATTAGTTTTAACTGTTGAGCATCCGTGGAGTAATCATAACTTCGATAAAGAACATCAAGCTCAAACAAGAAAGTATCAGGATCTTCCTTAGACATGCCATGAAAGTTTGGAATGAGAGAGAGAGGGATATTGATGCAGGGGCATTAGACACTAGCCAGCAATGTAGGAGGTTTTGTCCACATGTTGTGGCTAGGAGGTTTTGAAATCATCAAAATTGTAACAGCTAGGTGTCAATACCTCAGCTGACCGTTTCATTTCAGAATGGTTAGGGTTGTAGCAGTCGAACAGTTGGATTTCATCCATCTGTCAGTTCAGTTATTTAATTAAATTGTAATTAGACCTTTGATTTCTAGAACGGTCCTCACAGAGGAACCGAAGAGTCATATGTTTATGTATATAAGTGTATGCCTCCGGATGTAAGAGAGAGAGAGGGGGAAGGACGAAGAGAAATTTTGGCAATAAAACTCTGTGCTAACAGTTGTTTCCAATTAAACGATTTTTGTGTTCATCTCGTCGTTGAACTGTCCCAATCCTTAATTGTGAAGAGGTTGTTTAGTTGTGAAATGATTGACTCTATGCGTATACAATTGTTGAGCTGAACTATTTGATAGATTCCGTATATCTCTGGTTATCGTTTCCCTCAAGATTGTTGAACAGGCGCTGTGGAATAAGTCTCCACTCCTAGAAGAAATCTGGTATGGTAATAGAAATCCCGTTAATTAAAAAGAAAACTTGCGTTTGTTTATGGAGTTCCCAACCGGGGTCAGGATTTAGTTAATAAAAGGAGGATTACGACAGAGAACGCAACCTCGATTTAACCTTGATTGAACACTGTAGCAAAACCACGGCCGAGTTACAAAGGCGGATTGCCCCATTTCGCACCACCTTTCGACCATAAGCGGTATTGTCTGGAGGGCGAGCGATTCCATAGACTGTTGGACACGTGGCTTGGGCCACTGTTCCAAAACCACCCGTTAACCTACGCCTTCACGCGTTAAATATCGACGTTGGACGCCGAGCGAAATGCATACAAGCCGTTGATCTGGGCAAAGGCGATCAGACGGTGGATGTTTATTGAAGATGTGTGAAGTTTAATAAAAGAGGCCGGAGGTTAATTAAGGTACGGTGCATACGTATGTATAGGTGGGGCCGGTTCAAAAGCTCTATTATAATGTTCTGTTTACAAAGCATGGAGTACAATTATAAATCCCGAAGGTTTAATTATTAGTTATAAGGTGTCTGGATATCATATAAGGCGCAGGGAGTTATAACTTTGATTTTAAGGTTGGAAATAAGATATTAGCCGGGGATTACCTATAACCTTCAAAAACTGCCAATTATATTTATTTATAAAATTTTCTAAAATTTGATAAATAAAATTGCCGAGAGAATAAAAAGACCACATAGGAAAAATGACCAGGGCCACGTCACAGTTGACCAACTTCTCCTTGGAATCCAACTTCACCTTGTTGCTGCGTCATTTGTGGTATCAGAGCTAGTTTGAAGTTGTTTTGCTGACATGGCGGTCCGAGTTGGTAGAGGTGCTGGCAGAAGGAGACTTGTTGCCAACGCTGAGGTTTTGGGGATGTTGCAGAGGGTCGAGGCCAGAATAGATGCCATGGAGAAAAGACAGCCAGAGATCCTGAAGACATCAGCGAGCCTGAGACAGAAGAAGCAGAAGAAAATGTTGAAATTCCTCCTGACATGAGGCTCCTTAGGACTATTCTGGGGTCTGCGGTTAAACCCAGAATTGAAGTATCACGCTATGCAGGGGGACTGAATCCAGAGGAGCTGGTGGACTGGATAAATGAATTAAACAAGTGCTTCAATTATGAAGAAATAAGTGAAGATAAAAAAGTCAAGTTTGTAGTAACAAAGCTGAAGGGACATACTGCACTTTGGTGGGATGGAGTGCAGGCAAAGAGGAGGAGAGTTGGCAAGCAACCTATCAAGAGCTGGACCAGGATGATGGCCAAGTTGAAAGGTAAATTCCTGCCTAGTGATTACCAGCTGACATTGTATAGACAAATGCAGAACCTGAGACAGAGGTTGCTGACAGTAAAAGAATACACAGAGGAATTCTACAGAGTGAGCATAAGGGCTACAGAAATACGATTCAGAGATACACCATAGAAGGCGCGCCATATGTGTGAATGGTCTCAAGGCCCCGGAGATCAAGATGAGATTGGTCTTGTCTCCTAAGCTCTTGTCTCCTAAGACGGTGGAAGATGGAAGAAGCCTATCAGATGACGATGCAGGAAGGAGAAACTCCTGAGGAAACAATCTGCCAAGAAGAGAGGTACTTTCCGTGGGAAGGGAAGTCAGGGTGGTAGAGGAAAGCCTACACCCAGGAATGGAGCTGACAGTAGCTCACCTCAGAATGCATCTACAAAGGATGATGCAAAGGGCAGAAGGGGTTCTTACAGAGGAAGAGGAAGAGGAGACAAAGGCAAAGGCAGAGAGTTGAGGTGTTATAGATGTCAAGGAGTGGGACATAAGCACTATGAGTGTCCAGAGAATGTGGGTGTTGGTCCAAGAAATGTTGTAGTTGCCCAGACTGGAGAAGAGGGAGAAATTGAAGAAGAAGTTCTTCCAGAAAGGGGAGAATCCTTAGTGGTGAATAAGGTCCTGTTGAAGCAAGCTAAAGAAGTCACTGAGCGTGCACAAAGGAAGACTTTGTTTAGGAGCATCTGCAAAGTCCAAGGAAAATGCTGCCAGCTAGTCATTGATAGTGGCAGCACAGACAATCTGGTTTCCACTGAGGTAATAGAGAAGTTAAATTTGAAGACGAGGGAGCATCCAACTCCCTACAGGGTGTCCTGGCTGCATAAAGGGCACCAGCTGGTTGTGAAAGAACAGTGTGAAATAGAGCTGCAAATGGGCAAGTACAAGGACAAATTTTTGTGTGATGTAATGCCCATGGATGTGTGTCATATACTGCTGGGTAGACCTTGGCAGTTTGACAGAGCAGCAGTGCATGATGGCAAGAAGAACACTTACAAATTCTTCAAAGATGGGGTACATCATATATTGATTCCCATGGAAGAAGGAGAGCCATCCAGCAGAGTGATTGATCCAAAGACCTTGTTGCTGAGCGGGAAGGAATATCTGCAGCAAATAGAAGAAGAAGAGGTAAGCTTTGCTTTAGTTTGCAAACCTAAAGTAGTTCTTACTTCTACAAAGATTTCTGATTTGCCAGTAGAAATCCAAGAAATGTTAGATGATTTCTGTGACATTGTTGTGGATGATTTACCTGATGAGCTGCCACCTGTGAGAAAGATCAGCCATCAGATAGATTTTATCCCTGGTTCAAATCTGCCAAATAAGGCAGCCTACAGAATGACCCCCAAGGAAAATGAAGAAATCAGGAGACAAGTGCAGGAGTTGGTGGACAAAGGACTAATCAGAGAAAGCCTGAGTCCATGTGCAGTACCAGCAGTTTTGAGCCCAAAGAAAGATGGAGGCTGGAGGATGTGTACTGATTCCAGAGCAATTAATAAGATCACAATCAGGTACAGATTCCCTTTACCCATAATTGAGGATTTGATGGACTGTTTGAGTGGTGCTAAATATTTTTCAAAGATAGATTTGAAAATTGGATACCATCAGATTAGAATAAGAGAGGGTGATGAGTGGAAAACTGCCTTTAAAACAAATGAAGGACTGTATGAATGGATGGTAATGCCTTTTGGGTTGTCAAATGCACCCAGCACTTTCATGAGACTTATGAATGAAGTATTGAAGGAATTCATTGGTAAATTTGTCATAGTATATTTGGATGATATATTAGTTTTCAGCAGAACTAAATAAGAACATTTAAGGCATCTTAATCATGTTTTGAAGAAGCTGCACCAAGAGAAACTGCTGATAAATTTGAAGAAATGCTCATTCATGAAGGAAGAGTTGGTGTATTTGGGTTTTTTTGTTTTTGCAGAAGGATTGAAGATGGACCCAGAAAAGGTTAAGGCAATTGTGGAGTGGCCTTCGCCCAGGAATGTTTTTGAGGTAAGAAGTTTCCATGGACTTGCTAGTTTCTACAGAAAGTTCATAAGAAACTTCAGTAAGATTAATGCACCCATAATTGAAACAATAAAGAAGAGAAAACAACCATTTAAGTGGACTGCTGAAGCAGAAAGAAATTTTAAAATTTTGAAGAAAAAGATAACAGAGAAGCCTGTTTTGATTCTGCTTGATTTTACTAAACCATTTCAAGTAAAATGTGATGCTAGTGGAGAGGCCATTGGAGCTGTGTTGAGTCAGGATGATAGGCTTGTAGCCTATTTCAGTGAGAAGCTAAATGACACCAGGAGAAAGTATTCCTCTTATGAGAAGGAATTCTATGCAATTGTTCAGGCACTGAAGAAGTGGAGACATTATTTGATGTCCAGGGAATTTGTGTAATATTCTGACAATCATGCTTTGCAGTATATTGTACAGCAGCCCAAGTTGAAACATAAGCATGTAAATGGGTTGAGTACCTCCAAAGTTTTAATTTTGTCTTGAAACATATAAGTGGCCAAGCGAATAAAGTAGTTGATGCTTTGAGTAGGAGACACATGCTTGTGCAAGAAACTAATTTTGAAGTTGCAGGATTTGATTTTCTCAAGGAATTGTATAAAACAGATCCATATTTTAAAGAAGCATTTGAGGCATGTAGTAACCCTGTCTTAACAGATAGAAGCCAGTGGCTGGATTATTTCCTGCAGGAGGACTTGTTATTCAGAAGAAGCCAACTATGTGTACCAAAATGTTCCATGAGAGAAAATTTGATCAAAGAAAAGCACAGTGGAGGACTTGCTGGACATTTTGGTACTGACAAGACTTATGAGCAGCTGAGTCATTTCTATTACTGGCCCAAGATGAGAGCAGAAGTGGATAAATTTGTGAAGAATTGCAAATTCTGCCAATATGCTAAAGGAAGGAGCCAGAATGCAGGATTGTACACTCCCTTGCCTATTCCAGACAGGCCTTGGGACATGGTGAGTATGGATTTTGTTCTAGGATTACCCAAGACTCAAAGAGGGAATGATGCAGTCTTTGTTGTGGTGGACAGATTCTCCAAAATGGCACATTTTATTCCATGATATAAAACTAGTGATGCCACCCATATTGCTAACTTGTTTTTCAAAGAAGTTGTTAGATTGCATGGGTTACCCAGGAGCATTGTTTCAGACAGAGACACCAGATTTGTGGGGCATTTTTGGAGGACACTGTGGAAGAAACTTGGCACCAAACTAAGTTTCAGCTCAGCTTATCATCCCCAGACTGATGGACAGACTGAGGTAGTGAATAGGAGTTTGGGAAATTTTTCGAGAAGTCTTGCAGGAGAGCATCCCAAGCAGTGGGACCATATTTTGCCTCAAGCAAAATATGCATACAATGATTCACTAAACAGGAGCACAGGGCAGAGTCCATTTCATATCGTTTATGGAATGCACCCCAGAGGAATATCAGAGTTAAGAAATCTGGGAAAAGCAGAGCTAAGGAGTGCAGATGGTGAATAATTTGCTTCAGAGATCCAAGCCATACATGAACAAGTGAAACAACAATTACAAGGCAGCAGCATCAAATATAAGAGCAGAGCAGACTTGAGCAGAAAAGAAGTTCATTTTGAAGTAGGAGATCAGGTTTTGGCACACTTAAGAAAAGAGAGGTTCCCAAAGAAGCAGTACAACAAGTTGAAGTACAAAAAGATTGGGCCATGCAGAATACTTAGAAAGTTTTCTGCAAATGCTTATGAGATTGAATTGCCACCTAATGTTGGAATATCTCCCATTTTTAATGTTGCAGATTTGTACAAGTATGAAGATGATGGTGCAGAAGAAGGATCAGCAGACAAGGAACAGATCGAGTGGAAAGAGCAGCTACCTCCTGCACAACCATTACAACCAGAGAAGATATTGGATAAAAGGGTGTTCGGAAGGACCAGAGGATAAGAGTACTTTCAGTACTTGATCAAATGGAAGGATAAGCCAGAGGAAGATGCCACTTGGATGACTGAAGAAATGTTGCGGAAGATAGGCAGATCAGTGAAAGAGCTCATGGATAGGAGCCCATGAAGAAAATTGCCCTCAGGAGTCTGATGCAGGGGCATTAGACACTAGCCAGCAATGTAGGAGGTTTTGTCCACATGTTGTGGCTAGGAGGTTTTGAAATCATCAAAATTGTAACAGCTAGGTGTCAATACCTCAGCTGACCGTTTCATTTCAGAATGGTTAGGGTTGTAGCAGTCGAACAGTTGGATTTCATCCATCTGTCAGTTCAGTTATTTAATTAAATTGTAATTAGACCTTTGATTTCTAGAACGGTCCTCACATAGGAACCGAAGAGTCATATGTTTATGTATATAAGTGTATGCCTCCGGATGTAAGAGAGAGAGAGGGGGAAGGACGAAGAGAAATTTTGGCAATAAAACTTTGTGCTAATAGTTGTTTCCAATTAAACGATTTATGTGTTCATCTCGTCGTTGAACTGTCCCAATCCTTAATTGTGAAGAGGTTTTTTAGTTGTGAAATGATTGACTCTGTGCGTATACAATTGTTGAGCTGAACTATTAGATAGATTTCGTATATCTCTGGTTATCGTTTCCCTCAAGATTGTTGAACATGCACTGTGGAATAAGTCTCCACTCATAGAAGAAATCCGGTATGGTAATAGAAATCTCGTTAATTAAAAAGAAAACTTGCGTTTGTTTATGGAGTTCCCAACCGAGGTCAGGATTTAGTTAATAAACGGAGGATTACGACAAAGAACGCAACCCCGATTTAACCTTGATTGAACACTGTAGCAAAACCACGGCGGAGTTACAAAGGCAGATTGCCCCATTTCGCACCACCTTTCGACCATAAGCGGTATTGTCTGGAGGGGGAGCGATTCCATAGATTTTTGGACACGTGGCTTAAGCCACTGTTCCAAAACCACCCGTTAACCTGCGCCTTCGCGCGTTAAAGATCGACGTTGGACGCCGAGCGAAATGCATACGAGCTGTTGATCTGGGAAAAGGCGATCGGACGGTGGCTGTTTGTTGAAGATGTGTGAAGTTTAATAAAAGAGGCCGGAGGTTAATTAAGGTACGGTGCATACGTATGTATAGGTGGGGCCGGTTCAAAAGCTCTATTATAATGTTCTGTTTACAAAGCATGGAGTACAATTATAAAGCCCGAAGGTTTAATTATTAGTTATAAGGTGTCGGGATATCATATAAGGCGCGGGGAGTTATAACTTTGATTTTAAGGTTGGAAATAAGATATTAGCCGGGGATTACCTATAACCTTCAAAAACTGCCAATTATATTTATTTATAAAATTTTCGAAAATTTGATAAATAAAATTGTCGAGAGAATAAAAAGACCATGTAGGAAAAACGACCAGGGCCACGTCACAGTTGACCCACTTCTCCTTGGAATCCAACTTCACCTTGTTGCTGCGTCAGATATTTTTCATTTGAACTACAACATTAGGGTCTTGGATGGGGAATTCAAAAGTATTAGGTCCTTGTTGTTTAGGTCGATTAAGTTCTTCATCATGTATCTTTACCCTTCTTGGAGACTTAGGGTCTTAGATTTTATTACACCCTTCAAAACTTTATGCTTCTTCCCCAATTGGAGTTCCTTCCCTCTTTGGAATTTCTCATTTTGGTGATTGCAAAGAAATTCCTCAACCTATAACTTTTTTCTCATGGAAGATGAAAAAATGTATGGGAAGGAGTTGATGATAGATGTTTGATATGGTGGATGATGAAAGCATGTGAAGAATAGTGCAAGAGTAGTATATGGGCCCACTTCATGGAGTGCTAAAGTCGATGTCTTGGGACAAATGTGCAGATTGAACTTGTTTACCTTGTCTTGTTGTTCTTTTCATGTGGTAGCTACACATAAGTTAAGGTGAGACAAAAACATTTTTTCTCTTTTTTTCTTGTTTTTTTCTTTTTTCTTTTTTTCTCTTCTTATTGTTTTTTTAAGACCTACTAGTTGCCTCATGGAGGTTTTTAGTTAGTGGGTCTTCCCTAGGTACCTTGGAGGAGGTTTTCACTTGGAATTCTGATTTTTCCTCTTTTTTTCTTTTCTTTTCAGATTTATAGGTTTCCTCATAGAGGTTTTCAACCAGTGAATCTGCCTCAAGTGCCTCAAAGGAGGCTTTCACTTGAGGTTATTTTTTTTTTCTCTTTTTTTTTTTCTTTCTTTCTTTACTTTTGTTGGTTAGGGACTAAATGGATTGGGAGCCCCGATTCTCTCAGGTAGATTAATTTCCTTGCTAATTTAATTGGTTAACCCAACCTTTGAAAGGGGCTTCCTATAGACTTTCAACCGATATCCATTTACCAAGAGTGGTACTTCTCAACTAGATAAGGCCCCAACTATATGGTCATGGGCTTACCCTTGAATTTTTAAAACTTGGATTCATATGGGATGGCCTAATCACCCTCTTTGGAGGCTTTGGTTTTTATGTGATTGTCATGCAAAACTTTCCTTTGCAGTTGGACTACTTTTGTATGCAACGAGGCCTACATTCTATATTCATCTAGTGCATTCAATTGTTGCAACCTATTAGCCCGTGCTTTAGTTAAATAAATATCAAGCTTGGCTGACATTCTCAAGGTGTTGTACTCAAATTTAATTGATATAAAATCCTTCTTACCATAGACTAGCTCATAACAGGTAAAGCCAGTGGTGGTCTTCAAGGTGGTGTTGTAGGCTCAAATGGCCTCAACAAGTCTTTTTGCCTAGTCATTTTTGTTGTTGTTGATCACCTTGGTCAAAGTTCTCTCTAATGCTCTATTGGTAACCTCCACTTGTCCATTTTATTAAGGGTAATATTTAGTAGGATTTTGATGTCAAATGCGGCGTTGCTTCATTATCCCCTCAATCATATTGGAGGTGAATTGGGAGCCTTGGTCTATCACCAATTCTCTTAAAAAATCGAACTTACAGAATTTTTTTTCTCCCTTAGAAACCCATGAACTTTCTATTATGTTGTTGCTTTCATTGCCTTAACTTCAACCCACTTGGTTAGGTATTCAATATACACAATGATGTACTTTTTTAGCCTGAATGGGGGATTAATGGGATCAATGAAGTCCATGCCCCACTTCTCAAATAGCTCGAAATTCACCTAATTTGGAATGACATTTCATCCTTTTGAGTAAGTTCCCCATCCTTTAGGATTCATTACACTATGAAGTGTATCTCTGGGCATCCTTGTGAGGGGTTGGAAAAAAGTATCACGCTTGCATAATTTTGTAGGTTGTCCTCTTTGTAGCAAAATCCCCCCCATAGGGTCCATCATGGAAAGTTGAGAGGATGTCATAAACTTCATTCCCCTCACAACTCTTCTTAGAATTTGATTAGGCCCCAACTTTAAGAGGCTTCTCCCAATCCAAGTGTAGGAGGCACTCTTTCTGACAATATTGCTTTTCTCCTTTGAAGGAAGGTGAGGAGGGAATTGGCGAGTAGCTAGAAAATTTATAATGTCGATGAACAATGGAGACAAAAGCGATATGGAAAAGAGATGTTCATTAAGGAGATGGTCATCTATCACTTCTTCGTCTATAGATAGGGTTAGTCTTGATAGAAAATTTGTAACAACATTTTGCTTCCCAGGTTTGTTAATGATAGTTAAGTCAAATTGTTGCAACAATAATAACCACCTAATTATGTGAGCATTCACATCTAGTTTAATTATTCATTAAGTATTTGATTGTTGCATGTTCAATGTGCACAAATACTTGATAACTAGTGACGTAATGTTTGAATTTGTTTAAGGGATTTAAAAGGGCAAGAAATCCCTTTTTAGTTACTATATAATTGTGATCATCCTTGGATATGTTTTTTATAATAAAATAATTGCATATGGAACTTTACCTTCAAATTCTCCCAGAGCTGCCCCAATAGCCGAATCTGATGCATTTGTATGGATATGGAAGGGAAAGGTCCAATTCGAGCCTCTAAGGATAGGTGTTGTCATTATTTTTTCTTTAATTCCCTCAAAGGCTTCTAGACATAAATTTGTCCAACCAAACTTGGCATCTTTTGTCAGTAACGAAAATAGAGGAGAAGTAATTTTACTAAAATCTTTGATGAATCTTTGATAGTATCCAGCAAGGCCTACAAAAATTCTAACATATTTTTTTTTAGGAACAAGAACATTTTTTATGATGACTATTTTGTCAAGGTCCACTTCCTCTCCTTTTGAGGAGAGGAAATTCCCTAAGACAATCCCCTCATTCATCAGAAATAAGCATTTCTCATGGTTTAGGGAGAGGTTCATCTCTTCACACCTTTGCAAGAATTTTCTTAGGTTTGAGAAAGCCTCTTGGAAATCATCCACATAGGGTGTAAAATAATCAATCTCCACTGAATCATACACACGATCATAGAATATACTCAGCACAACCCTTTGGAAGGTGGCAAGAGCATTGCATAGGCCAAATGGGAGAAATTTGTAAGAAAAAATTCCCCATGGCATGTGAAGGTAGTATTATATTGATTTCAAGATTAATCTAGATTTGGTTGTACCCATTGATATCATCCAAAAAGGAGAAGAACTTTTTCCCTACATGGACATCAAGAAATTGATCAATAATAGGAAAGGTAAAATGATTCTTCCTAGTGGCTTTGTTGAGTTCTCTATAGTCAACAAAAATTCTCCATTTTCCATTCTTCTTAGGAACATTGACTAGGGGAGACACCAACTCACTATCCAAGATTGGATAGATGAATTCTGCATCCAAAAATTTATGCAATTCATCTTTCATAATGTCTTTTAGTGCAAGGTTCATTCACCTTTGTGGTTGGCGAATAGGTTTATGATCCTCCTAAAAGGGGTTGAGTTTTAAGGTCTTAGAGGGGATGAATTCTACTATATTTACATTAATTTTATAAGAACAAAAAATTAACAAATATTCCCATGAATTTTCCTCATAACAACTAGGATTCCCTATAGATGATTCCTCTTTTAAGCCATCAATATTCATGGCCACAAGATATTGGTTTTGTAGGAATTTATTAATTAAATTATCTTCATCAATTTGCTTGTTGCTAATGGTGGTTTCTAATGTACAGATTAGGGTAGGATGATGAGAGGCAAGAGTCCTCTTCTTCTTCTTCTTCCTCTACTCAAGTAGGAAATTCATACTTAGGAAGAGATTGAGTTGGTGGATATAATACAAGTTGTTTTTTTATTGCCCATTGGTGATGGTCATGTTCCTGGCCTTACAACTGATGTATGCGTTAACAATGGCCAACTATGGTTGTCATAAGATAAGCAGGTATCCATTGAACTTGGTCTTGGGTTGAAGGACAAGGAAACTAATATGATACTCCCAAGAATCAATAAATACCATCACATCTTCTATGATACCTCCGGGTGCTACTATAGACCTATTAACAAGGTGTAGCACAATAAAGGTCTTTTTTAAAGATCCTTGGAGGTTAAGTTTGAGCATAGTTTCCTTGGTCACAGTGTTTATTGCAACACCTATATCAATGATAATGTTTGGAACTGCAATGTCATTGATGTGCACTTCTACTACTGGACTCCTAAGATCTAAGTACTTGGGGATGATTACTCTCCCAAGCATAAGAACAACAAAATAACCTGTGACATTAATAGTACGGACATCCTTTTTAGTTCTCATAGGTATTCTAAGGCATTCCTCCTTAATGAACTTGTGTAGAGAGGAACATCTTTGATGGTTTGAAGGAGAGGGGTCTTGACACATAAATGTTTTAGTTCTCCCAAAAGTTCAACTTTTTTTGGGGTTTGTGCTTTGCAAGTTGTCAACCTTTCTGGATAGGGAGGTTTTGGTTGGGTGGATTGAGGTACATGTTCTTCCTTCTCTTCCTCGAGATTCTCTATGGGAGGAGGTGGATGAACATTTGGAAGGACCTTCTCGAACCTAAGGTTGATTTCCTGGATTTTTACAACATGTGTTTTGTAAGTATTTTCTCCACTATTGGGTTTAAGATTTGGCTAGGTAGGAATTTATAGTTGCTTTGGAGGAATGTTTTGGGGTGCTTGATATGTATGAGGAGAAGGCATTAGGGTAGGTGGTTGGACCACCTAAGGCCTCCATCTTGGTGATGGATTACCCCATTAAGGAGGTTGGGTGGGGTATGGATGGAAGGGAGGAGTAACATTTTGAGGAGGATATGGCCAAGGAGTGGGCATAGGCCAAGGTGAAGGGTTAGGAGGATACCAAGGTTGATAATGAGCATTGTAGTTAACATTGAAAGGAGAGGTGAAGTTCATACCCTGTTGAAATTTTCAAGTGGCTTATGGCTTCTCTTGGTTAACAAAGCATAGTTGCTCCATCCGTTCTACTTCCTGGTATACAACTTTAAAACATGACAAATATGGACACTTGTCAGTGGAATGATTCTCATCACACACAAAACATATTTCTATGACATCCAAAGGAAATTCATTCCTAGGATGTATTTTAGTGCATTGAGGGTAGAATATCGCTAATGCCTTTTTTTCCTTCTCCTATTTTCTCTTGATTTGTAGGGTGTCTATCTGCATGGAAAAATTATGTAATATTTTGGTCTTCATATCCTCTAGCATGCCTCCTATATCATTTATAATAATCAAAGTGGAGGAAGAGGGACCTCATACCCCAAGCTTTTGTTTACTCTAACTCTTTTTCCAATAACCATTGAATGAGTTTTTAATACCATTTAATTAATATCATCATAACTGAGCTGATGTATGTCTCCATTGGCTATTAGGTTAATTGTTTCCATCAGTTCTTCCCTGACTCCCCATAGTAGGACTACCTTCAAGGAATCTAGATCCAAGGTACAATTATGCGCCCTTTTGTAACTTAATCTAGACCTCTCCTCAAAATATTCTAGAGACTCATTTTCTCCTTAGACCATTATGAATATCTCATCTCCAATATCCCTTGCTCTACAATAATCCCAATACTTATTGTTGAAGGCTTGTTGCATTTGTTCCCATGTGGTGATGTTGTCCCCTTCTAGGCTAATGGACCATTGAAGGGTTGCATCCTTTAGAGTGGAAGGGAACAATTTGAGCTTCGACTCATTAGTTATATAGTCATAAGTCATGCATGCTACAACAAAATCAAACATCAAAGTGTCAAGATATTTTGTAATCAAACCATCGAAATGTGGGAGGACAGAGGGATTAATATTTTTCATTTTAGCCTCTCCATATGTCTCTCTAATGGGAAATGTGAATACTTTTGGTTGTTTATTTTTCAACCATAGTGTTGGTGGGGTGTGAAGGTCTTTATCCTTATGAAATCTCCTCAAGGATCCTCACTTGCTCACCAAAAAGGGCCTAAAAAATCCCCATGGATAGGGCAGGAGGCTCACATTCAACTAAGAGAGGTTGGCTGCTAGTGGAAGTGAGGGTTTTTGGTAAGAATTTTCCTGTTATGTCCCTAATTCTTCAAGGCATAAAAGAAATAAATGTTTTTTTTTGAAAGAGGATGCTAATGCATTTTTTTCTCTTTGTGGGAGATGAAATAAAATAAAGAACAAATCAACTAAGAAAAAAGGCAATACATACATTGACACGTCCTCAACAATGGTGCCAAAAAGTGATGATTCTTAGTATTACAACAAAAATGTAACAACTCCCAAAGGTCTTAGCTTTAATTGTCAACCTGAGGTTTATACAATCTTAAGAGGGGATGACATTATATGTGTAGTAGGCACCATCTCTTCACTTTGTTGACTTTTATGTAGGTGGAAGTACTGAGATGAAATTTAGTTGTATAAAGACCAATATATGCTACAAGAAAAAGTAAAATTGCATGAAATGAAAGACAACAAACAAACCTAGGCTAATAGAAATAAAGGAAAGAAAACTATTTTATTTGCAATGAAGTGAAAACACACATATTCTATCTCACAAAGAAAGCGAAAACATTGTTAAAATAAAAGCTTGCAAATAGTAAACCATAATCCTGCAGGAAATAAACATTTTCTACAATAATTCAAATAAAGGCATATAAAAGTTCTCTCTACTTCCAAATTCCATTCTCAGGGTTCGAAGGGTGTTGTTATACATCAAAGAAGGAAAATCATGAGTTGGGTATAAATCTAAGCGAGTTTTAGAGGTGAGTTGCAAACTGTTATAGGTGTCCCTGTTTTGCTACATGAGACAGTCCAACGAGCAGAGAAATAGTCTAAATGCAAGGTTGGAAAGAAAATAAGCTGAGGGAAGGTTGTAAAATGATAAAGCACACATGTCCAAGTCCTGACATCATCTTGTGGCAAGGTTAATCCAATAAGGTGCAAGGATGTTGTGTTTCCTATAGCTGCAAAACATGGGACTATGCAGAAATAGTAAATAATGAATGATGGACAACAAATGAACAACAACAAATAAAGTGAACCAACACACATAAATAATAATACTATTTGAACAATGTAACCATTTACAAATATCATCATCTAATGCTAAGATAATGTCTAAGAAAAGATCCCTCATAAACTAGTTAAATAACCATGCAATGTTCAAAAATAAGTTGCGCATATAAACAAAGGCATGAACAGTAATGGTACATGAGGGATCTTGAGCACCTGGGGTTGACCCTAACCCAAGGAACCTCAAATCCCTTAAGAAAAAGGCAGACTAAGAACTGAAATCAAATATCACTTCCACTAACTAAAAAGTTGCTTGTACATGGAAAAAGTTGTAGAACTTGAATTCTAAACTTCTCCTAATGCTCTACACTATTATTTTGTTGCTCCTACTTGCTCTATTGTGCTACTCAAGCTCAAATCCCTATCTATACATTATGGGTAGGCGGAAACCTCCTTGAGGGGAGGATCACTTTTCCTCCAAAATCCCTAAAAAACTCGATCATGTTTCTTGGGTCACCACACAACATCAGGAATGAGTATTTACTGTCCTCAACTAGCTGAGTTGGAATCTTCTATAGCAGGGAGCATGCCCCATGAATATCTCTGGTTGGATCTCCTCGAAATCTGCAAAATCCCCTTAATATCCTGCACAATAGTCATGTTAGGCACATAAAGCATGGAAAATATTCTTGATTCTCCTAAGAACTCCTTAAGTTAGGAAAGTGTTTTTAAGTGCAAAAAGGAAGGTTTAATGTAGCCTTTATGTACCAAGGAGTGATTAGATGAGCTTTATGTTTTACCTATTTGGGAGGCCCATCAATGTCCCCCTCACGATAATCTATAAGTTCTTCCTCCATAAACAACCAACCCACCTACTAAAATCCTTTAGGAAAATGACCCTGAAAAAATATTATTGCTCTATAGAATCCCTACATAGCACAACCATAATTCCAATTTGAAACCCCTTGATTCGATATTAAATTGACCATTTAAAAAAAAAATAAAGATAAGATTCTACATTATCATAACATTAATAATTTTATTTATTTATTTTTTACCATGTTGAATTGGTAACTCGTTGGAGTAGTTTGGGCAAGACCCAAGGTCAAACCTAACGATCACCATTATAACACATTGGGTATATGCAACAAATTGTAAGCCAAATATATTATGAATTTATGACTTAGCAAGAGGCGAGATTCCACGAGGGTGGGGAGCCTACTCCTTGAGCCTTATCACAATGGGCCAAAAATGTCCCTCGTGAGATTTAAAACCGAGTGAAGGGATAACATCCCATTGTACCAACTACTTAGTCATCCCACCAAAATACATCATAACATTAATATTACATTTAAATAACATAACACATGATAATACTAAACTAATATAACTTACCATAAATACTCCATCCCTACCCTAATACTCATTGTTTTTTTAAAACTTATATTCAAAGATCTTTATCTTCTTAAATGTTAATCAATTATCTCATTTAAGTATGAGGGGTTTCCACAATATATTATATTTATATCATTTTTGAGATTCAATTGCGTTAGATAAGTCATTCATCTATGAGGTAGTCGTAATTGACTAATTTCTCATAATTTTTGGCTAATTATCTCATTATAAGACAATTTTTGCCCACCACCCAAAAAAAGAAGACCTTAAACTATGTAAAAATACAATGCAACCCATCACCCATCAAATTTGCTTTGTGGAGGCACTTTCACATCACCATTAAAAAAACAAAAACAACTATTGCTATAAGGATTTTTCCTCTTCTCAATATCGGGAAGTCCATGAGCAATAGATTTGCTCCGATTAAACTTACAATAGTACCAAATTTAAGCAGTTAAATTTATTTTAGGCTAAAATGATTTGATTAGTACGATAAAGGCCTCTCGAGATTTTGAGGTCTAGGTGTCCATGATGGCTCTCCTATCCGCTCAAACTTGTGTTCCCCAACCACTGGTAATATATTTGTCCGCTACCACCTCTGCAACTTCTGAACTGCATCATTTTCTGTCCCTCTTGACAAAGATTCAATTTTTTTCCTTTCTTTTGTGCAGAGGATCGGTGTAAATGGGTCAAATAGGCATTTGAGAGGGATATCGAAACCACCATATCCACATGCAGGGGTTTCAGTCAGAGTAGCAGGAGGACGACACCGGATAAATGCCTTTTTCAATCCCCCTGATGGTCCCATTGTGCAACAGGCTCTCAAGGTTAGATCCCAAACCATAATCAGCTATACCCAATTTATTTATATACACACACACACTTCAGCCTGGCTGATAAACCTACAATGTGAATCTTTGTGTATAATGGTAGGATCATCAGGAAGACTGAAGTATATTCATTAAAGATACATTCGGATGTTGCTGTGTATACTTGGCTATATATTGTAACTATTCCGACGCATAATCAAGTAAAATCCATATGATGACAGGATTGATATATTTCAGCCTTCGTAATGAACCTTCTGTATGTATCCAGTTCAAATCCATTACTATCTATGTTGATATGAATGAACGATAAGCTGTGGTTCAACCTTCCCTATTATCCCCTGTGTATCTGTGTCTGTGAATGTTGTGCTTAGACTACATAGATATAAATCATTTGGGTGAAACTGATTATAATTGATTATGATTGTAACTATTACAACTTATTATCAGTAAGACTCATTTGATGAATGCAAGGGTATGCTTCACCCTTCCTGCTGAACCTTTTGTCTGTGAATGTGTGATATGGTCCAATTCCATTATTAAGTATACCGAGATGGATGAATGATTACTTATGGCTCAAGCTTTCTGTTTGATGGCCTGTGTGTTGTCTGTGAGTGTGCTTAAATACTCTCTCCCACAGAACGGTGTGTGGGTATTGATTATTAGTATTGAGAAGGATCAAAAAACTTTTATGTGCAAACTTCTTGTTAATTAATTCAGGGTTAAGGTGAATCTATGCTAGTATTAATTAATTCAGTGTTAAGGTGGACCTATGCTAGTAATAATTAATTCATTAATTCATAGTTAAGGTGAATCTATAATAGTATTAATGTCTGCAGGCATGTGCATCTGAGTATGTAGAGTGTTTTTTTGAATGCTAGTGTATTTTTAATATCTCACATACACACAAAGATAGATACAAAAATCTTCACCTGCCAGGGTTGTAAAGCACCTTGCTTCTCTTGGTGCAACCAGTTAGGTATGAAAGAACATAAAAGGAAGCATAAACATATATGAATATGTATGTAATTGGCTCGTGTAATTTTTCATTCATCTGCACATGTATAAAGCATTTGGGTGTAGCTAATAAACTTGATATTGGTATATCTACCTACATACACACAGCCACAGCTGGATTCATCAGGTGGGTCATATGACCTATTGAAGTAATATTCATTCATTGACATGGGTATGTGTGTGTATAGATTTAATATGTATTGAAGGATACATGTGTATAATTTGGTGATAAACAGGAGCCAATTGCTTTTTTTGGAGGGGTGTTTGCGGGGTTATTAAGGCTTGACTTGAAGGAGGATCCTCTAAGAGAATGGGTTGCGAGGACTACTGAAGCTGCTGGTTTAGATGAAGAACAAGGCCCCGAACCGAAATCTGAAGAAGATACAACCCCCCAGCAGATTGAAATAGAATAAACTTTCTTTTTGTTTACTGTAATGTCCTCTGAAACATGGACTTACTCCCATTGTTATTATTGATAAATATCTTCCACTAGGGATTAATTGTACTCTTTCTGTCCTGTAAATGTTACGTTCTTATTGATGGATATAGCAGCAACCATGACAGTTGCTTACTTAAGTTCTCTGGCAGGGGCATTTTTATATTCAATAAATCATACTCTGGTAAATAATCGTTTTGATCATATAACTTGATACTTTGATGATGAAAAGAGAGCATTCCAAACAGAGGCAAAGAATCTATTGCAGACACAGGAAAAAATTACAGAGACGAACTATTACAACAAGAAGAAATCTCTGTTCAATAGCACTTCACAGATTTGAAATGGAGTTTTACACAACATGAAAAAGAGAAATTGCTTTTAATTTCATTTATATACAGAAATGTACTAATAAGTGTTGCAAATATCTTTGATTTTTCCTGATATTTCCAATTTCTCTCGATTTTCTTCAGTTTGCTGATTTGACTTATAGTTTCCGAGTTTTAAGGTCCAAGTTTATTCATGCCATTATTTGCCAATAATTGCTGCTATTTCCTCCTATATTTCGGATAAATTTCTTTACAGACCCGAAATAATATTTGCAACGCAAGATGAAAAACACACAAGCAGAACTTGAAACTCTAACCGTCCCAGGCAGCCCAAACGTAACAAACAAGCAGAACATGAAACTCTAACCGTCCCAGGCAGCCCAAACGTCTCGGCTCCCTGCATATCGATTTATTGACTATGCACACTTTACGGCTGTGTATCCACAACACTCCTACTCAGTCAAGGGTGCACACAACTATGTCGTAGAGTTCATCTCAAAGGCTTGCCTGCAAAATATTCCAGATCCATTGCATGTTTTCAATGCTCTACACGATGATTCTCCAGTGTTTCTTCAAGATATGTAGGTTCTGATGCCTTAGTTGACAACGGACATCAAAGTGTAATACTGGAACCTTTTTAGTGGCCCCCAAGCCCTTGTTTATCTCCTAAGAACTGGTGTTTCATGAAAAATTTCCTCCACATCCTTAAGATCTAGTGGTCTAGGATGTGACTTCTCCACTACTAATCATTCTTCCACGTTTAAATCATGCAGGCGTTGGATCCCCACATTCATGTTGATGATGCTTCTAGATGAACCCTCACCATACTATCAGCCTGAAATCATAAAAAGAGCTTTTTGTATGCAACATCTTCCATGCTTCACTACTCGCCTCTGCAACATTACGGTTTCATCAAAGATCACATCCCTATTTTTGCTAAGTTTTTTTTTTTCAAACTGGATCATAAAGCCTGTAAATTCTAGCATCACCATCATAATCAATCATGATGCGTTTTACACTTTTGTCATCCAGCTTCTTCCACTTTGCATTGCGCCCATTACATAAGCAAGAAAGCCTAACACCTTCAAATATTGAACGTTTGACTTCCTTCTGCACTGCGCTTCATAGGGTTTTTTTTTCTTCCTTGCTGTTGCTGATGTGGTGATCACCTCTGCAAAGAATTATTTGGTAATCCAACATTCTTCAACATGTATCTTGCACTCTCCATGACTGTCTTATTCTTCCTTTCTGTTTTGCCTTTCCTCTGTGGGGTAGACGGCATGATTCAAGTTCGATGTCTTACTGTTGACAAATTGCCTTAAAAGGCATCTAAGGCACACTGGCCACCGTTGTCACATCTAAGCCTCCTGAGCAGATTCCCAGTGTCGTTCCCCACTAAGGATCAAAACAATTTAAAATACTCCATTGCTTATGGTTTCAACTTCAAGAAATAAACAAAAGCCTTTCCTGAAAAATCATCAATGGAATCTAAGTAATTCCTTGTTCTATTGTGAGACAGAGTTTGCATTGACCCAAAGAGGTCTGTGTGAACTAGACCCTTGACCCACAGAGGTCAAGAAAGGAAATCAATGTTGTTTTCCAAAAACACATCCTTCATAACTACCGAGTGAAACAAGCATTCTCAGTGGCAAAGCCTCCATAAGCTTCTCTCTCGTCATGTTCTCCAATGATTGTGCACTGACGTGCCTAAGTATATGATGCCAAAAGGCAGCATCATCAATTTTAAATGTTGTTTTCGTACTTTATTTTTTTTCCAATGCGTCGATCCCTGAGCTGGGATCTTCATTAGGAATTGTTTTAGCCCTTGATGACGATCCCAGCTCAGGGATCGAAACGTTGATAAAAGTAAAAGCAAGAAAACAACTCTTTCAAAAATAACGTGTAAAAATTAATGAAATAAACATCATTAATCTCATTAGCAACATTCAATGCCACTTTATTTGTCCAGAGTCTGTAAAAACTACCTTCCATAACCTCTCTTGCAATCACCTTCTCATGATTTTTCTGGAGCTTGCCTCTAGCTGTGTTGAATTCCACAACAAATCTGACTTCTGTAATTTTATTCAGTTAACAAGTTCTTACTCGCTGTAGGAACATGCAAGACATTGTGAATCTCTTTGTATGCACCATCCGCCATTGCCATTGGGACATTCTCATTTCCTACAACTTCATGCCCATCTCCACCTCCAAAATTAACATTATTTCCCTTTTAAATAGTTTCGTATCTGACAAACTTTGCTTGCTCACAAGTCATGTGTTGAGTTGCTCCAGAATCCAGATACCAACTTCTAGAAGAAACAATTGCTTCCATATATATTGTCGTGAGGGGTTGTTATGAGGAGAGATTGGTGTTGCCACTCTTTTTTCTTTTATCAGGAATAAACTTTGGACAATCCTTTTTATGTGCTAAATTTCATGGCAGTGTTATCATTTCACCGCTTTCTTCTTTTCCCCTGAATTTTCCTATGTGGAATTTGAGTTTTGTTGATCATCCCTTATTCTTCTCCCCCCCTACCTTTGCTGCTTGATGAAAATAATGCTGATGTCTCATCCGGGATTAATCCGAGATCCTTCTTTCTGATATCTTCCTTCGATAGGTTAGAGGTTTCTTTTTCAAAGTTTAATGTGACCTTAGACTCCAATATCACCACTATATATTCATATGAAGTAGGCATGCTTTGAAGGAGAGGAATGACAACATCTTCATTGAAAACCTGAGCACCATGTTACCCACCACTTCGTGGGTGAATGCTTTGAAGGAGAGGAATGACAACATCTTCATTGAAAACCTGAGCACCATGTTACCCACCACTTCGTGGGTGATGTCCCTAGGAGAATTTTTTTCTCCATGATGGTCCTCAGCCGGCAGCCAACAACCCCTTGCAGGCATCAACTAGCTCGTTGTGCGATTTCTCCGCCACCTGAGCCAGCTATGTGGTCCCTCAACCATCTGTATTGATTGTATGTTTGAAGGTGGGCCTCCTGAACTTAAAGGTATGTCTTGTCATTTGGTGATCGTTATGTAACCAACTCACAAAATAGAAGAAAAGATAGATGAACAACTTAAAAATTATCCACTTCAAAGGGGAAACCTTTTTTACATTACATAAATGAACAATTCTTGGATGATTGAAATGACAAAAGCTTCTTTCTATATATAGGAGTCTAAGGGGTCACAATATAATCAAAGCCTACATAACAATAATAATGTAAGGGCACAACAATTACAATAGTTGGCTTCTATGGGGTACAATAATAACAATATGGGGACTACATGGGCACAACAATAACAATAAGGGGTTACACTAGTATATAGGGACCTAACATGCTCCTCTCCTTCAAAAAAGTGTTGTCCTCAACGCTTGAGTAGTTTTGGATGCTTCTGTATAAAATTCTCATCCTCCCATGTGGAATTTTCAACGGGTAAGTTCTTCCACTTGATGAGATACTCTGAAGTTGATCGATTTCGTAGCTGTCGAGTTCTTGTTTCCGTGACTGCTTCAGGTCCCAATATGATTTTTCCTTCCTCGTCAAGTTCTGACAATATTGTTTGAACTAAGAGCTTGTCACCTATAACCTTCTTTAAGCATGAAACATGGAAAACTGGGTGCACTCAGGAAGATGCAAGAAGCTCCAATTTGTATGCCATAGTACCAATCTTTTGCAATACCTTGTAAGGACCATAGTACTTTGGCGATAATTTATTATCCTTCTTAGCTTGCTTGAGGGACATTTGTTTGTATGGTTGTAGCCATAAAAATACCCAATCGCCTCCATCAAAACTTCTTTCGCTGCGATGCTGATCTGCTTGTTGTATCATTCGATTCTACGCCAAACTGAGGTTATCCTTTAAGAGTTGGAGAACTTGTTGTTGATGCTCGATGTGATCTGCCATTGCTTGAACCTTAAAATTTTCTCTTAAAGATGATGTGATGGACAGTGGATGATATTTATAAAGTGCCATAAATGGGGTCATTTTTGCCGCAGCATGGAAGGAAGTGTTATACCAACATTCAACCAGAGGTAACCACTTGACCCATTGTGTTTGTTTATCAGATACAAAGCAACGAAGATATCCTTCCAAACATTTGTTCACTATCTCAGTTTGGCCATCAGATTGAGGATGATAAGATGAGCTATGAGCTAGTTGAGTACCCAGACAAGAAAATAATTCCGTCCAAAAATTTCCAGTGAAAATGGGATCTTTGTCGCTTCCAATAATCTTTGGGTTTCCATGTAGCTTTTGAATTGTTTCCATAAATGCAGTAGCAACTGTATTGGCTTTAAATGGATGAGATAATGCACAAAAGTGTGCATATGTGGTAAGTCTATCAACTACCACCATGATGACACTCTTTCCTTCAAACTTGGGTAAACCTGTGATAAAATCCATTGAAACCTCCTCCCAACGTTGACTTGGAATGGATAAAGGTTGTAGTAGACCCGAGTCTTAATTGTCTCAACTTTATTTTGTTCGTAGACCAAATATTCCGCCACAAAATTTTGAATATCAGATTTAAGGCCATCGCAAAAAAATTCATTCTTGACCCTGTGGTAAGTTTAAAAAATCCTTAGTGTCCTCCTAAGGGAGAGGTGTGCAATTCCAAAAGCATTTTTTGTTTTAGTTGAGAATTCTTACAAAGATATAAATGATCTTTGTACCATAATGAATCATTTTTCCAGCTAAATGTATTAGATGTACTGGGATCTTGCTGCAACTTTTGAATGAGTGTCCACACTTCTTCTCATTCTTCCATTCCTCCCTTGCTTCGGTTATCCAATTGAGTTGGATAATAGAAATGGCACAAAGCAATGCTTCCACATCCTCATCCTTTCTTGAGAGTGCATTTGCAACAACATTTAGCTTCCATTTTTTGTAGATGATTTCAAAGTCATAACCCAACATCTTTGTGACCCATTTTTGCTGTTCTTCCGAAGATAATATTTGTTCCAAAAAGTGTTTTAGACTATCATGATCTGTTTTTACCTTGAAGTGTATTCCCATTAGGTAAGGTCACCATTTCTTTAGTGCATGTAGTATTGCCAACATTTCCTTCTCATAAATTGGTTTTTGTAAATATTTTCCTTTGATTGGATGACTTTCAAAAGCAACGGTTCTTCCTTCTTGCATTAAAACAACACCATTCCATTTCCTGAGGCATCACATTCCACAATAAAGGTTTTTGTGAAGTCTGGTGTAGCTAAGACCGGTGCTTGGCACATTGCCTCTTTAAGATGTTCAAAGGCCTTAGTTGCTTCAGGAGTCCAAGAAAATGCATCTTTTTTTAGTAATGTTGTTAGAGGTGCTGCTATTCTTCGATAATTCTTAAGGGTCTACCTTAACACCCTCATGAGATACAATAGGACCCAGATATTCCACCTCCTATACTCCAAAGAAACATTTGGAGGTTTTTGCATATAATTGTTTCTCCTCCAATAGTTTGAGCACCCCGTCAACATGTTGAACATGATCCTTCCAAGACTTGCTGTAGATTAATATATCATCAAAAAATACTAACACAAATTTTCTAAGGAAGGGTTTGAAAATGGAATTCATCAACCCTTGAAATGTAGAAGGTGCATTGGTAAGGCCAAAAGGCATGACAAAAAATTCATAATGACCCTCATGAGTTCTAAATGCTGTTTTCGGAATGTCTTTAGTATTCATTTTAATTTGATGATATCCTGAATGAAGATCCAACTTGGTGAAGTAAATTGCTCCATGTAATTCATGCAATAATTCATCAATGATAGGAATGAGAAATTTATCTTTAATAGTGAGCTCGTTGAGCTCCCTATAATCCGGACACATGCGCCATGATCCATCCTTCTTGTGCACCAATACTGCTCGAGCAGAGAAAGAAATTTGACTAGGCTACATAACAATAATAATGTAAGGGCACAACAATAACAATAGTGGACTTTTATGGGGCACAATAATAACAATATGGGGACTACATGGGCACAACAATAACAATAAGGGGGCTATATTAACAAGAACAATAAGGGTCTACACTAGTATTATAGAGACCTAACAGAGATTGAGTATTGGGTTTACTTATCATGGACACTTCTTGGCATGGAGTAATGGGGGGATTCAACGGAAAGAGTGGGCTTAGTTTGTGCTCCTGCCCCCTTGACCTCTTTTGGATGTTACCCTTGGATTTTAGTCCTGCGAGATCTCCTTTACTGACCATTTGGTTTTAGGGTGGTACTACTTGGGAAACCTTGACTTTGGTTGCGTGGTCCAGCTCCCTTCTCCACATATATCATTCCCCTTCCACTCACTATAACCCCATTCACCATCTCTCCCACCTCGGTCCACATTTACGCACTGGGTCCACATAGGGTTAGCCTCCCCATTCCCTTGCCCCCACCTTAGGTCAAACTTGGAATGATGCCTCAGAGGTTGAAGCAGCTGAAAAGAAAAAGTAAAAGCAGAAATGGCCACATTCAATAGGAAAATGTACCACAAGATGCAAAAGATGGTCGGGACAAACATATTTAGCACGTGGGCAAGAGCTGATGCATGAGCTCTACCCCATACCCATGACCATCACCCTGATTCCATAGGCCCTAGATGAGCCTCCTTTATCATTCAGGAACCCATGATTGTCCCACCCCTTGGAGGGCAATGAACTGCCTCACCAAGAAAGGGGTATCCACTGCTATATCTTACGCATCATGCTCTTATCCTTTGAGCCCCGAGTAGTTAATCAAAGAAAAAATCATAAAAGGCAAAATCATATAAAGAAGGGTGGAAAAATCAAGGCCAGGGCACCTCATGTACCACGATTGCTCCCACCTATACATTATATACCCAGGTGTGGGCTTCTTTTCTTATAGCTACCCTTGTACCCCGATGTGGCCTGGGATTGCCCTTTTCATTTCCTATTCCATTCACCTCTTTATCACATGCCATCACCATTTGATGGATGTACCTCGGACATACTATCCACTCTAGATGTAGAAACCACCCAATAAGGTACTTGCTTAACTCCCTTTGGAGCTTGGAGACATTAGCACATGCCAAAGCCCACTATGGAAGGGCATGCCATTATGAAGTGTCCACTTGTTGTCCATGGTTTGTAAGCTCTGCTACCCGATTAATTTAATGACTTATGGTGCTGGAAGGCTAGGGGACACATTGGATCTTATGCATGATTGCATATGGTGTCCATTTGGGTTTGGTCTCCCTATACAGGGTCCTAACCCCCCAGAGGGCTACATTGGCACATATAGGATGTATGTTGAGAGCCATGGGCCTTCACAGCAGTAGACAACACTCCATGGATCTCCATAGATGGTCAGAGATTGCTCGAGATCCACCTTTTGGACGAGGAAGATGTATCTGGTACACTATGCATAGCTAGCCCCACAGGTGCACCACACACTTGGCAGGTGTCCTAGGACTTGTACGTTGACATGGCATCATTCATTCCATCATTTGAGCCCTTACAGATGGTCTACAGGCATCTTCGACTCATTTGGAGACCCATGAGGTCATTGGTGTGGCCCCACACCCACTGGGAACACCACAGGTTTATTGTTTGGAGAACAAGGGGCCACCCCCTTGTCCATCACTTGGGAGGATCTTATTCATCATTATGGCACTTATGGACCTCATCAAGCCTCTTGGAGGGCCCTACGACATGTATAGATTATTATTTGACCTCTTGAGAGACTTATTATTTTATTTGTGAGTTAGTTTGGTGGGCTTGTACCAAAAGTTAGTTAATTTGCACATTATTTTATGTTAGGGGCTAATGTAGGCCCATTATGTAATTCGAACTCCTAATGAGTGTATAAATAGGAGTTGGATGAATTCATTTTCTATCATCACTTGACTTGGATCATTCTCTCTTTAGAGAACTTCGCATTTTTTCCTTGGAGGATATTTTTGGATCATGGATGAATTTTGATGTATGGATTGGGTTCTTCTTATCTTGAATGTAAGTGCAATTTTAACATTATTTTCTTTTTTTTGCTGCATACATTGGTTATGAATTTTTCTCTATTTTTGGGCTAATTGCTGCATGCATTTACGACATCAATGTGGAATTATGTTTCTATTTAGCTTATCTCTATGTATGGGCCATGTTTGATGAATGAATTGTCTAGAGATCGAGTCATCTCAATAAGCCTCTTCCATTTGCAACGAAGTATAAAAGCTTTTAAGGTCACTTTTTTTCTCTAGCCCTTAACATTTGACATCGTAGACTTTGAGAGCCTCCTTGAACAAGAAACGAAGTCCATCTTCATAATTATTCTTGACTCCATATCCCCAAGTGGAATTAGGCATTGATCCATCAAAAGGTGGTCATTTTAAACCATATTCTTTCACCTTTTCCCCTCTCCTCTAGGTCTAGCCACACTGGGTCACAAAGGGCATCAATTTCCCGACAAAATAGCCCTAGAAAAAGTTCGATCTCCTAGGTCCTACTGCGCTGGTGTGTCCTCAAGGTCTCCTTCGAATTTGAAGAGATTCTGAGCGTGGGATTGCGAGATATCCCAAGCCCTACGTTTAAGATCAAACTTTGCCCTGGTGTTCCCAAGGCTAGTGCCTCATAGGATCAATTTGACATCTTTAGGTGAAAATTCTTGTTTGATCCTTTCCCCTTACCTTGGTCAGGTTAAGAATATCATCAGTTGCTAAACTCCATCCCCTTAACGTAGGCTGGGTCCAGTTGGCCCCATGTGGTCTTGTTCTCTATCTAAGACAATTCATCAAGGACAACTCGAGAATCCGAGTTCTATAAGGATTTTAAGGATTGGGAAACTCCTTTTCAAATCATATTCCTTCAACTAACCCTCAAATACTCACCTCCTTTTCCTAGAAAATCTTATACCTTGCTTAAAGGGCAAGAAAGCTCCATTCTCAATCCTATTCTAGGGAAAGGGTCTTTGAGTTCACTTCACATCTATTTGTTGATCCATCCTTTATAAGTGACTTCCTAAATATCAGGTCTCCTCCAATCGGTGAAAGTCCATAAAGAGCAGGGAGTCTTAGCGGTTGTGATAGTGGGCTAAGTCTCCACCGTTGCCCTTGACCTAGCAGTTGCCCTCTTAGTAGTCCCTTTTAGGTCCCCTGCTGGTTTGAGTGGTAATATTTCTAGCGTCATTGCTGAGGACACGAAACGTGTGTTTTGTTCCCCATACGACATATTGACATAACATTATTGGCGACTCCATTGAAAGAACGAAAGCCTAGTTCTTCATTGAACTTTAAGGTCGATGCTTGTAGGGTGAGGCAAGTATTTTTCTAGGCATCTTTAAATTCACCCTGGCGAGTCCTACACTTTTCATGCATATCTCAAATAGGTTGTCTTTATTTGATAAATTTCCCGCTTTGGACATCGCTAGTGTTTCTGGGCACCCTAATCATGTCATGAGAAGCATGGTATGTGGGGTTCTCGTGTTTGATGGTGATCCAAGCTATGTAATTAACCATGTGGAGAGATTTAATACACATACTTCAAAGGAGAAAGTGGTCCACCAAGATGTCCTTATGTTGTTATTCTTTAACACCCTCTATGATCATAACTCATGGTTGCAAAATCACGAAACTAGGAGCATCTCATCTATTGAGGAGTTCATTGATGGCTTCCTTAGACATTTTCAAGTATGCCCCACGTTGAGCATTCAAGGGGAATCCTTCAACGAGCATCATCAAGACCTTGAGAACCTAAGTGATGAATGGGAAGACGATTCCTCCTTAAGTCCTCATGATGAAAAGGACGATTTTGAAAACACTTGTTGGGAAGGATGTGTCCATTGAAAGTGAAGTTGAGACTAACCTTACCTTTCTCAAGGATATTACTCTTGATGAATCTCATTTTGAGTATTAGTTTTTGTAGCATCGGATTTGTTCTAGCCTTGAAATTTTGTGGAGAGGCTAGAATACAGGAGATCTCCAAAACCCAGAAAACTTTTTTGGATATTTTTCCTGGAAGTGACTTAATCAGATTATTAGCCAGTTTTTAAATATTTCCTAAGTCTCAACTTAGGGAATATAGGTAATTAATCAAAATTAATTAAGTCAAGGTATGAATGATCTAAAAACTCACATGGATCGACTTCAAGTTAATCGTAGTCGTCGATTAAGATTTAATCTTGGTCGTCGAAGTCTCAATAGAGGATTATAAGAAGAAGTTGTTGGGCACTTGGCGAAGACACTGGTGAGGTTCAATTTCATGAGAAGATCGATTTCCAGAGTACCAACAGTTAGTTGCAGGAGAGAGAGCTAGTGAGATTGAAGCAGTGAGGAAGAGGGGCAGAGACAGTGAAGCCGGAGGAAGGATTCCAGATCCGGTGAGTACATTTGCAGAGAGGCAGAAGAGCCACAGAGAGGTTGACGCAGAGGTAGCGCAGTAGCCTCTATAGGCAGTTTCGATTATGCTGGGGAAAGACGAGTTTCCGTGCCAGAAGCTAGACAAGGGTTCTGGAGGCCAAGAGAGACATTTTCCTAGATAGTGGCAGACCAGACGACTTGAGGAGAAGTTGATGTGAGTGCAGAAGTGACTGCGCTAGTGTGACACAGTAGCTGCGCAAAGCTAGTTTGGATGACTCACTTGGAGCTGAGGTCAGAGCCTAGATTTGCCTGTGGAGTGAGGAAATTTCCTCACTAGATTTTTCTTTCTAGTATTTCTCTGTAGGATTGTCAGTTTCAACATCCAATTGCACTCAGATTATTTTCACTGTTGCTTAATATTAAAACCCTCATTTGCTGCACCGGTTTTCCCAAGTTAGGTTTTTCTGAAGACTGTCCAAAAATAATTGTGTTATTTTATGTGTGTGTTAGCATTTCTTCTAGCGTATATTCTTTCGCAATTTTTATTTGTGAAGGTTGCAGTGTATTTATTTTGATATTTTCCGTAGAAAATGACAGATAATTTGTTAAATTTAATTAACAATTAGGAGAAATAATATCAATTGGTGCAATAGGATTCTAGTTTTAGAATTTTCACATGGTATCAGGGGGCAAATGATCAGCCGGAGAGCTCAGTAGCGAAGACAAAAGGAATTTCTTTGTTTAGTGTGGACAACATATCGAAACCCCAAAGGAAGCACAGTCACTTTGCCAAGAGGCCGAGTCACTTGGAGAATTCGATTTTTTTGAGTGAGGGACACAAAAATTCGATCTCTCCAGATCGGGGGATTCTAGAGGCAGAGGGAGCAACCCAATATTTTCGCAGAGTAGATCTCTAGCTGGACGTAGTAGTTTTGCAGCAGTTTGCTAGAGTAGAGCTAGCATCGGGTGGAAGGAAGAAGAGCACACACTGAGGGGAAATTTTCCTCAGGGAAATCTAGTCTCAAGAAGTTTGATTTCCCTTGCAGATCAATAGTCGTTGTGAGCTGAGTCTCTCACTCCAGAAGGGAGTGCAAATAGCTGAGCAGAAGGGAAGAGGATATTTTTGACATTTTTTTGTATGGCCAATGCTGGGCTACGAGATCAGGACAAGTTGGATGGTGCTTCCATCTATGTTATCTGGAAGGAAAGGATCTCCTTCCTTTTAGATGAGTTTGATCTCAAGGCATCGATAATGTAGTGGTGGTTCCCACGGATGTTGATCAGTTGAAGGAGTACAAAAAGAAATGGAACGGGCGAAGCGGTTGATTCTAGATGGAGTCCAGGATCATGTGGTCTCACATATAGCGGCCAAGGGAACGACCAAAGAGATAAGGGATGCTCTCGCCACGTTATATTAGGGTACTTCCGAGCAGCAGAAGATGTACCTTGAGGAGAAGTTGAGATGCATCCAGGTGCAGAAATGGGAAGGCATAGACCATTTCCTCACCAGGATTCAGGAGGTCCTAGATCAGTTGTCGGCTATTGGGGCAGTGCCTTAAGCCTCAGAGTTGGTGCGGTTGGTGCTCAATAGCTTCTCAAAGGATTGGCAAGTCTTTGTCCAAAGTATATTGGGCAAATACACGCTACCAGGATGGGACAAAATGTGGTTCGACTTGTAGCCGAAGGAGATGAGACGAGCTCTTTTGAAGAGCTCCATCAATGGCAATAGCAGCAGGCAGAAGACGGTGAAGGAGGAGGAGAATGAGGCCCGTGCATCTAAGGGTCCCAGTCAGGGACAGGGGGAACAGAGGAAGAAGAAGAAAGACCTGTCAAAGGTCAAGTGCTTCAGGTGTGGTGGGTTAGGCCACTACAACACCCAATGTCCTCTCAGGAAGAAAGACAAGGAGGAGAAGCAGGATCAACAAGTAGCTTTTGCAGAGATCGATAGGCTTTCCTCTAGGTTGGAAGAAGACTTCCCGATGTTCGCTGACATACCTCCAGGAGTGAGGTGGAGTGACTTGGTTTTGTAGCCCCAGAGTGCTATAGATGGGCAGGATCCTTGAGGAGTCCACCTCTTGTATCAGTACCTGGCTACGGGTCTCATAGTATTCAGTAGCAGGATGGACCTATGGAAGTGGTGCAGTAAGATGCCAGAGTGACAGTTGCAGAGACTAGTTGCAGTCAGATGTTGGAGAGCGAAATGCAGAGTTGGCATCAGTGCATTTAGCACAGTGTAGAGTCAACAACAATGCAGAGTCTTCAGTGGACAGTGCAGAGGCTAGCAGTCAAGACTCAGGTGACAAATGCATCATACTGAACACAATTGGTTCAGTATTTCGGAAGTTTCTCAGTTGCAGATGTGGCAGTTGCAGCAACAACAGATGAGAGGGAGTTGTAGTGCAGATGCAATGTTGGTAGCAATTCAACAATGTCAACAACAGCATAGATGCAACTCATATCAGAGTTGCGCAGTGGTTGGTGGGCAGTATGTCCAGACATCAGTAGCGTGACAGGAGGTGGTGCAGAGATAGGGTGTTGTGGCAGCGGGTGCAGCACTAGAACACATTCCTCGTTAAGAGGGAGTGTTAGTTTTTGTAGCATCGGATGTGTTCTACCTTGAAATTTTGTGGAGAGGCTAGAATCCAAGAGGTATCAAAAACCTAGAAATCGTTTCTGGATATTCTGCCTAGAAGTGACTTAATTCGATTAATAGGCAGTTTTTAAAATATTCCCCAAGTCTAAACTTAGGGAATATGGTTAATTAATCAGAATTAATTAAGTCAAGGTGTGAATGATCTAAAAACTCACATGGATCGACTTCAAATTAATCCTAGCTATCAATTAAGATTTAATCTTTGGCCGTTGAAGTCTCAACAGAGGATTATAAGAAGAAGTCGATGGGCACTCGGAGAAGACACTGGTGAGGTTCGATTTCATGAGCAGATCGATCTCCAGAGTAGCAACAGTCAGTTACAGGAGAGAGAGCTAGTGAGATCGAAGCAGTGAGGATGAGGGGCAGAGACAGTGAAGCCGAAGGAAAGATTCTAGATCCGGTGAGTACATTTGCAGAGAGGTAGAAGAGCCACAGAGAGGCTGACGCAGAGGTAGCGCAATAGCCTCTAAAGGCAGTTTTGATTATTTTGGGGAAAGACGAGTTTCAGTGCCAGAAGCTGGACAGTGGTTTCGGAGGCCAGGAGAGACATTTTCCTAGACAGTAGAAGACCAGACGACTTGAGGAGAAGCTAGTTTGATCTGAGTGAGGAAGTGACTGCGCTAGTGTGACACAGTAGCTGTGCAGAGCTAGTTTGGACGACTCACCTAGAGCTAAGGTCAGAGCCCAAATTTGCTTGTAGAGTGAGGAAATTTCCTCACTAGATTTTTCTTGCTAGTATTTCTCTATAGGATTGTCAGTTTCAACATCCAGTTGTACTGAGATTATTTTCATTGCTACTTAATATTAAAACCCTCCTCTGCTGCACCGGTTTTCCCAAGTTGGGTTTTTCCAAAGACTTTCGTCCAAAAATAATTGTGTTATTTTATGTGTGCTAGCATTTTTTCAAGTGTTTATTCTTCCATAGTTTTAATTTGTGAAGGTTGCAGTGTATTTATTTCGATATTTGCTGTAGAAAACTGTAGATAAATTGTTAAATTTAATTAACAATTAGGAGAAATAATATCAGTTGTTGCAATAGGATTCCGGTTTCGGAATTTTCACATGGTATCAGAGGGCAAATGATAAACTGGAGAGCTCAGTAGCGAAGACAGAAGGAGTTTCGTTGTTCATTGTGGACAACAGATTGAAACCCGAGAGGCAGCGCAGTCACTTTGCCAAGAGGTCGAGTCACTTGAGGAGAATTCAATTTTTTTGAGTGAGGGACAAAAAAATTCGATCTCTCTAGATCAGGGGATTCCAGAGGCAGAAGGAGCAGCCTAGTATTTTCGCAGAGCAAATCTCTAGCTGGACGCAATAGTTTTGCAGCAGTTTGCTAGAGCAGAGCTAGCGTTGTGTTGAAGAAAGAAGAGCACACATCGAGGGAAAATTTTCCTCAGGGAACTTCTAGTCTCAAGAAGTTCGATTTCCCTTTCGGATCAACAATCGTGTGAGCAGAGTCTCTCACTCCAAAAGGGAGTGCGAATAGCTCAGAAACAACTGAGCAGAAGGGAAGAGGAGATTTTCGAGATTTGTTGAGATGCCCACTACTAGGCTTCGAGATTAGGACATGTTGGATGGTGCTTCCAACTATGGTATGTGGAAGGCAAGGATCTCCTTCCTTCTAGATGAGTTTGATCTCAAGGCATATATCGATAATATGGTGGCGGTTCCCACATATGCTGATCAGCTGAAGGAGTATGAAAAGGAAATGGCCCGGGCAAAGTGGTTGATTCTAGATGGAGTCCGAGATCATTTGGTCTCACATATAGCGGCTAGGGGAACAACCAAAGAGATGTGGCATGACCTTGACACATTATATCAGGGTACTTCTGAACAACGAAAGATGTACCTCGATGAGAAGCTGAGATGCATCCAGATGCAGAAAGAGGAAGGCATAGACCTTGTTGTCGCACAGAATGTCTAGGCACCGCGACAACGACTCAGACTGGGGGCTATCTCCCTGATCCCCAATCTCTCCGTTTAAGCTGTCTCCTTGCAGACTAAGGGGAGTAGACCCTATAGGAATAGAATAAAAGAGAACTAGTTGGAGACCAACCAATTCGGGAGACACAATCAAGCGACCAAGTACTTGTTTAAGATCTAACGAGATTTAACAGATTTGATTAGATTAAAAGTTTGATACTAGTGTCTTATGGAGTCAATTATCTCGTTTTGAAATTATGATCGAGTAGCTGATAGATAACTGCTGCTAGAATGGACAACTATCCTGTTATGAAATGCCAATCCAATCTAAAATGCGAATGCATGAGATGAGAGCAAAACGCTTAAGCCACAACCACGATATTTAATTGCTCAAATAAATGTTCAATTTACCAAACTGAAAGATAAGCTTTTTCAACAATGTAATTCCAATTAAATATAAGCTTATTATTCCAATGAAATTCTAGCTCAAAGAGAACAAAATATTTTCATAATCCTTCAATATCGCCTTCAAGATAATGCATTAAAGATATTCAATCTAGGAAACAAAAGACATGCAATTTACCATAGTCCCATTACTTGAAAAAATCCAAAAGTTCAATGTGTAATAGATATTAATTCAAGTAATTAAAACCATAAGATAAAAATGAAATTTTCAAGAGTTAGAGATACCTGCTAACTCAATCCAATTAAAATTCTTACCCTAAATTGTAAATTTTTGTAGATGTTTATGCTTGATGCAACTTTACTTTTTATCCCAATATCAGTCAACAATCACATAAACAACAAAGTAAAATGCTGATAGAACATACCAATAGATCGACAGAAGACAAGCCAAAAATATACAAGTGTGTTGGTGCGTTACGAAGATCAACAGTATGCTTCAACAAGCAAAGTCTCAATATGGTCAGCCAACCAGCAATGTCACACAACCCTCTAGGACAGCCAAAACGGTCAACTCAAAAGTCAACCCAAAAGTCAACATTGTTAGTCAACGGTCAACGCAAACAACAGCAGCAGCTAGGTCAACGCAAAAAAGTCAAAGTCAACGTCTAGCCTCGAAAACAATGCTAAAAAAATGTGGATTTGAAAAATCGAACTTTTGGGAGAGTTTCAGGTCCGTTTGACCTTGCTTTGACCAAAGTCAACACTGGTCAAAGCTGCTATAGAAACCCTTGGCAGAAAACAGAAAAGAGCTGCTACTGAAATTTTCCCATGTGTGGAGAGAAGAGCCTCCAAGGTCATCGAACCAATCAGATGAGGAGAGAGAAATGTGTGAGGATGAGATGAGTGAAAATGTCCTCCAACGTTGACCAATATATATCCATCAATGAGGGTGTGTGACACAACTGCTGGGGCACAAAACCTTAAGGCCGACTTGCACATATTTTGAATAAATTCAAAATAAATGTTCTGCTCATCGGATGGAGATGATCTTCAGATCGATCTTGCACCTCTCCGAAAGAGGAGTCCAATTAAAATATTGGCATCTTCATCTGAGCATCACAACATGGAGTTTGGACCTAGTTGTCCAAAATTAACACTCCCTCTCAACTAGGGAGAACTCCATCCACCTGTGCAATCCAAACATCGTGCGTCATCCTGTCGTAACTTGCTTTGCTGGCTTCTTTATTTCTGGGTCAGTAAGGGTCACCACAAATACATTTACTTGACCCGAGGGCCGACGGAGGTCCGAATCCTCACTATACCTGATCCTGCATCGAAGTGGCCGGACCGTGCCATCTCAGACATAGAGAGTACGAAAATCTCTGATGCGTCCATCAGTCTTTGCTACTAGTCTCTAGCTTTTCCCACCTCACTGGCCAAATGAGAGGTACTTCCCATGAGCCTTGAACTCAATGGGTAGGATGCATACGGGGCACAGATAAGGAGAGGTGAACCAACTCAATCATCACAACGGTGGGGCAGAAGCACACCAACAAGGTTCGGCAAGCCTAGCCCTGTGGTTGCTTATAGTGCCGAGAAGCTATCTTCAAAGCCCCCCAGAGCTCCCAGAGCTCATCGTCCAACAGGACCCTCAGCATAGGGTCGTTCCACGATACCAAGATTCTCATGGAAGGTTAGGAACTTGACCTTCCCCAGGGGCTTTGTGAGAATATTCGCGACCTTCTCATCAGTTCCTATATGATCGAGCCTTACGGCGCCTCGCTGTACCAGATCCCGGATAAAGTGGTACCTCATATCAATATGCTTGGATCGATCATGGAACACGGGATTCTCGGACAACCGAATCCCACTCTGGTTATCATAGAGTATCACGGTGGTATCTAGCACATGCCCGAACAACTCACTGAAGAGCTTTCACAACCAAACTGCTTCACAACAGGCCATACTCGTTGCAATGTATTCGGCCTCCGCGGTGCTCAAAGCCATCGACTTTTGCTTTCTGCTCATCCATGAGATCGAAGCAGAACCAATTGTGAAGCAACATCCCGATGTGCTCTTACGATCCACCACACTGCTAGCCCAATCAGCATCAGTATATCCATGGAGTTTCACGCTCCCGGCAGTGTATCTCAACCCATGGTTTATCGTGCCCCGAAGATGTCTCAACAGATTCTTGGCACCAACCTAGTGAATGTGATGAGGCTCAACCATATGTTGACTCAAAGTGTTCACTGCAAAACATACGTCCGGACGGGTGTTCACTAAGAACATTAGGGCCCCTACGAGTTGACGATACTCAGTAGGATTTGCTAGCACGGGCCCAACAGTGCTACCACTCAACTTCTTAAAGTTGAGCTCCATCGGTGTCCACACGGACTTACAGTCCACCATACCAAATCTTTCCAGAAGCTTCACAATGTATTTTCCTTGAGAAAGGAAAATCTCGCCAGGTCTCTGCCAGACCTCCAAGCCTAGGAAGTAATGCATTAGTCCTAGGTCCTTCATCTCGAACTCAGCAGCGAGCTCCCTCTTGCACTGATGAATGAGAGGGTCAACACCTCTCAGGAAGATGTCGTCGACATACAACACCAGAATGAGAGGCTTTTCTCTATCAACCTTGAAGTAAAGGTTTGGATCAGCATTACTACGAGTGAAGCCCAACTGCATCTGGTAGCTATCTATCCTCTTGTACCAAGCTCTGGGTGCTTGCTTCAACCCATAGAGGGCTTTCTTCAACCTGCAGACATGGGTATCCCGATCTTGGACTTCGAACCCCAGAGGTTGCTCCACATACACCTCTTTCTTTATTGCACCATGCAGAAATGCGGTCTTCACATCCATGTGATGAAGACTCCATCCTTGCGTAGCGACAAGGGCGATGATAGATCAGATGGTGGTATATCGGGCCATAGATGCAAATATGTCATCATAGTCTACGCCTTCCTTTTGAGAGAAGCCACGAGCAATGAATCTTGCCTTGAACTTTTCAGCAATTCCATCAGATCCATGCTTGATCTTGTAGAGCCATTTCGAGGTGACAACTGCTTTGTCCTCTGGTCTTGGAACCACATCCTAGACATCATTCTTCATTATGGACTCATACTCTTCGTGCATAGCATCCTTCCAGACTTGATGCTTTACGACTTCCTCAAAAGATCTAGGCTCAGATTGTACAATAGTACTCATGGCTGCTAGATACCCTTGGTATCTATTCGGCTTCTTGCTTTCACAGAATGTCCCCCTTAGGGCCATATGTCCCTCGGCATCCTCGAGAGTGTCCCTGAGCCATGATGGTCTCTTCCTCATCGAAGGAGGTGGATCAATTGGGTCCATCGGTCCTTCAACATTAGGCATTGTCTCATCCTTCGGTTCTTCTTGATTTCTAGGCCTCGCTTCATGATCTTCCTCAGATCTCGGAAGATTGACTACTTTCCACAGGGAAGCATCTTCATCAAAGGTGACATCGTGGCATATCTCCACTTCCCTTTGACTAGGCACATAAACTCTATAGGCCTTCGAAGTTTCACTGTAGCCCACAAACATTCCCTTCTTCCCAGAAGCATCCAACTTGCTCCTCTTCTCCTTCGGCACATGAAAATAGACAGGACATCAAAAAACTCTAAAATGTGAGACATCAGGTTTCTTACTAGAGAAAACCTCTTCAGGAGTTTTGGAGTCCAGAGCGGAATGCGGGCATCGGTTTTGTATGTACACAACAATGTTCGCAGCTTCTCCCCACAGAAACTTTGGTAGACCTTGGTCACATAGCATGGCACGGGCAGCTTCCACAATGGTTCTACTCTTTCGTTCAACAACGCCATTTTGCTCAGGAGTATAGACAATTGTGGTCTCCCTCTTGATGCCAGCTTCTCTGCAAAAGTTTTTGAACTCGTTCGTCTCATATTCAGTGCCATTATCGGTCCTCAGTATCTTGATCTTCTTCCCTGTCAGATTTTCCACCAAGGCTTTGAAGGTACTGAACCACATGAAAGCCTCATCCTTCTTCTTCAAGAAGTATATCCAGGTTTTGCGAGAGAAGTCATCAATGAACGTCATATAATAAGAACATCCTCCAAGGATGTCACGTGTAGCATACCAGACAGGTCAGAATGTATCAATTGCAAGACGTCAAATGTCTTTGTGACACTTGAGGGGAAAGGTCTCCTTGTATGCTTTTTTTCGACACAACCCTGACATACACCTTCATGATTATTTGAGAACTCGGGCATCCCTGTCACCACCTTCCTTGCTTCGGGAAGGGCTTTGTAGTGAAGGTGTCCAAACCTCCAGTGCCATAGTTCCGTCTGTTGGATAGTATCACATGTCATCGCTCCCAGTGGACTTCCTCCAACCTGGTAGAGTGTATCAACTCTAAACCCAATCGTGATAGCTTCCTTGAAACTCTTCTTCCAGATACGCACCTTCCCATCAATGAATGCCACATTGAAACCTTTGTCTTCCATGGCCGAAATAGACACAAGGTTCTTCTTCAAATCAGGTACATAGAGTACATCTTGCAAGCGGAGGACTTGACCTTGAGACAAGTGGAGGGTCACAGTCCCTGTCCCTTTCACGGGATATGTGGCATTATCTCCAAGGATAATTTCCAGATTAATATCCTTCTCAACCATATCAGAAAGTGCTTCCTTGAACCCAGTGATGTGCCTTGAGGCACCACTATCTATCAACTAGACATCCATAGTGTTGGGTGGAGATGCAACAGAGTGGGTAGATACAAGAATGAATTCATTTCTTTTATCAACAACATTTGATTCCTCATACCTGGAATTTCTCGACCTTTTGAAAGGTTGACCATTTCCGTCGGAGGGAGCCTTTCTCTTCCTCTTGAACCTGTTGTTCCTTTGATTGCCATTCCTCCGGTTGTTGTTGTTGTTGTCATCATCATCGGGAGAATCCTTCTTGAAAGGGCATTCTCTAGCATAGTGACCTGGCTTGTGACAAGTGTAACACTTGCGAAGAAACATTAAGCATATTACACCACCAACAAATATGAGGAAGAGACTATGTCCTAAAACCCTAAAGCTCAAAGGGCTCATCAAAGGCAAAAATGTTGATATACTTAGATTTTGGTAGCACTCACAATGGTATAAACATTGATCTTGCTAAATAACTTGATCTTTGTATATGCCCAATCAAGGAACTGAACATATCTGTCGCTACAGGGCAAAAGTTCAAAGAAATAAGAGAATGTCATAATCTTTCAATCCAAAGACAAGAATTAGAATTGCAAACGGATCTATTTGCCCTACCACTCAAAGGAATGGATATAGTTCTAGGTGCATAATGGTTAATACAACTAGGGAGCTATACGACAAACCTTGAAGAACAATTCATGGAGTTTAACTGGCAAGGACGACATTATAAATTAAAAGGTGTTAACACTTCCAGTTCCAAGAAAGTTACAAGTACTCATGAAGAAAGCACCAATCAACGAAATGATGCCATTCCATTGCGACAATGTTCAACTAGAGAAGACCCTCCTAGTTGTGCTTTGAGGACAAAGCATCTCTAAAGGGGGTGGCAATGTTATGAATAAATAATTCATAATATAATAAATTAATAATTAATTAATTATATTAGTAAATTAATATTAAATAAAATTAATTATGAAGTGACAGGTCAAAAGACATGTCCAATCAGCCCTCGTGACCAATCAATGCCTATTTAGGCACCCCGTTCTAGGGAATGTAAACCACCATTCTTATTTATATAAAAAAATTACTACTTACTTACTCTACAACGCATAATTTACATAAAAACATTCCAGTTGCGTAATGAATTTATGCACCATCCCCCCATTACTCCATGCTCAGAAATGTCCATGATAAGTAAACCAAATACTCAATTACCAAATGACAAGACATACCTTTGGGTTCGGGAGGCCCACCTTCAAACATATGATCAATACATATGGATGAGGGACCACATGCCCAGAAATGTCCATGATAAGTAAACCAAATACTCAATTACCAAATGACAAGACATACCTTTGGGTTCGGGAGGCCCACCTTCAAACATATGATCAATACATATGGATGAGGGACCACATGCCCAGAAATGTCCATGATAAGTAAACCAAATACTCAATTACCAAATGACAAGACATACCTTTGGGTTCGGGAGGCCCACCTTCAAACATATGATCAATACATATGGATGAGGGACCACATGGCTGGCTCAGGTGGCAAAGAATTCGCACAACGAGTTAGTTGATGGCTGCAAGGGGCTGCCGGCTGAGGACCATCATGGAGAAAAAAATTCTCTTAGGGATATCACCCACCAAGTGGTGGGTAACAGGGCCTGGAACGATGCTCAGAGGTTGATGCAACTAAAGAGAAAAGTAAAAGCATAATTTGGCCACTCTCTATGGGAAATGCACCACAAAATGCAAAAGATGGTTGGGACATACAAATTTAGCATGTGGGCAAAAGCCAAACATTAGCTCTACCCCTTATGCATGGCCATCACACTGGTTCCTATGGTCCCTAAATGAGCCCCCTCCATCATTAAGGAACCCATAGTTGTCCCAACCCCTGGTGCACAATGAATTGCCCCACCTTAAGGGGCTATCCACTGCTACATATTACACATCATGCTTTCATCCCCTAGAGCCTCGAGTAGTTATGAAGAAAAATCAATGAAAGGCAAAAGACATATGAAGAAGGGTGGAAAAACAAAGGTTGAGGTAACTCATGTACTACGATTTTCTACATCGTACACTCATATACCCAGGTGTGGGCTTCCCTTATAATAGCTACCCTTGTACCATGACATATGGTCTAGATGATTCCCTTGATCCCCACTCCGTTGCATTACTATATCATTTGCCACCTACCACTTGAAGGATGTACCATGGGCATGTCACCCCCTTTAGAGGTTGAAACCACCTAATAGGGTCCTTGATTAACCTCCATGTTGAGCTTGGAGACACTTGTACATGCCAGAACCCACTATGGAAGGGCATGCCACCATGAAGCGCCCCATTGATTCCATGACTTGTAAGCTCTTTTACTTGATTGATCTAATGATTTGTTGTGTTAAGGGGCAAGGGGACGCATTGGATCTTATGCAGGGTTGTAGGTGGGTCTCCATTTGGGGCTTGGTCTCCCTATACGGGATCCTAGCCCTCGGAGGGCCACATTGGCACTTGTAGGGTGAGCATTGAGAGCCATGGGCCTCCGCCATATCAGAGATAACTTCATGGATCCCCAACACCACTTGTTGATTGCTCGTGCTCCATCTTTTGAATGAGGATGACGCACTTGGTTCACCATGCCCAATCGACTCCACACATGCACCATACACTTGGCAGATGTTCCACGGTTCAACGGATGTCTCCCGTTGCAGAGGGATGGCTTATGTCATCATCCTAGCCCATATCGATGGTCTACATTCATTTTCGATTCACTTGGAGACCCATGAGGATGTCCATGTGCCCCCTGTTACCACTCAAACCAACAGGGGACCTAAGAGGGGTTCCTATGAGGGCAACTGCTAGGTCAAGGGAAATGATGGAGACTTAACCCACTGTCACCAAAACTAAGACTCCCTGCTCTTTACAGACTTTCACTGATGGGAGGAGGCCCAATAGTTTAGGAAGTCACTTGTAAAGTATAGGTCAATGAATAGGTGTGAAGTGACCTTAGAAGCCCTTTCCCTAGGATATAATGAAGATTGAGACTTGCTTGCCTTCTAAGCAAGGGGCTTGATCTTCTAGGGAAAGGGGGTGAGGATTGGAGGGTTGAGGTAAAAGAATGAGAGTTACAAAGGAGGTTCTCAATCCCTAGAATCCTTTGGGAGCTTGGATTCCTGACTAGTCCTTGATAAATAAACTTTGATGAAGAATGCAACCACACAAGGCCAAGTGGACCCAGTCGAGGTTAGGGGATGGATTTTGGTACCCAATGATGTTCTTAACCTGGCCAAAGTGAGGGGAAAGGATCAAATAAGAATTTTCTTCCAATGATGTCAAATTGATCCTATGAGGTTCTAGCCTTGGGAACACCTAGGCAAAACTTGATCTTGGAACTAGGGCTTTGGGTATCTAGAGATTCCACTGTCGGAATTGTCCCAAATTTGGAGGAAAGTGAGGGAACTCACCAACGTAGTTGGCTCTAGGAGATCGAAGTTTTCCTGTGGCTAGATTCCTAGGAAATTGATGCCCTAGGTGACCTAATGGAGCTAGACCTAGAAAAAAGGAAAAAAACTGAAAAAATAGGTGAAAATGATCACCCTTTTTTGAGGGACTAGTGCCTAATTCGCTTGGGGATATGGAGTCAAGAATAATAATGAAGAAGAATTCAATTTCTTGTTCAAGGAGGCCCAGAAAGTCATCTTCGTCCAATGTTATAGGAAATAGAAGAAAAGTGACTTTCAAGCATTTATACTTCATATAAATGGTGCAAGCTTATCAAGATAACATGATCTCTAGGACATTTCATTCATCTAACAATGGCCCATACATAGAATAAGCTAAATAGACACAACCCTAATTATAGCGAAATCCAATTGTATGCATCAACAAGAAAATAACATTAAATTTGCACTTACAATGTTAGAGAGTATATCCAACCAGTGGCAGATTTGCAAAAAAAAAGCTCCAAGATAGAAATAGCCCAAATCCATACATCAAAATTCATCCATCATCCAAAAATAGTCCTCCAAGGAAAAATGTGAAGTTCTTTAAAGATAAAGAGATCCCAAGTCAAGTGATGATACAAATGAATCCAACTAACTCCTATTTATACACCAATTAGGAGTTCGATTTAGCGAATGAGCCTCCATTAGCCCCTAAAAATAAAATAATGTGCAAATAAACTAACTTTTGGTGACAAGTCCACCAAACTAGCTCATAAATGAAATAACAAACCTCTCAGGAGGTCAAATAATAATATAGGTATGTCGTGGGGTCCTCCAAGAGGCCCGATGATGTACAAAAGTGCCATAATGATGAATAAAATCCTCAAAAGATGATGGACAAGGGGGTGGCACCTTGTTTTCCAAGTAGTAGACCTATGGTGCTCCTAGTGGGTGTGGGGGTACACCAATGACCCCATGGGTTTCCATATGAGTCAAAGATACCTGTAGATCATATGTAAGGTTTTAGATGATGGAATGGATGCTGCCATGTCATTGTACAAGTCTTGGGACACCTGCCAAGTGTGTGGTGCTCATGTGGGGCCGACTGGGCATAATGTACCAAGTGCATCATCCTTGTCCCAAAGGTGGATCTATATTAATCTATGGACATCAGTCGGGATCCATAGAGTGTTGTCTGCTGTTGGGGAGGCCCATGGCTCTCTACACACACCCTATATGTGCCAATGTAACCCTTATGGAGGTTAGGCCCCATATAGGGAGACCAAACCCAAATGGACACCGTCTGCAATCTTGTATAGGATCCAATCTGTCCCCTAGCCTTCCAGTACAACAAGTAATTAGAGTAATCATATAAAAGAGCTTACAAACCATAGCCAACAAAGTGGGCACTTCATAATGGCATGCCCTTCCGTAGTGGGCTTTGGCATGTGCTAATGTCTACAAGCTCCAAAGGGGATAAGTCAGGTACCTTATTAGTTGGTTTCTTCCCTTAAAGGGGATAGTATGTCCAAGCTACATCCCTCAAATGGGGGTGGCAAGTGACATAGAAGTGAAATGTAATAGGGAATGAGAGGGGCAACCCTGGGCCACATATTGGGGCATAAGGGTAGCTAGGGAAAGGGAAGCCCACACCTAGGCCACATATTGGGGCACAAGGGTAGCTAGAGAAAGGGAAGCCCACACCTGGGTATATAATGTGTAGGAGGGAGCAATCATGGTACATGAGGTGCCCCGACCTTGATTTTTCCACCCTTCTTTATACGCCTTTTTCCTTTTATGAATTTTCTTTAATTAATTGCTCGGGGCTCAAAGGACAAGAGCATGATGGGTAAGATATGGCAGTGATTACCGCTTTTTAGGTAGGGCAGTTCATTGCCCTCCAGGGGTTGGGACAATCATGGGTTCCTAAATGATAAATGAGGCACATCTAGGGTATATGGAACTGGGGTGATGACCATGGGTATGGGGTAGAGCTCATGTATTGGCTTTTGCTCCTGTGCTAATTATTTTTGTCCCGACCATCTTTTGCATTTTGTGGTACAATTCCCTGTTGAATGTGTTCATTTATGCTCTTAATTTTTCTTTTAGCTGCTTCAACTTCCAGGGCATTTTTCTAGGCCTGACCCAAGGTGGGGGCAAGGGGATAGGGAGGCTGAGCCTATGTGGACCCAGAGAGGCAATGTGGACCCACATGGGAGAAATGATGAATGGGGGTATAGTGAGTGGAAAGGGCAGTAATACATGTGGATAAAGGAGCGGGACCACACACCCAAAGTCTGGGTTTCCCAAGTAGTACCACCCTAGAACCAAGTGGTCAATAAAGGAGATCTCACAGGACTAAGGTAAAGGGTAACATCCAAAAGACTTCAAGGGGATCAAAACACAAACTAAGCCCACTCTTTCCGCCAAATCCCCCCATCAATCCATGCCCAGAAGTGTCCATGATAAGTAAACCCAATGCTCAATTTCCAAGTCACAAGACATACCTTTAGATTCGGGAAGCCCATCTTCAAACATACGATCAATACAGATGGGTGAGGGACCACATGGCTGGCTCAGGTGGCGGAGAAATGGCTCAAGGAGCTAGTTGAGGGCTTCGAGGCGCTGCTGGCTGTTGGCTGAGGTCCATCATGGAGAAAAAATATCTCCTAGGGATATCACCCATGAAGTGGTGGGTAACAATGGGCTCCATCTAGGACATGATCTCTCGAATGGGTGGGCAAGGCTACTCGAACGGGAGGTCACAAGAACTCCAACAATCTCTTGGTCACCGTAGACCTATTATTTGCACAAGTCAATGACCAAAACCACAAGGCAACATGTTTTTCATGGTGTCTTATGATCACCCATGCTTAATGTCAGCCCATAAAACCAAAAGTAATAAAAATATGCAATTTTAATCTAAATGCAGCTAATCTATCATGAGAAATATCATATGAGATTAGTTCTAATGCAAAAAATCAACATGTGATGCATCCTACTCTAACATGCATAATATTCAATGTCAATTACTAGGTTAATCATAGAAGACCCAATGCAACCTTAGTCACCGGGTTCAGCGAACATCAAGCTTAAAATTCGAAATTTTGCGAATTTCAAACAAAATCGAACATAATTGATTTTGTTCGGCGAACACAAAGGCGAACAAAATCACAAACCCGAACCCGAACCCGAACATAAAGCCGAACATAATCGATTTTTTTTATGAAATTCGGGTTAAATTCGAATTTGTTCGTTTAGGTTTTGGGATTTTGGTAAAATTGCGTTGGCATCGACTTATTGATAATAATTCGATTTTTTTAACAGCCCTCGGCCCTCCTGCGATCGCCGACGCCCTCCTGCTACCTCACAGCCTCTCGACTCACGAGCCACATCTGTCTCGGCTCACAGTTCTCTCGGCACAGGCTTACAACCACGCTGTGCCACGCTCGTCGCTGTGATGTCCCTTCGCTCATCGATAGGCGGCCACGGGCCATGGCCCACAGCTTGTAAGCCTACAGCCAGTGAGCCACAGGCTACAGCTTGAGAGTCAAGCAGCCTCGGCCCTCACCTCTTGCTCTCCGCCTCTCCGCTGGCGCTCAACCTCTCCGCGAATCGTAGGCTCACACCGCCGACTCACACGATAGTCAAGCAACCTCGGCCCTCACCTCTGGCTCTCCGCCTCTCCGCCGGCGCTCAACCTCTCCGCGGATCGCAGGCTCACACCGCCGGCGCACACGATAGTAGGTTACACCTCTCCGCCGGTTGCAAACTTGCACAGTGCACTTGCAAAGTTGCATGCTGCAACTCACCTCTCCGCCTTCTCACCGAGTCACCACTGCAGCTCATTCGTGTAGGCTGTGACTATTTAAAAATCTGCCTGTTACAAACTTATAATGTCCAGTGTCCAGGTAAGAAATTTTTTTTTTACTGCATTTTTATTTAAATAATTAACATATACAAGTTTTATATATATTATGTTTGGACTGTCAGCCCATACAGTCCAAACACAGTATACTGTAAGTTTGTATATTAAAAAAAATTTAAATTACAGTCTAGAAAAACTTTCATTATGCAAAAAAATGTAGAACTAATTCAAATGTAATTAAAAAAAAAATTGCAGACATTTCACCCTTCACAGTTCACTTCAACAATCAGGATTCAAAACCTTTAAACTTCAATGGCACCCCCAAAATCAACTGTTGTAGCATGGAATTTTGTCACAAAAGAAGGGAAAAATATTTTGTGTGAGATTTGTGGACATCAATTCACTGGCTCTTTAACTAGAGTAGTGGATCACCTTCTCAGTATTACCAACGGAAATGGAGGTGGTGTTGAGGGCTGCACTAAGATCTCAGATGAACAAAAAGCTGCAGTGGAGAAAAGCTATTTCGCTTCAAAGACGGAAAAGGAAAAAAGGGAGCAGAAGAGGCAGCGTATTGAGAGGGAGATTGCCATGTCTTCCTCAAACACCATTAATTCAATCTCAGCCATTGGTGGATCAAGTTCTACTGCAGTAAAAACAGGTGGAATCAAAACATTAAATCAATTTTGGAAACTTGTGGAGAGACAAGAAGTTGATGATGCTGTTGCAGAATTTTTTTATGCATGTGCAATTCCCTTTAATGTGGCCAGGAGTCCATATTTTAAAAATGTAATTAAAAAGGCCATTGATTTTGGAAAGGGCTATGTTCCTCCCGGATCTGAAGCTTTAAGGGCCACTTTGCTAAAGAAAACAAGAGACAGAGTCACAGAAAAATTGTCTCAGATTAAAGAGTCTTGGAAGCATACAGGATGCACAATTTTGAGTGATGGTTGGTCAGATTTGTGTCATCACCCATTGATCAATGTGCTTGTTTACAGTCCTCAAGGGGTACTTTTCTTGAAGGCAATTAATGCAATGGATCAGGTGAAGACTTTAGAATTTATTTTTGAAATTTTGGATGAAGCAATTCAAGAGGTTGGGGAGAAAAATGTGGTCCATGTTATTACAGATAATGCATCAAATTGTGTTGGTGCAGGGAAGATGATTATGGAAAAGTATAATCATATTTATTGGACCCCTTGTGCAGCTCACTGTTTGGATTTGATGTTGCATGATTTAACCAAATTTCCTTGGGTCAATGAAACAATACGAAGAGCCAAAACAATTGCAAACTCCATCATCAACCATCGTCTCACTTTGAGCATATACAGGGAGAATGCATCTAACGAGTTGTTGAGGCCTTGTGATACAAGGTTTGCTACTTTTTATATTACTCTGAAAAGAGTTGTTGAGGAAAAAGGAAGCTTGAGAGCTGTTTTCTACAATAATACTGAGTGGGAGAGATCTCCCCTTTCAAAAAAACTAAGGGGAAACATGTTGAACAAATAGTGTTCAATAATGGCTTTTGGGAAAATTCAGACAAGGTTCTAAAAATATGTGGCCCAATTGTTAATGTGCTCCGCATGGTTGATGGTGACAAACCTTGTATGGGTTTTGTTTATGAAAGTATTGATCGTTGCAAAGAGGCCATTGCAAGTGCTTTTAATAATGTGGAAGTTGATTACCAGGAGATATGGGAAGTAATTGATCAAAGATGGAAGATGATGCATAGTCCATTACATGCAACAACATGTTATTTGGACCCTAGATTGTTTGGGTTATCAAGACATAAGGATGAAGAAGTCATGAATGGACTTATCCAGGCTATTGAGAAGCTAAATCCAGATCCAACAATTGCAGGTTTGGTCAGATCTCAGTTGAGGGCATACAGGTTAGAAGAAGGGCTATTTGGTACACAATCAGCAAAGTATGATAGGAGCAGAAGTGATCCAGCAGTATGGTGGGAGTTTTATGGTCCAGGGGCGCCAGAATTGCAAACTTTTGCAATTCGTATCTTAAGTCAGGGATCAAGTGCATCAGTGTGTGAAAGGAATTGGAGTTCCTTTGACCACATTCATTCCAAGAAAAGAAATAGATTGTTATCTGGAAGATTAGAAGATCTTGTTTATGTTCATAGTAACTTGCAGTTGGCTTTGAAAAATGTGTCAAAAGAGTCATCCAATTCCTCTACTCTGTGGATCGATCCTGTTCTTAATGTATCAAGGGATGAAGTTGATTTTTACAATGATAGTGACATTGACAGGGAACTGAGTGATGAATCTGATGCTGAGGCATATAGCGGATTCACAACCCATACTGCTCTTGATGATATAGAACTTTTTGATATCACAAGTGGGCCACGAGAACATCAAGAATAAAACTTGTGTTCTCGTTTTAGACTTCTAGTTTTACTTTTTGCTAGACTTCTAGTTTACTTTTTGCATGAACAATATTCTAAAATTGCCAAACTACTTTAAAGTTTATATATTTTGAATACTTTTTTATCAAATTGTTTTCAATATATGAAATCTAATATGGCCCATGGTTTTGTTGAATTTGATATTCTTATAGTGCTACTAGCCTACTGCTAATGTCTATGATGAATTTCTCACCTTGTTTACTATGTATGGAAGACTGAAGTTGGTTATTTATTGGAAATTTGGCACTCACTTTCATGGTTTATATGTGGAAATGATGTAAATGTTTGAGCAATAATCCTATCATCTATGTGTTTGCAATGTGCATTATGCACTTTGACAATTGACATGCTTATTTATTTATGTGCATCATATTTATCTTTCAACATGCTTAAAATTGTTATATATATATATATATATATTTTTTTTTTTTAAATTTCTATATGTCGAATTTTATGCCGAACTTTATCAGCAAAATTTTCGCTGCCAAACTTTATTCGAATTACAACGTCGCCGAACTCGAACACGAACCTGGTGACTTAGAATGCAACCAACATGTCAATTGATTAATACAATAACACATGCTTCTATGATTACTTTTACAATGAACCTGACAATACAAATGGGAATGATGATATGAGGGGTTGCGAGAGCAGGAGGTGGGAAAACAAGAGGCCCATATGCTACAGAAAAGAAAACTAGAGGAAGGAAAAGACATCAGTTGATTGGATTTAATTTGGTCCTCCAACCAGGAGATGGAAATGTCAACGACCAGGTATATGAACTTTTGATGAAGAACTATTTTGGGCCTATCAGCCTTAGGGCAAGGAGTAAATGACTCAGACATATTTAGGATGATACTATTTTGGTCATTGGGAAAACAAGAAGTGGACTCGTCATTGTATTTGGGGAAAACCATGATTCTTGTTTTTTTGTAAGGGAAACAATTTCTTCGTCAAAACAAGGGGAACAAACCTTGTCACAAACATCCATCTTCGGGGTAGGGATATAACAAGGGGAGGAATGCTCAAACATGAAGAAAAACCCTGTATTGGTGGTATGGCTCAATGAAGCTTCTTCCTCAGTTTCCTTTACATTAGAGTCCTCAGAACTACCCACAATATTGGAAGGTTATTCTTTGATTGAATCGTTTTGGAACATAAAGAAGAGACACTTCCAATCACTAGGGAGGGGTTCATGAAAGCCAACACTGTTGTTTTGAAGGGGCAGAGTATCTTTTTCTTTCCTAAGCTCATTCTTATTGATTTTAGAGACTATTGGGTCTTCATTTTTATAGTCATACCCAATTCCCCAATCAACAACCCAAAGTCATTCATAGATTCTTCATTATTTGACTATCATGATATTCCTTAGAATCATCCCATTCTTCACTACATATTTGGTGTTGGTTAGGATGCCATTCATTCTCTTCTTCAGATATGGAAGACTTTTCCTCCTTCATCCGTTCTCGAAGAATGATGTCCAAGGTATTTACTAAATGATTTTGATAGAATGCTTCAAGAAGAAGGTCATCGGTGGGACTCCTTTTGTATTCATACTTCATGTTACAGTCTTTCCGATTGCTCAGAATAGTATGAGAAAATCTCTTGGGAGTTATATGTAGCCATTAACGGCTTGTAGGACTTCTCATATTCCATCATCCATGCAATATCGAAGGGTTCTTGGGATTTAGATCTTCGTTATCCTTATCCTTAGAGGACATGCTTTTCAATTCATGAGTCTCTTTTTTGGAACTATCCTCAAGGTACGCATCAATCACTTGATCATGATGATTTGGAGAAGGATCAAGATATTCTTCCTCAAGCACAAAACCATATTCAATAACTTCCTCCTCTTGAAGGGCCATATCCAACATTTGGCATATGTCTTCATGAGATTTGAAATCCGACCGTTCATGCAACAAGAAGTGCGTAGTCAACATTGGAAGAGAAGTAATGCTTTTATGTTGACATGAATCAAGCCAATCGGTATTGGGCGCAATGGATAGGACAAGCAATTCCATTTGGTCACAAGGTTGAGTTATATGTTGCTTTGGAAGATACCTCATGAACCTTACCACGTGATTGGCAGCGGAATGTGGATCTCCATCAAATGTTGGCATATTCTTCATGGATTTCGATGAGGGATATCTCGGGATCTGTGTGATATCTATGGCGGGAATATATGTGGTCAACATGTCGCTGGGTCCTTGATGACATGGGAGTTGCTAGGGTCAGTGAAATTGCCTTGACAAATGCTTGCTTACCCTACAAGCATTGACCTTAAAGATTAATGAAGAACTAGGGCTTCGTTCTTCCAATGGAGTCTCCAAGAATGATATATCAATATTGTCGTATGGAGAACAAGACACATGTCTCTTCTTTGGCAACAGCGCCAGAAATGTTACCACTCAAACCAACAGGGGACCTAAGAGGGGTTCCTATGAGGGCAACTGCTAGGTCAAGGGAAACGATGGAGACTTAGCCCACTGTCACCACAGCTAAGACTCCCTTCTCTTTATGGACTTTCACCGCTGGGAGGAGGCCCGTTAGTTTAAGAAGTCACTTGTAAAGTATAGATCAATGAATAGGTGTGAAGTGACCCTAGAAACCCTTTCCCTAGGATAGAATGAAGAATGAGACTTGCTTGCCTTCTAAGCAAGGGACTTGATCTTCTAGGGAAAGGGGGTGAGGATTGGAGGGTTGAGTTAAAAGAATGAGAGTTACAAAGGAGGTTCTCAATCCCTAGAATCCTTTGGGAACTTGGATTCCTGAGTAGTCCTTGACAAATCAACTTTGATGAAGAATGGGACCACACGAGGCCAAGTGGACCCAGCCCAAGTTAGGGGATGGATTTTGGAACTCAATGATGTTCTTAACCCGGCCAAGGTGAGGGGAAAGGATCAAATAAGAATTTTCCTACTAGGTTCTAGCCTTGGGAGCACCTAGGAAAAACTTGATCTTGGATCTAGGGCTTGGGGTATCCGGAGATTCCACTGTCAGAATTGGCCCAAATTCAAAGGAGAGTTTGTGGACCCACCAACGCAGTTTCCTCTAGGAGATCGAAGTTTTCCTGTGGCTAGAATCTCGGGAAATTGATGCCCTAGGTGACCTAATGGGGCTAGACATAGGAAAACGGGGAAAAAGTGAAAAAATAGGGGAAAATGATCACCCTTTTTTGAGGGACTAGTGCCTATTTCGCTTGGGGATATGGCATTAACGATAGTATTGAAGAAGAATTCAGTTTCTTGTTCAAGGAGGCCCAGAAAGTCAACTTCATCCAATGTTATAGGAAAGAGAATAAAAGTGACTTTCAAGCATTTATACTTCATACAAATGGTGCAAGCTTATCAAGATAACATGATCTCTAGGACTTTTCATTCATCTGACAATGGTCCATACATAGAATAAGCTAAATAGACACATAATTCCACATTTCATATATGCAACAATTAGGCCTAATTATAGCGAAATCCAATTGTATGCAGCAACAAGAAAATAACATTAAATTTACTTACAATGTTAGAGAGTATATCCAACCAGCATCACATTTGCAAATAAGAAGCTCCAAGATAGAAATAGCCCAAATCCATAAATCAAAATTCATCCATCTTCCAAAAAATAGTCCTGCAAGGAAAAATGCGAAGTTCTCTAAAGATAGAGAGATCCCAAGTCAAGTGATGATACAAATAAATCCAACTAACTCCTACTTATACACCAATTAGGAGTTCGATTTAGGTAATGAGCCTACATTAGCCCCTAAAAATAAAATAATGTGCAATTAAACTAACTTTTGGTGACAAGCCTACCAAACTAGCTCATAAATGAAATAACAAGCCTCTCATGAGGTCAAATAATAATATATGCATGTCGTGGAGCCCTCCAAGAGGCCTGATGATGTCGACAAGTGCCATAATGATGAATAAAATCCGCAAAAGGTGATGGACAAGGGGTGGTCCCTTGTTCTCCAAGTAGTAGACCTGTGGTGCTCCTAGTGGGTGTGGGGGCACACCAATGACCCTATGGGTCTCCATATGAGTCGAAGATGCCTGTAAACCATCTGTAAGGGTTCAGATGATGGAATGGATGCTGCCATGTCATTGTACAAGTCTTGGGACACTTGCTAAGTGTGTGGTGGTCCTGTGGGGCCAATTGGGCATAGTGTACCAAGTGCATCATCCTCGTCCCAAAGGTGGATCTCAAGTAATCTCTGGACATCAGTGGGGATCCATAGAGTGCTGTTTGCTGCTGGGGAGGCCCATGGCTCTCTACACACACCCTATATGTGCCAATGTAGCCCTCCGGGAGGTTAGAACCCCATATATGGTGACCAAACTCAAATGGACACCATCTGCAATCCTGTATAAGATCCAATGCGTCCCCTAGCCTTCCAGTACAAAAATTTGTTAGAGTAATCATGTAAAAGAGCTTACAGACCATAGACAACAAAGGGTGCACTTCATAATGGAATGCCCTTCCATAGTGGGCTTTGGCATGTGTTAATATCTTCAATCTCCAAAGTGGGTTAGCCAGGTACCTTATTAGGTGGTTTCTTCCCTTAGAGGGGATAGTATGTCCAAGGTACATCCCTCAAATGGGGGTGGCAAGTGACAAAGAAGTGAAATGGAATATGGAATGAGAGGGGCAACCCTAGGCCACATATTGGGGCACAAGGGTAGCTAGAGAAAGGGAAGCCCAAACCTGGATATATAATGTGTAGGAGGGAGAAATCATGGTACATGAGGTGCCCCGACCTTGATTTTTCCACCATTCTTTATACGCGTTTTGCCTTTTATGAATTTTATTTAATTAGCTACTTGGGGCTCAAAGGACAAGAGCATGATGTGTAAGATATGGCAGTGATTAACCCTTTTTAGGTAGGGTGGTTCATTGCCCTCCAGGGGTTGGGACAATCATGGGTTATTGAATGATAAAGGAGGCTCATTTAGGGCCTATGGAACCAGGGTGATGACCGTGGGTATGGGGTAGAGCTCATGTATTGGCTTTTGCCTATGTGCTAATTATTTTTGTCCTGACCATCTTTTGCATTTTATGGTACAATCTCTGTTGAATGTGGCCATTTATGCTTTTACTTTTTCTTTTAGCTGCTTCAACTTCCAGGGCACCATTCTAGGCCTGACCCAAGGTGGGGGCAAGGGGATAGGGAGGCTGACCCTGTGTGGACCCAAAGAGGCAATGTGGACCCAGATGGGAGAAATGATGAATGGGGGTATAGTGAGTGGAAAGGGAAGTAATACATGCAGATAAAGTCGCGAGACCACGCACCCAAAGTCGAGGTTTCCCAAGTAGTACCACCGTAGAACCGAATGGTCAATAAAGGAGATCCCACGGGACTAATGTAAAGGGTAACATCCAAAAGAGATCAAGGGTACCGGAGCACAAACTAAGCCCACTCTTTCCACCAAATCCCCCAACTAGTCCATGCGTAGAAGTGTCCATGATAAGTAAACCCAATGCTCAATTACCAAGTGACAAGACATACCTTTAGATTCGGGAGGCCCATCTTCAAACATACGATCAATACAGATGGGCGAGGTACCACATGGCTGTCTCAAGTGGCAGAGAAATGACACAACAAGCTAGTTGAGGCTGTAAGGGGCTGCTGGCTGTCGGCTGAGGTCCATCATGGAGAAAAAATTTCTCCTAGGGATATCACCCATGAAGTGGTGGATAACACCCCCCACACCCACTTGGGAGCACTGCAGGTTCTTGCTTGGAAAACAAGGGGCCAACCCATTGTCCGCTATGTTTGGAGTCTAGTTCTTCATCATGACCCCATTGGACTTTATTAGGCCTCTTCAACGGCCCAACAACTCACTTTATTGATCATTCGATCCTCTTGAGAGGCTTATTTTAGTGTTATTGAGATAGTTGGTGGGCTTGTCACCATATGTATTGTTATTATGCACATTATTTTATTCTAGAGGCATTATTAGTCCAAATTTGGCCATTTGAATCCCTTAGAGGATTGTGTAAATAGAAGAGAGGCATTCTCTCTCTTTCATCATTGCTTGGATTGGGTTATTAGCTCTTGTGAGATTTTCACTATCTCTTTTGGAGGACGAGTTTGGATGATATAGATGAATTTTGATGTTTGGATTTCTCTCTCATCTTGGAGCTTTATTATTGGCATAATATGATAATTGGATATACTCTTTTGTACATGTAAGTGCCATTTTCATGCTTATTCTTGTTATTTACCTTTGTCACATGAATGTTGATGTGATTTTCGCTATACAAGTCTGAAATTTACTGCTTTTCTATACGAATTGGTGAAAATTGTGATCTTTTATAGCGTTGCATCATGTCATGTGCCATGTGTGAATGAGTGAATGTTCCTAGAGATAATTTATGTTAAATACATCTCTACAAGTCATCAATTATTGCAAATTGAAGTATAAAGACCTTGAAGCAGCGACTCTCATGCCCTAATGCCATGCGAAGTTCTTTTGAAGGCCTCCTTGATTGGGTGAACTCTTTCCAAACCATAAATTCTCCTTGACTCCATCTCTCCCAAAAGACAAGGCACTAATCCCCCAAAGGTGATCACTTTCGAAGCTTATTTCTCTCACCTCTCCTTCTCTTTCTAGGCCTAGCCATCATAGGTCAACTGGTGCATCAAATATTTCACGTTCTAGCCAACAAAAGACTTTGATCACTTGCCCTCTAGTGCACTAAGGTTTTCTCTAGCAACCCTCCAAATTTCACGAAATTCTGACGGTGGGATCTCTTGATATTGCAAGCTCTAGCCCAAGGGTCGTCTCTTGCCCTAGGTTTCCCTTTGCTAGTGATCTCATTTGGATCGTTGCACTTTACTGCAATATGATGTGTCCATTGATGCTCTTCTCTTCCACAATTAGGTCAAGCCCCTCCTTGGTTGATCAATTCCATACCCTTGACCTAGTTTTGGGTCCGCTTGGCCTCGTGTGGTCCCATAACCTATTAATGCCAAATTCACAAAGATCACACAAAATCCAAGTCTCCATAAATATCTCTAGGACTAGGAACCATCTTGACGAAGCATACTCTCAAAACCTAGCCCCAAGGATCATCTTGGCCCTTCTTAGAGAGCCCATCACCTTGCTTCTAAAGCAGTCAACCCATCTAATTGAGTCTCTATTGTGAATAGGCCTAGGAATCACCTCCTTATCTTATCATTGTCCATATATTCTAGTGATTCCATCATACCGGGGCTCCTCCCATTGGTGAAAGTTCGTAAAAAGCAGGGAGCCTTAGCTGAGGTGACAGTGGGCTATCGCTCCATTGTTTCCCTTGACCTAGTAGTTACCCTATAGGATCCCCTCCTAGGATCCCTGCTAGTTTGAGCGGTAAATGACTTCATTGGTCATAAGACCATACTTAGATCTTACTTATGGCATTTTATAGTATGTTAGAGTAGACTATGTGGCTTGCATTATTGTTTCCTGCATCCTTCTTTGATTGTATACATGTTGATTTTACTTGCATACTTAGCTCTTATATTTTATTTTAGCCAACATTTTATCATTATTATTCTCATATATCGTAAGGATGACGATCAACACCGTGCGTAATTGCTATCAAGGAGTTGTTGGAGTGTATAGGTAACATGTTTGCGACTGCTAGGGATTGATGGGATTTTCACGCTCTTCTCATTTGAGCACATGGATCATGCGTTCTACTGTGAGCACATGTCCTCGAGTTGGAGCCAGATGCTAGCCACCAAAAGTGGGTAACCCCTAGGAGAAATTTTTTATCTCCATTGGTCAACGAGCCAACCAACAACCCTATGACGATCCATAGATAGCTTTGCTTTAGAGCTCTCCAACTATGCTTCAGTCAATTATCTTTCCCATTTGACATGCTTCTTGAAGGAAGGTGGGTCATCTATTAGAAGGTGCACTAACCATTTCCATAATCATGTGTTTTCATTTAATGTTTAGGGCATACTAATATGGACCATAGGCCACGCTGGATGATTGATTGCTCTTGATTGTACCTTTGTTCCCATGCTTCACTTGGGAGTTTATCCTTTGTCCCTAGTCCAGTGTGACCTCCCCCGAGGTCCTTCCTTTAGGAGGGCACTAATAGGAGGCAATGATTGATATAGCTTGCCTAAGGTAATCCATATTTGCCACCTTCCATGTTTCCCTTATTATCCACACCCGTTCTTTGGGTTGATTGTCATTGGTCATGGGAATGGCACCATATATCTTCATCTCTGAGTCAGGGCCCAAAGATTTGCCCTAAGAGGTTGATGCAGCTAAAAGAAAGATATCAACATATGTAGCCACAAATAAATATAATGAAAATTGCAAAAGATGGTTGGGACATAATAAGCACGTGGGAAAAAGGCTATCATGAACATTTCATGCTCTATCTAAATAAAGGAACTCATGAATGTCCCAACCTCGATGGGAGATGAATTGCTACATCTTTAAGGGGTATTGGAAAAGCATAAAGCAAGCTGAGTCTCCTAAGGTATGCAAGAAATATATGAATCATTAAAGTAAAGGTGCACTAGAGGGGTGGAAAAAGCAGGTCGAGGAAAGAGTAACTCATGTCTCCACGATGGCTCCCTCTTCTCATTAGTTGGTACCATGGCTATGGCCATCTTTCTTGAAGCCTTTCCCTATCCATGATCACCTTATTCACATACATCTAGATTGACGGGTCTACTTGTGGGGTCTAGAAGCACCTAATAGGGTTAATTGCGTAATCATCCCTAAAAAAAGTGTGGTAACTTGCTTATGAATCCTGAGCTAGAGAGACATTCAAAGGGATGGTTTATGTGAATTTTGTGCCCCTAACGTTGAATATGGCCCACTATGATACTTTAATGATTTTTGCCCCTAATGATGTTGATCTCACTTGATCTTAAGGGTATATTTTAATGATTCATTACACATGCAACACAGATCCTTTGAGGGATGACTTGACATCTCTCTAGCACCACTCAGAGGATGTCCGAGCTAGTTTTGAGAGCACATATGACTTTGCAACCCCAACGTTTTCGTCATGAGATGAACGTTGAGCTTTGGGTTGCCTTCACATGGTTCTATGCCCCTTGCTACGCCACCAGATGTTGAAACACTGAGCCCAAAAACCAAGGCGTTGGCTTAATTGATGACGTGCCTAGATGGACCCAGGATGCCCCTAGGTTGGCCTTGACCCTGTTTGATGGACGTTGCCTTGTTCTAGGGCCCAGATGATGATGGAGACCAATGAGATGGTTTGGGAGGGCTAGCACACCATACCTAGATGCCAATGCTTGCTTTGAGGGTTGCCACGTCATCTAGGGTGACATGAGCCTCCTTGATGAGATGTATCTATGCACTTTGATGATGTACCTTGGAGTGGGGAGCACTTTGGGACCCATTTTGCCACTTGCTTGATGGAGATGTCCATTTTTGGATGGTGACATCATGTTGGAGAGCCATTCCTCCCACACGTGTGGAGGATGTATGATGCATTTCTCATGTTTTATCATTTTGTAAGGCTATCTTAAGGTCTGCTTGTGACCTTTATGCCTAGTTTAATGCTACAAGCAAACTTTAGGGATTTTTGTTGTAAAGTTGTGAAAAGTGAGTTGGTTACCCTTATGTAAATAGAGGGAGGTCGCTTTCACTTTAGCATCATCACATTCACTCACTTCTTCTCTCGAAAAGGAGTGCACACTAGTTCTCTTGTTCTTTTCTCTTGGACGCAATGGAAATTTAGTGTAGTGAATTGTCTTGGGAGGGAGATTTTTGCATGCAGAGACTTTTTTTGGGATTAATGAAGTGATTCTTGGTGGAATAATGTAAGTTTATTGTCATTTTCTTCCATTTTGCATGCTATTTTTCTAAAATCAGGGTTTAAATTCTTCCCTATTAAAAAGTGCAATATCTTAATTGAAATCTTGATTTTTTATGGTTATGCAAAATTTGTCCTTCAAGAATCCATCAGAGGAACTTGGTGCATGCATCCTTTGGCCTTAAATCTTACACATAAAGAAGTCTTTAGGGTTATTAAGAGAAGCATTTTGGTCTTTCACCCTCTTCATTCAAGGCTTTCTATCATTGATCTTGTCCTGATTGACTCCATTGCCCAGTTGAGTAAAGGCACTAGTCTAGAAGTGGTGTTCATTTTAAATTGTTATCTCTTTTTCCTAATTTCTTGGTAATAAGGGTCAGGGTTTGGTTTTAATTTACATTTTATGCTAATTTTACATTTATATGTCATTATCCTATCGGTAGAAATTGCATTTAATAAATTAAAAAGACAAAATCTAGCATTAGTTGCATTCTTCACCACAAAAATAGGGTTGATGTCTACACTTTTATTGCTGTTTTATGCATATAAAACCAATAAAAAACAATTTTTTTCCTTATCCCCTGCTTACCTCTTTCATAGCCTTCAACCCTTTGTTGACTTTATCATTTAAAGGGTATTTCTTGGCTGTTGAATGATTTTGCATGCTATAAAACTGAATATCTTGAGAACACTAACTTGTAGCAGCCTTTCTTTAGTTTCTTGGGATTGGTTGAATGCATCCTTGAACATTTGTAATCTCTATCATGGCCATCAAAGGCTTGTCGGTACCATCTCCCATAACCATTAGACCTTTGACACCCTTGAGCCCTTATTTATTGAAGATCTTGTTGGGTGAAATGTTTACAAGTTCCTTAGAGATTCATTTGCTTTAGGTAAATACCCTCTGAGCCTTGTTAGGGAAGCTTCCCTTATGGGGATAACATCCACCACTAAATAGTAGGAGAGAAGCCACTAAGGTGACAGTGGTGGCTGATCTCATTATTGCCATAAGACCTAGGTGGTTTGGTAAGGCTTTGCACTAGGCCTTCTAGATTTTGCGGTAACAGGACTCTTAGACAACAAGTCTCGAAACCATTACAAAGACATACTCATTATGATCTCAACATGTCACATGCCGGAATTGAACTCGGGTGGCGAGGATAACAACATTTCTCCCAACCACCTGAGCTACACCCAATTGACTGTATATATATAATGCCCATGAACCATAAACATAGAAAAATCAAATCTTCAAATAGATTTCACCCCAAATCTCTCTCACAAGCTCAGAAATGAAGACTGCTATGAAAATCTTAGATTTTTGTGTTTTAGGATGAGGAAAGAGGATATTTGATATTGAAAAGTTGGGTTTTCAGAGCCCCTTTTATTTTTATTTTTTTCTTTTATGTTTTTTATTTTATGTGTCTTTCAAAATTGGTATATATTTTGGATGATTCACCAGCTTGATGCTTCTGACAAAGCTGGAGACACCTTGAATGGATTCTCCAGCACTTCGAAACTGGGAACGTATTCAGAGCGGATCTGGATCTGTATCCACAGACACTCCTGGATCTGCCTATATGCCACTAGGAGAGTTTTAAAATTTAATCTAATTTATTTTCAGTCAAAATAATCTACTGACCTAACCTGATTCTCTCATCATTGGCTAGTAGCTAATGTGTCCAACTGACTACGTTTAAAGCAGAAGAAAATAGAGGAGCAAAAATTTAAATGAAGTGGATTGGATGTGCATTTTGTGCACATGCATATAACTATAAAGTCTGTTTTAACTTTTTTCCAAACACGACGACTAGTCATAGAAAAATAAACTTTGGACAATGGAAAGAGAATGAGTAAAAGAAAAAGTGAGTCATCCAACAGACAATAATGCATAATAAAGAACTCATCCGAGGTTTCGAGTCTTGTCTATGAGAAAATCTGTATTACCTGTCATCTCCTTTCACTACTATACTAAACTAACAGTTTACGGTTTACCTAAATATTTGAATTTGATTTCCTTGTCTCTGGAATCAAATGCTTTCTACAGGAAGAAAGTTCTATTAACTTCTCTTCAACTGAAAAGAAACCCGAAGGTGATATTCAGTTAATTAATTTGGCTTTGTAATTTCTCAGTCAGTGGTTTATCCTGCTCATCAGGGATAGAGAAGTTCAGTTGGGTCGAATTGTTTCACCTAATACTTAGAGGGAGTCTCTTCTGCTTGAATTAGTTGGAGTCGTTCTGAGTTCCAATCCTGTCAAGTGTTCTCATAAAGTGGATGACTTTGATGTCAATCGGAATGATGTATTTAAATAAGAGCCAGGTAACATTGGTTTTGCAATGGTAGGTGAATCATCATCAAGTTGATGATACAGTCGCATGCCCTCTTGGTTATGGCATAAAAGTAGGTGTGCTTTTATTTAACACTGGATTTTAGGAAACTACAAAAATAGAGCAAGATCTCTATTTGATGGGTTGGCGTATTTAACTGGCTTATTACTGACACTTGAAATTATGTCAAATTTACTATTTGCATAATAGAGGTATGATTTCATACTTCAGAATTTTATGATCGAAATTTGTAGCATCAAAAGGAAAACAGTTAAAGGCATACCTGTGTAGGACAAAGGTAACAACAAGATGTACAAACCCTTTTTGCTGTATGGTCTTCCTTCCGTTAGTCAATATCAGTCACTAGCAGCTCCAATTCCAGTGCCAGCGGCCAGGGATAGGACTCTCCTCCCAACCAAACTGCTCAACCATCAAATTGAAGTCCTCAATCCCATAATCACCTCTCATAGATTAACAATTTTTTCTTGTGGGTCTCATACAACATTCATTTCCCTACTCGTGATGCCACATCAACGGATTTCTCAGTGAACAACTCAGTGCTTTCTTAGTGTTGCCCTACAACAATCTCTCACAACAAACAATTCTAACAGAAAACTCATTCACAATGCTAACCAAACCCACACATACATCTACCTCTAAATCAAAACTTATGACAAATATTTTGAAAGCATGAGCTTAAATTAACACTCCATGTAGGCCATGCACTACCATTCTGTTGGGAATCACGATTGCCATTAGACCAAAACCTGAAGGTGTTATTCAACGATTGCATCGCCAAAGATAAGGATCCATGAGAGGTGGCTAGTCCTTGTTGCGAAACACACGGGGAGTGCTGGCTTATCCATTGTCCAACAATCTCCCCCCCAGCACAAGCCAGATGTGTATTGAACTTGTGACCTATGCTTTGATACCACTTGCTGGGAATCACAATTGACATTAGAGCAAAACCCACAGGTGTTAGTCAACGATCGCATCGCCGGAGATACAGATCCATGAGGACCGGTTAATTCATGTCATGAAATACATGGGGAGTGTTGGTTTATCCAATATCCAACACATTCATCTATTAATACACTGGTTTTTGATACGTATTAGAAAAAGTTCGACAAATCCTACAAGCTTTAATTAACTGAACATACGCCACACACTCTCTATCCATTTATTATTATGTTGGTTTACTTTAATTCATAAAGTAAATGCCTTAAAAAATTTGAATGCCTTTATCACTTATATGTAAATTATCAGTATCAAATACATTCTTCAAATTTTAAATATGTTATTGAAGAATGTGGAGTTTATGAAAGCAAGTTAAATATGTGGTTGGAGAATGTGGATTTTCTCAAAGTAAGGTAAATGCTAGAACGATACATTTAAACTATCTATCGTACCAAAACATGAATTATACGAGGCACAGAGTCATTGAATGCATGAGCATGTCAAACTCTAGAGTGCTCTAAGAATCTCTGCAAAACTAACTGAACCAACATGGGTAGCAGGGCGGTGGTCATGGATTGAAAAAATTTCACATGTAAATGCTCTTCCTTTGTTGTGTCTTTCTTGATTGGCTCTAAGACAACGATACCTCCTCTAAACATAGGTATTTCTCTCCTCTAGATTTCTCCATATGAACATATAAAATTGGTTTCTCGTCTATGTATTTAATTGATATATAAAATATTCTTGAAAAATTGTTATCCTATTCTATTTGGGGATATGAAATTACTGAAGTAAAAGCTTTACGATACCAATTAAAGTCGAAGTTGTTTTATGACAGGGCATTTTCTCGACTTTCAGACTCTGGAAAATGGGGAAATTTTTAATGCTCTTAACAACTGATAACCGGTAGCTTTAAGATCAATGTGTCCATGATGCAAAAGCATGTAATCACTAATGGTAGTATTTATATTTGGTTAAAATTCATCCAGCTTTCATCACTAATGACATCATCCATTGATATTTTCTTCATAACATCCATAACAGAGGATGGATATGCTGGCTTGATGGCTTTTGGTCATGGAGGATCTGAAATTGATAACTAGGACAAGGGGCTGGAAAATGGATGAAGGAAAGGAAAGAGTTGTTTCTCCATTCTTTATATCAACGATAAAAACCCTCGAGCTTGAATCTATCCCAAGATTATTCACTATCCCCAGGCAGTTATTGTCATTCAATGGACCACTTCAAATTGAACACAGTGATTCCAACGAGGATGTGTTGTTAGTCAGGCAATTTCGCAAGACTTCCCTCCTATGAGGCAACTGGTAAATAGCCGCAGATTTTGGAAGTTGATTGAAGCTAAATATAACTTTTTCACTGTCTATACTATTGTACACTTTCATGAAGGATTTTCTTCCTTCAAAACAATTGAGCTTCTAACAAATAAAAGGACTCATAATATTTTTATTGGATCCAATTACAAGCCCAGCCATGCTTGTAGCCATGGTTTTTCCTTCTTATGTGATCAATGGCTTCTTGTATTTGACCATTGTCGACCAATTTAATTGCTTAAATTGCTGTACATTAAATTATCGATCGGGAGATCATAAATTGACAAAGTACCCACAAAGAAATAGACTTAATTGGTTAACGCATAGCAACATTCTATTATTTATCTATCGTTACAAAACGTGGATTCATCACTCACATGTCATACAAACAGAATTAAAGAACTAAGTTCAAAGTTCATTCTATTCATTAACATCACAAAGATGTCCAATCAATTCGTTAACTAATGCAGCTAGCTCATAAACGCAGAAAACCACACCATGCTGGCTATGGAACAAACCAATCAATTGAGGAATATCAGTCCGAGTCCTGGAGTTGCATACAACTTCCGCAGGATCTCTGAGTTGTTATTCTCCACACAGGGCCCTCCCTCCATTCAACAAAAAATTCAGTTCGCAAAAATATGGATACTATAAGAAATAACACAAATCTTATAAACGTTATGGAAAAGAATTAAGCTGAAAACTAATGTACAAAATTGTAAATAGACTTATGCTATTCACACATTAACACAACTACAAAACTACAAGTGCATCCCAGCTCAGGGGGCTCTGCCTGACTGGGAGCACTGCAGGCAGAAATAAACCTTACATGATAATGAAAACCAAACAATAGTGTTTATATATTAAATCATCTAGAAAGGTTACAAAGTTCTAGAACGTCAAACTGAGCACAACAGTAATTCAGAGCTAATATCACAACTAACCTTGTTCAGCCAATTTTAGAGATATATAAAGTCTAAAAGAGCTCAGGCTTAGACTGAGAAACATGAATAAACAGTTATAATTGTGCAACCACATATTACAAAATATAACAAAAGGAGTAACCGTCCAACCAACAATATATATATCTGAAAATTATCTCCTTAAATAAGATCTTTTGGTACACAAAATATATCCTAAACAACGAAATTAGGATTTCCTTGGCTGGACTGATCGTGGGCGTGAATATTTAGGTTGGACTCTGGCTGTTGGTTCGTTCTCGTTTCCGTTAACTTATTTGACGACCTCTTCTGGTAACTCGGGCTTGATGCAACAGGGCATCATGTTCCGGTAACCAGTGATCATCCTTCCTGACTTGGGCAAAAGAGCTGTAATGTCCTAGAGTAATGAGGTAGACAAATATACCAAAATACAAACCAAATTAGTGAAGAAATGTCTAACGATAATGTATAATCACCTTAGTACTCAAGACTCGTTAAAAGCACAATATTGACAGGAAAAAAACAATTTATAGGGAAATGAAAGATGAAATAGGGGTAGATAGGTCATAGAAGGTGTTTGGGAGGTACTCTGGATGGGTCGAAGTTGAGACTTGTCATGTCCCCCATGTCCAAACAGTTGCACGTCCTCATGTTCAACTCCTTCTGCAGCTTGAACCAAGAGGTCAAAGCTTTCCTGACTCCCCTTCTACTTCGTCGGTGAATATTTAAGTTTGATCTTCTTATAGCGTTAAATATTTCCTTTTAAATTTCTTAACCCTCTCCTGAAGCTTCTTTGTATTCCATTGCTTACTGGAACATGTGTTAAAATTGGAAACTAGGGCCACCTTGGGACAAATCATTTGATGGAGATGATGATTGCATTAAATTTCGCTTCATCTCATTCGAACAAGCAAAAGTGTGATTTTGAGTTTATGCCCACACGTGCAAATTGTTCAGGTCGGCCTCAGCTAAATGTAGGCTCAAGAAGCATAATGGATGTGTCACTTCACCCGCAACGAATTGTATAAATACAAGTGACCTCACACCTCATTTGGCATCATCATCACTCAAACATTCTTCTCTCTTCATCAGATTGGTTCGTACAGCTATTGGGCAACCTCTTTCTCTCACACGTGTGGCAAGGAGGATGAGTTTTCTGAGTAGAAATTGCAGGTCAAATTTCAGACTTCAGGGACATGTTTGACCAGCATTGACCGAGGGGTTATTGATTGAGTTTGAATGCATGTTTGGGTCAAAGGTTTGATTTTCTTAGACCGCATTGCTGGGCACAAAAACCAAGGATTTCTGGTCTGGTTGACTTCCATGACTACTGTTTGACCGTAAAAAAATTACAACAATTTTCTCTCTCCTTTGAGCAAGTTTGATCGAGCTGTTTTGTGCTGCAATTGACCTCTTGATTAGGTCGAGTTTGACCAAGAAAGACTGAGTTACTTCAAGGAAGAATTGCTGCTGTTTTGACCAATGTTGAGTTTCTGGTTAGCGTTGATGTTTGACTGCAGAATTTGACAGGGATGATTTTACTTGGATTTGGGCAAGTCAATTTGATTTTGTACTCTCTCTCTATGCTGAACTTTTGATATAATAATAAGAAGAATTGATCAAAGGGTTTTCCCCACATTGGGGTTTTCCTTGGCATTTGCCAAATCCGGTGTTCTCGTCTTGGCTTGTCTTCTGTATTTTGTTTTATGTTCTATCTGATGTTACTATGAATCTGATTAATGGTTAATGTGATTGCTATTGGAAATAATTGGAAATTGTCATTGGATTACTAAAGGATCATTGAAGTAAATTGTGCTAGCATAGAACATACCATTGTTAACTTAAAATTAACATGGTATTAGAGCACATGTGAAAACAAAGCCCAAGCAAGGGAGAGAAAAACAATCACCATGAAAGATCTGTTGGACAAAGACAAGCCTCAATGGCTTCTACATCTTACTTGGATAAGCTCAATGATAAATCTGACTATCATGCATGGAAGATGTCTTTGGACTTGACTTTGGTAGAAAATGATGTTATGGATTATGTGCAGGGAAATGTAGTGAAGCCTCCTTCAAATGCATCGACTGCTACTAAGACAAAGTATAAGAAAGGTGAGGTCAAAGCTAAGAAGATCATCAAAGACTCCATTCAAAAACATTTGGTTGCTTACATCTCTGATTTAGGAACATCTAAGGAGATGTATGATAAGTTGGTTGGGATGGTCAAAGCAAACAATGCAAATCAAATCCTCTTTCTCAAGAACAATTTGAAGGACATCAAAATGGATAGAGGGGAGTCTATCCAATCCTACTTCATGATGATTACCAAAATCAAGAATGATCTTTTATCTATTGGAGAAGTTGTTGCTGACATGGAGCTCACTCTTATTTCTCTTGGAGGTCTCACACGAGCTTGGGATGTGTTTAACACCACTATTCTTAACAATGACAATTCTTGGTTTCGACGAATTATTGACTAGATGCACTTGAGAAGAGACAAGGATGATGGAGAGAGACAAGCCTGCAAATGGAAATGAGCCCACTGCATTCTCTGCTCATGCTAAGAGGAAGAACAATGCTGCTCCAAAGAGACAAGGTCAAGGATTCAAGCAGGGATTTAAAGAAGGAAGAAAGGGAAGATGCTACAATTGTAAAAAGTTTGGCCACTATGCTAGATAGTGTCCTCATAAGAAGGATACTCCATGGGATGATGACAACAAAAACAATTGCAACAATTTCAAAGGCAATGGAAATCAAAGGAACAACAGGTTCAACAACAAAGGAAAGAGGAATGTTCCCACTACTCGATATGGTATTGGTCTACCTCCAAAAGGGACGAGAAACTCCAAGTATGAGGAAACTAATGTTGTAGAAAAGCAAAACGAATTTTATCTTATTTCCGCCCTCACTACTGCCTCTCCTTCGGACACTTTGGATAATTGGTTGATTGATAGTGGTGCCTCAAGGCACTTCACTGGGTACAAGGAATCCCTCTCAAATTTAATTGAAAAGAAGACTAATTTGGAGATCATACTTGGAGACAATGCCACCTACCCCGTGAAAGGGATAGGGACTGTCACTTTTCACTTAAATCAAGGTCAAATCCTTCATCTGCAAGAAGTATTGTATGTACGTGATTTGAAAAAGAACCTGGTATCTATTTCTGCGATGGAAGAAAAAGGCTTCAAGTTAGCATTTGTTGATGGGAAGGTACGTATTTGGAAAAGAAACATGAAAGATGCTTTTACACTTGGATTTAGGGTTGAAGGTCTCTATCAGGTTGGAGGAAGTCCTTTGGGAGCTATGACTTGCGATACTTCTCTTCAATCCGAATTATGGCACCAAGGATTTGCTCACCTTCATTACAAAGCCTTACTTGATGTAAGGAAGTGTTGGAAACATTGAGAAGGGGGAGAATCAATATTTCTTTTCAATTTTTATGTTTACTAGTTAAGATTCTTCACAATTATAATCAGAAAAATAAATAATAAGAATTATATTAGGAACAAGTGAGGACACTAATCCTCTTTCTACAAAAGTTTGAGTACATTGATGTTTGAGGGCTCTAACCCTTCAATCTACTAGGCTTCAACCTATTTCCAAGCTCCAACTTGGACTTTTATGCGGCTCCAATGCTTTTCTTCTCAAGGATCCAACCTTGTTTTCAAAGGCTCCAACCCCTAGGGCACCAACCCTCCAGTTTAAAAAAAGAAGAAGAATAAATGACTACTTGTTCAACACTTGCTCCAAACAATGCTTGTAATTCGCTTCAGAGATATCAATGGGTTGCTTCCAAGTTTGCTCAATACTTCAACACCTAATCCGAGCTCAAAATCGAGCCTCTCAAGTGACTGTAACAATTCCGAGAATATAATGTATAAGTCTCCACGAGTCCGAAGGATAGGTGACAATTGTTTGAGTTGCTACAGGTGAACATACTTCAAGTAATAGTCCACGGCTATCACAGATTTGAGCCTTAAATGAGCTCCTATAGGTGGCAATGTAATCTGAGGTATGGTGTAATTCTCCACAGATTAGCTGAGATATGTTAAGACAATTCTCTGTGCCAAAAACTGAACTGTTATAGGTGACTGTCCCACCTTATTAGACCGAGTCTCTGAAATAGATTACTATGCTCAAACCCTACGCAAGTTCGTTACTGGTCCAAGCTTCTAACAACCATAGGTTCGAGGTGTAGTATTATAGCTGGCAATGTAATCTGAGGTATGGTGTAATTCTCCACATATTAGCTGAGATATGTTAAGACAATTCTCTGTGCCAAAAACCGGAATGTTATAGGTCACTGTCCCTCTTTATTAGACATAGTCTCTGAAATAGATTACTAAGTTCAAACCCTGCACAAGTTCGTTACTGGTACGAGCTTCTAACAACCACAGGTCTGAGGTGTAGTATTACAGGTTTGAGGGCAAAGTACTACAGGTCCGAGGTAAGGTTGCATCCACAGGTCCGTTTTCTTGTCTTCCATAGTTGACTGTTTCAAGTCTGAGTTTTCCAAGTTGACTGTAATTCAATTAGCCCAAACAATATGCCTTGGAGTCTTCCTTGGCCACCTCTGTTCACGAGATGTGAACTTCATTTGTTGCCTAGTGCTTTGAACTTCCTTGACCGAACTGATGGATGGAAAATGAAGTGTCACACTTCTATTTATACATATGTTTGATTTGGATGAAGGGACATGTCTTATGGAGGGAGGTCAACATGAGTATAATTGAGCATAGGTCAGCTAGGAGAAATAATTTGATATGCTGTCTTAAAAAGACATTTTCTCCTAAACTACGAGGAGTTTGAGGGCAAGTGAGGGCTCATTAGAAAGGGGAAAATGCCCACTATACTCTGATGAAGGAGTTATTGCAATATGATCTCTTCAAGATGTTAAAAAAAAAACAATTTTCTTTATGACTATTTGGAATTTTATAGTACAGACCTTGGGGTTTTTAGGATTCTTCATGTATCAGGATATTGGGACTAGGATGAGGTTTAGGGCATCTTTATTAGGGCTCCAAGTATGGTCTCCAACAATGTTCATATTTCTATAAATGACAATTATTGACCAACAATCTCCCCCTTTGTCATTGATGGAAATATTCTTTTCTCCAACATTTTCTCCCCCTTTGACATCAATGGAAAATGGGGTACCCAAGTACTCCCCCTATCAAACTGCTTCTTGTTATGCTGCTCTCCCTGTCATGGTGCTCCTACGCCTGTCGATGTGTTGTCTGAATGTGATGCAAGGCCAATGACACCCATCTTTTGGTGAAGATATTCAAATGTTTCTCGTGGTAGGGTTTTGTGAAGATATCTGCAATTTGTTCCTTTATATTGATGTATTCCAATATGATATTTTGTTCAACAACTTGTTCTTGGAGAAAGTGGTATTTGATTGGAATATCTTTTGTCTTCGAGTGCATTATCGGATTCTTCGAAAGACTAATGGCGCTGGTGTTGTCACAATAGATAATGATTCCTTGATTAGTCTCTATGTTGACATCTTTCAATGCTTCCTTCATCCACAATATTTGTGTACAACAATATGCAGCAACTATATATTTGACTTCAACTGTGGAGAGAGATATAGAAGATTGTTTTATGCTAAACCAAGATACAAGACAATCTCTCATGAAGAATGCATTTCCGCTAGTACTTTTTCGATCGTCTATGCTTCCAACCCAATCAACATCGGTGTAAGTTGTCACAGTTAGAGTTGAGATTTTGGGATACCATAAGCCAAAATTAGGAGTACCTTTCAAATATCTCTCCTTTTTTTTTTTTTCTTACCGCGTGCCCAAAATCTAAAGGTCGTGAGGCAGTTAAGTATAAAAGAGCTCCAATTATTGACTTGTAGAGAGTTGCATCCACCGAAGGGGATTCATCGTCTTTGCTTAATTTGCAATCTGTAGTCATCGGTGTGCTCATAGGAGCACATTATTCCATCCCATATCTCATAAGCATGCCTTTAAGATATTTTGATTGGGATATGAACATACCTGCATTAGTTTGAGTTACTTGTAGTCCAAGGAAGTAAGATAGCTCAACAATCGTAGACATTTCACATATTTTGAGCAAATTCTTGACTCATCTCATCATTGTTGTTGAAAAAAATCAGATCATCAACATATACAAGAATGACTAACAATTTATATTTGTCCATCTTCATGTAGAGATTACTTCCCGCCACCCCCTTTTTGAAGCGTTGGTTTATCCAATGTCCAACAACCCCCCCCCCCCAAAACACGAACCAATGTCCAACAACCCCTCCCCCCCCCCCAAACACGAACCGAGTGTGTATTGAACTCGTGAACTACGCTCTGATACCACTTGTTGAGATTTTGTGTATTTGGGGTAGCATCAGTGGTGCTCTAGCTCCCAAACTTTGTGGAGGGACTAGAGTACACTTGATCTACAAGACCCAGAAATTGATTTGGGAAATTTCATTTGGTTTAGGAGATATTAAATCAATTAATTATTTTAATGTATTTCCTAAGTTAAAACTTAGGGAACTTAATAATTAAAGTGAATTTAATTAAACATGTGATGAAATTGTCTTAAGTCACACAGATTAAGCTTTCTTTTAATCTTAGCCATTGATTCAAGATCTGATCATGGCTGTTGGTTTCCCAACGAGAAAATTATAAAGGAAAGGCTTGGGGTTATTTGTAGACACACAGAGGCAGAGCACTGAAGCTAAGCTGAGATTCTAGGGCGGGTTTGCTAAGAATTCATAAGTGTTTCAGCTGTAGAGGGGAATTTAGGCCAAGGGGATGATATGATCTCAGGGTCTAGAATCAGCAAGAGGCAGAGATCAGCTTAGAGAGGCAGCGCAGAGAAGCAGGAAGGGAAGCAACTATGCTACGCAGGTGTTGCGCAGTCCCTCAAGGACAATGTGATTTTCTGCAGGAAACCCTCAGGGGTTACGCAAAGACCCTAAGGGGCAGTGTAAGGACTGCGTCACCCAGTTCGGGGTAACACAACCCTTTGAGCAACGTTGAGGGTCAGAGGGGCTTCAGAGGCTGACGCAGAGGCTTGAGGGGCAGTGTAAGGACTGCGTCACCCAGTTCGGGGTAACACAACCCTTTCCTGAGCAACGTTGAGGGTCAGAGGGGCTTCAGAGGCTGACGCAGAGGCTTGAGGGGCAACGCTGGGGTTTCTAGGCCCTAGTTTTGGCTGAGTTCTGTAAATCTCGTTTGAGGGTGTGGACAGTCATTATTTTGGCCCTATATCAGCTAGTGAGCTGTAGATCTATTATTTCTCTGTCGGGTTTTCCAGATCTGGAACCCAGATTTACTGTATTCAGAAAATTCTTAATAATAAAACCCTCCAGTAGCCGGAAGATCGATTTTCCCACATTGGGTTTTTTCGTGGACTATTTGTCCATAAATAACTGTGTCACTTTGTTTATGTGTGCATGAACTTGTTCTAGATTTGAATTGGTGGAGATCTGTTATGTGTTTTGCTTCGATTTTAACTTGAATTTTATTCAGTTAATAACTTATCTAAGTAGGAGGAGCATAACCAGATTAACAGTAATAATTTCTGCATAAAGTGTAAAGATTCAGAAATTCCCACATGGTATCAGAGCAATTGCAGATCTAGGAGGGTCACCAACAAGAGACTGAAGGTTCCAGCTGCAGAAAGCAGTTAGAAAAGCAGCATAAACACATATATGAAGGGACAACGCAATTTTCAGAGGTAGATTCACGCAGAGGGAAGGGTGACGCAGTCTAACGCAGTCTCCTAGCAAGCCCACACAATTACTGCGCAAAGGCAGAGCGGAAACAATGCTGGATTACTCTGAAGCCTGCCAGTGTGATGCAGATTTGAATCTGTCAGATCCAGAAAAGATTGAAGAAAAGTTGCAAAAATTCAGAAGGTGTTGGTGGGGTTAAATTTATGAAGTTTTCAGATTTTTAGCCTAAGCACAAGTGACAAAGAGCAGGAGGAGATCAACTTCTCAGAGAGTTTCTAGCCAAAGAAACTTGCAGTTTGATCATAGCATCAAAGAGAGCTGAATCATTGTTGACTTGGCATATTTCCAAGGAGGGAAATCAGTTGTCAGAGGGAGCAGAAGGTACCTGCTTCACCAAGGGCCTTAGATCCATTTCTCTAGCAAAGAGAAAAGGAAGTTCCAACACATTTATGAGTAGATGGCTCCTCATGGACTGTGTGATCAGGACAGGCTGGATGGCCTCTCAAACTTTTCAGTTTGGAAGGCAAGGATTCTGATAGTCCTTGAGGCATACAATCTTAGAGACCATGCAAAGCAAACTTTGGCCACACCGACATATCTGAATCTCCTTCGAAAGCATAAGGAAGCTGTTGGACATGCCAAGCAGCTGATCATGGACGAAATTAAGGACCATATTGTACCACACTTAACTGAGAAGAAGACAACTAATGAGATGTGGAAGGCCTTAATCTCCCTATATGAGGGAAAATCTTTCCAAAGGAAGATGCTGTTGGAGACAAAGATGAGGTCATTCATGATGACCAAGGCAGAAGACATGGAGCATTTCCTCTTCAGACTGTAGTCAATCAGAGATCAGTTGAATGCAACTGATGCTAAGGTGGAAGACGATGTGATCGTCAGGATTACCCTCAATGCAGTCACAAATGAGTGGGAAACCTTTGTTCAAAGTATCTTGGGCAGAGAAAACCTCCCAGATTGGGACAACTTGTGGTCAATTCTGCGTCAAGAAGAACTCCACAGATTCACCAAGAAGCAGTACAACTCAAGATCAAGCAAAGTGAAGAAGGAAGATGAAGAAGATGCAACCTTGGCATTAAAAAGGTAGCCAAAGAAGAAGAAGGATCTCTCAAAGATGCTTCCAGTGTGGTGAAATGGGACATTTTGCCATCAATTGTCCTTAGAAGAAAAATGACAAGGAAGCCTCTTCTTCCAAGGTTGTTGTGGCGGATGATGGGTTAGAAGATGATGCAGCCATGAGTGCTCATGAGCCACAGAGGTGGGGTGACATGGATATGTAGAGGATATACATAGTCTAGGGCGGGATCCTTGAACATCTCATCTCTTGGATCACATGCGAGCTACGACAACCTTAAGACAATAGCAGGACAAGTGGAGCAGTGGGTGCATAGATCACAGATGAAGCAGAGGCAGATCTGAAGACTGGGAGGAGCAGCGCAGAGAAGAGCAGCAACAACGTAGAAGCAGCAGCCACACAGAGGCTGATGTGACTTCAACAACACAGAGCATAGCTGCTTACGCAATGCAGAGTTGTAGCAACGCAGAAGGCTTCAGAGGGACAACGCAGTACAACAACAACGTGTGAGATTTCAGCACAAGTGGCTGATGTGACTTCAGTAGTTCTAAGGGAGTCTGCTTACGCAGTGCAGAGCAGTAGCTGTGCATCATCCTTCAGATGCCAGCACATAGCTGCTTACGCAATGCAGAGTTGTAGCAACACAGAAGGCTTCAGAGGGACAACGCAGTACAACAACAACGTGTGAGATTTCAGCACAAGTGGCTGATGTGACTTCAGTAGTTCTAAGGGAGTCTGCTTACGCAGTGCAGAGCTGTAGCTGTGCATCATCCTTCAGATGCCAGCACATATTTGTAGCCTATGGAGCTTCAATGATGAGGATGCAGCCCATCTGACTTGTCTGTCAAAGATTGGGCAGGAGATTGAGTTGTTTCTCTCAACAACTGAAGTTGCAGTGCAACATATCAGCAGTGGCAGTGCTATGAGCAGCACAAATGCAACATATTGAGAGGGAGCTGCAGTGCAGAGGTTGCATTGGCAGTGGCAGAGTCATGGGCAACAATACAGAATGGCAGCAATAGTGCAGAGTTGAGTGGCAGCAGGCCAAGCTTCAACAACATAGAACCAATACTCAAAGCCTTGTAATGCATAGTGTGATGTATTGCTAGAGCACACCCTTGATGCTAAGAGGGAGTGTTGAGATTTTGTGTATTTGGGGTAGCACCAATTGTGCTCTAGCTCCCAAACTTTGTGGAGGGACTAGAGTGCACTTGATCTACAAGACCTAGAAATTGATTTGGGAACTTTCACCTGGTTTAGGAGATATTAAATTAATTAATTATTTTAATGTATTTCCTAAGTTAAAACTTAGGGAACTTAAATAATTAAAGTGAATTTAATTAAACATGTGATGAAATTGTCCTAAGTCACACTAATCAAGCTTTCTTTTAATCTTAGCCATTGATTCAAGATCTGATCATGGCCGTTGGTTTCCCAACGAGAAAAGTATAAAGGAAAAGCTTGGGGTCATTTGTAGACACACAAAGGCAGAGCACTAAAGCTAAGCTAAGATTCTAGAGCGGGTTTTCTAAGAATTCTCATAAGTGTTTCAGCTGCAGAGAGGGGAATTTAGGCTAAGGGGATGATATGATCCCAGGGTCTAGAATCAACAAGAGGCAGAGATCAGCTCAGAGAGGTAGCATAGAGAAGCAGGAGAGCAGCAGCAGGAAGAGCAGCAACTGTGCTACACAGTCCCTCATGGACACCGTGATTTTTTGTAGGAAACCCTAAGGGGTTACGCAGAGACCTTAAGGGGCAGCGTAAGGACTGCGTCACCCAGTCTTGGGTAACACAACCCTTTCCTGAGCAACATTGAGGGTCAGAGGGGCTTCAGAGGCTGACGCAGAGGCTTCAGGGATAGCGTTGGGGTTTCTAGGCCCTAATTTTGGCTGAGTTCTGTAAATCCCGTTTGAGGGTGTGGATCAGTCATTATTTTGGCCCTAGATCAGCCAGTGAGCTGTAGATCTATTATTTCTTTGTCGGGTTTTCGAGATCTGGAACCCAGATTTGCTGTATTTAGAAATTTTTTAATAATAAAACCCTCAAGCAGCCAGAAGACCGGTTTTCCCGCATTGGGTTTTTCCAGGGACTATTTGTCCAGAAATAACTGTGTCACTTTGTCTATGTGTGCATGAAATTATTCTAGATCTGAATTGGTGGAGATCTGTTATGTGTTTTGCTTCAATTTTAACTTGAATTTTATTTAATTAATAACTTATCTAAGTAGGAGGAGCATAACCATATTAACAGTGATAATTTCTGCATAAAGTGTAAAGATTTAGAAATTCCCACACCACTTTTTGTAGATAATGATCCAATCTTGCATGCCAAGCTCTAGGAGCTTGTTTCAATCCATATAACACCTTTTTCAACTTACATACAAAGTTTTTTCCTTCTGCTAGATCAAACCCTTCCGGTTGCTCCATGTAAACTTCTTCCTTTAGATCACCATTTAGAAATGCTGATTTCACGTCCATTTCATAAACTTTGAACCCTTTTGAACAAGCAAATGCCAAAAACATTCTTATAGCTTCCAACCGTGCTACAGGGGCAAAGGTTTCTTCAAAGTCAATTCCTTCAATTTGTGAGTAGCCTTTACAAACAAGCCTTGCCTTATTTCTGATGATCTGTTCATCTTCATTCATATTGTTTTTGAACACCCACTTGGTGCCAATTATATTTTTATCTTTTGGACGAGGTACAAGTTTCCATGTTTCATTCTTTTCTATTTGAAACCTTTCTTCTTCCATAGCTTCCACCTACTGAGGGTCCTTACTAGCTTGAGCAAAGTTTTCAGGTTCTACCATGGACAGTAAAGCAACAACATCTTTTCTTGGTGTACTTGTCATCTTTCTTCGAGTTTGTATTCCATCATCTACATTACCAATAATATGTTCTTCCAGATTGTGTTTTTGGAGGAATTTTACTTTTGATATAGTTTGAGATGGTTCCTTTTGATTTTCTCGGTCCTTTTCTTCCTTTGCTGACTCTTTTTCGAATTCTTCAAAAATGGAGTCTTCTTCATGAACTTCAATTCCCTTTTCTGTAAGTGCTTTGTCAATCTTTACATCAATGCTTTCTGCTACCTTTTGTAGTCAATTATTGTAGCATTTCTGTGGTTTGCTCCTTGTAGAATATCCAAGAAATATTCCTTCATCAACACGTGAATCAAACTTTCTTGGCGAGTCATCATTGATCTATTGTATACTATTATTGAAAAGGGATTGAAGTTCTCTTTAATTCTTAATATCATTATTATATATATCTCTTTGTATTTAATTGTGAAGAATTTAACTGGAAATAATTAACAATTGAAAAGAAATACTGATTCACCCCCCTCTTAGTATTTCCAACAATTGGTATCAGAGCCAACTTCTTCATTATCAGCCTAACAGCTGGAAGAAGGATTCTTAGGCACAATGAAGAACATGGAAGCAACAGGGAAACTTCCTATCTTTGATGGAACAAATTTTAGTTTCTGGAAAAAGAGGATGTCCTACTATCTAATGTTTCTTGGCCCTGAAGTATGGCACTTTGTTTTGGATGGATACAAAGCTCCCACTAGTCTTCCAGCTGATCCTGATGAAAGAAAAGCCTACATTGCTAATGCCAAAGCTTTAAATTCCATCACTAGTGGAATCACCGATTCTGAATTTACGAAAGTCATGAACTGTGACTCAGCCAAAGAAGTACGAGATAACTTGGTTTCGCTATATGATGGGGACTCCAAAGTTAAGAAGGCAAAGCTTCAAACCTATAGAAGACAATTCGAGAGTGCGAAAATGGATGATGAAGAAGATATTGTATCATACTTCCTTAGAGTAGCTGAAGTGGTTAACTCTCTTAAAGGACTAGGGGAAAAAATTGAAGAAAGCACCGTAGTTCAAAAAATCCTGAGATCACTTCCTGACAGATTCGACTCCAAAGTAAGTACCATAGAAGAAATGAAGGACCTAGATACTCTCAAGATGGATGAACTTCATGGAATTATTATTGCCTATGAGATGAGGAAAGGGATCCCAAATTTCAAAGAAGCAGCTTTTAAAGCCTCAAAATCTACAAAAGAAGGAAAAGGATGGAATTACAACGGCGATGAATCAGATACTGAAAACGAGTTAGCTCTGTTTGTACGAAGACTAAAAAGGGGATCTAAGCTAAAAGGTAAGCACCCTCTTATTTGTTTCAATTGTGGAAGAATAGGTCATTACCCTGCAAAATGTCCTCATAAACATGATAGTGATGATGAAAATGACTCTAAAAGAATGATGTACAAGAAGAAAGGGTTTAATAAGAAGAACTTCTTCTCTAAACAAGATGAGTCTGATGAAGATGAATTCGTAGTCATAAAGAGGAAATCAACTAGAAATGTGCATCAGTACAAAGAAAGCGATGATGAATCAGATGAGGAAAGTAATTATGTTGGAAGCAAAGAAACACTATTCATGGCATTTACAAATGATGATGACTCAGAAATAGAAGATGAAAGAAACATGGATTGTTTGCTAATGAGTGCCATTGAAGAAAATGAGAACCTACAAAAGAAGCTAATTTCTCTCAAAATAGAAAGAGAGGAAGCAAAAAGAAGGGAAGACTTCTTGAACATCAAGTTAAAAGAGAAGGATGATATCTATGAAAAACGTGAAGCTGAAATAGTGTCCCTAAGAAAGGAATTGGAGCAAATCAAAAGGAGTTGGCAAAGCTCTCTAGCTCTTGACAACATTTTTAACACTCAAAGACCTCAACATGACAAGTCTGGAATTGGTTTCAAAGGAGAATCATCGAGTACGAAGAATAATGCCACAAGTTATGTTGATGTACTCTCTTGCCATCCAAAAGAAGAAAAATCATCTCAGGAAAAAGGTCACATCTCAAAACCAAGATTTGAAAGAGCAACTTCAAGGAAGGATGTTGATTCAAGCTATGTATACTACAACAGGTATCAAACTATTTTTCTTGTGCATTGTTACAATTGTAAAAACTTTGGGCATCAAGCTAAGCATTGCAAGGCTCATAAGAATGAAGCACCAAGATTGAATAATCAACCAAACCAATTACGTGGGCCTAAAGAGCAAGAACAAATCAAAACTTACAATTCCTTTGATCCTTTGGCTAAGTTTGATCCGTCTTGCTCATTATGTGATGATTATGATCATAATGAACAAAATTGCCCTCTCAAAAGGGAAAAAGATAAAAACATAAATCTCAAAACTGATAAATGTGGCCTAGCTCTATGTGCTCATAGTGAAGAAAATCATTGGTTCGTGGATAGTGGATGCTCGAGACATATGACAAGTGACTAAAAGAAGTTTATCTCATTGAACAAGAAAAATGGAAATGTATCCTTTGGAAGTGGATCTGCTAAAATCACTGGAAAAGGGATTGCTACCCTTCTCAATGGACTAGGAAAGGCTCAAAATACCTTGCTGGTAGAAGGGCTCAAACACAATCTCTTAAGTGTCAGCCAGATTTGTGACCAAGGACATAATGTTGTCTTTAGTACAAAAAATTGTGAAATAAGAGACTCGTCCTTAGGAGAGCTTGTGGCGAAAGGAGTAAGAACACCAGATAATGTTTACATTCTCAGTAGAATCCAAGAAGGTAAATGTTACTTAAGTCAAACAGATGAAAGTTGGTTATGGCACAAGCGATTGGGGCATACAAGTTTTGATAACCTAGTCAACATCAACAAAATTAATGCAGTAAGGGATATTCCAAAAATGTGCAAACCAAATCAAGTTGTATGTGGCCCAAGTCAACATGGAAAGCAAACCAGAAATAGCCACAAAACTAAGGAGTTCTCAACAACAAAACCTTTGGAAATTATTCATGCGGATTTGTGTGGGCCAACTAGAAGTCCATCTCTTTAGGGTGAAAGGTACTTTGCTCTATTTGTCGATGACTATACTAGAATGATGTGGATATATTTCATAAAATATAAATCCAAAGCATTTGAATGTTTTAAAAATCCTAAGGCTCTCATTGAGAATGAGAAATATTCTAAGATTAAATGTCTTAGAACGGATAGAGGAGGAGAATTCACCTCAAAAGAGTTCGATAAATTCTGTAAAGAGCATGGAATCGAAAGAGAACTCTCTACTGCTAGGACACCACAGCAAAATGGAGTAGTTGAAAGAAGGAACCAAACCATTCAAGAAATGGCAAGGACAATGCTACTAGCAGCTGATTTGCAACCAAAATTTTGGAGAGAAGCAGTAGGCACCGCAGTTTACACCTTAAATCGAACTCAACTAAGACCAAATAATGAAAAGACTCCTTATGAATTATGGAAAGGAAGACCTGCTTCAGTAAAATATTTCAGGGTTTTTGGAAGCAAATGTTTCATAAAAATAAATGATGACTCACCAGGTAAATTTGATTCAAGAGTTGACGAAGGAATATTTCTTGGATACTCCACTAGGAGCAAAGCTTACAAATGTTACAACTATCGTCTACAAAGAATAGTGGAAAGCATTGATGTAAAGATTGATGAAGGCCTTCCAGAAAAATGAATTGAAGATCATGAAGTTGAGCCTTTGTTTGAACAAAGTGAAGAAGAAGAACCTGAAAAAGAAGAGGAGAATGAAGAACCTCAAAGAGAACCTCAAAATGAATCTTCACAAACTCCCTCCAAGATCAAGTTTGTTCAAAGATATCATCCAAAAGAACAGGTCATCGGAAATATAGATGAAGGAATCCAAACTCAAAGAAGGATGATAAGCACCCCTAGAAAAGATGATGTGGCTCTATTATCTTTAATAGAACTTGAAAATTTTTCTCAAGCAAGCAAAGATCCTCATTGGATAAAGGCCATGGAAGAATAAATGTCTCAAATCGAAAAAAATGAGACTTGGGAACTGGTACCTCGCCCAAAAGATAAAAATATAATTGGAACAAAATGGGTATTCAAAAACAAGATGAATGAAGATGGACAAATCATCAGAAATAAAGCCAGACTTGTCTGCAAAGGATACTCGCAAATTGAAGGAATTGACTTCGAAGAAACCTTTGCACCTGTAGCTCGAATGGAAGCCACAAGAATGTTTCTAGCATTTACTTGCTCAAAAGGATTCAAGGTTTATCAAATGGATGTAAAATCAACATTCCTGAATGGAGATCTCAAGGAGGAAGTTTACATGGAGCAACCAGAAGGATTTAATCTTGCTGAAGGAAAAGACCTTGTATGCAAACTAAAAAAGGCCTTGTATGGATTAAAACAAGCCCCTAGAGCATGGTATGCAAAGTTGGATCACTATATACAACAAGAAGGTTTCAAAAAGGGAGTGGCTGGTAGCAATCTCTACATGAAGATGGACAAGGAAAAACTTCTGATCACTCTTGTTTACGTCGATGATCTAATCTTTGCTAGCAATGATGAAGAAATGAGCTATGAATTTGCTCTAAATATGTCCAAAAAATTCGAGATGTCCATGATTGGTGAGCTGTCTTACTTTCTTGGGCTATAAATATCTCAAACCTCTGCAGACATGTTTTTATCTCAAGCAAAATATCTTAAAGACATGCTTAAAAGATATGGGATGGAAGATTGTGCACCTATGAGCACACCAATGACCACAGATTGTAAATTAAGCAAAGACGATGATACCCCCCAAATAGATGCAACTCTTTACAGGTCAATAATTGGAGCTCTCCTATACTTAACTTCTACAAGACCAGATATTATGCAAGCAGTAGGAATGGTAGCGAGATTTTAGTCAAGTCTTAAGAAATCCCATCTAGCAGCTGTAAAAAGAATTCTCAGATCTCTGAAAGGAACGACTGATTTCGGTCTTTGGTATCCTAAGAGTTCAACTCTTATTGTGACAACGTATTCTGACGCTGATTGGGCCGAAAGTGTGGATGATCGAAAAAGCACCAGTGGAAATGCATTCTTTATGGGAGATTGTCTTGTATCTTGGCTCAGCAAAAAGCAATCATCTATATCCCTTTCTACAGCTGAAGCCGAGTATATAGCTGCTGCTGATTGTTGTACACAAATTCTATGGATGAAGGAAGCCTTGAAGGATGTCAACATAGAAAGTAAGCAACCAATTACTATTTTTTGTGACAATACTAGCGCCATCAGTCTTTCAAAGAATCCAGTGATGCACTTAAGAACCAAACATATTCCAATCAGATACCACTTTCTCCGTGAACAAGTTGCTGAACACAATATTAGGTTGGAATACGTCAATACAAAAGAGCAAATTGCAGATATCTTTACAAAACCCCTTCCACGAGAAGCATTCGAGTATCTTCTTCAAAAGATGGGGGTCATTGCTCTTGCATCACATTAAATCAAGAAGCATGTTAGGGGTACAGTATGTTAGGGGGAGCAGCATAACAGGGGGAGTACTTAGGCACTCCATTTGCCATTGATGTCAAAGGGGGAGAGAATTCTATAATATTTCCATCAATGACAAAGGGGGAGATTGTTGGTCAATAATTGTCATTGATGAAATATAAGCTCTCTTGATGAGCTTTCTTAATGGAAGATTGATAGATGCTGCACTATGACATATGATGACATGGAAGACACACCATGATGAAGAAGCTCTAATGATCTCTTACTGTCCCAATCACCTTATGCACTAAAATTTTATGAACAGTCACAAAGAAATATCAATTTAGACACCTTGGAGGCATCCTTTCACAATGAATCCTAGACCATATTAAAGAGGATTTTTCCCTCTTTCCAACAAGCTCTTACTTGCCTCGAAACTCCCATTAGTTTGTGAGAAACTGAATTTTTAAGATAAAAAAAATATATTTACAGTCAAGCCAACCTATGCAGTCATATAATGTTGGCCCTTCTTCCAATGGATATGTCTCTTCATAGGGGCAAACTACTATATATATAAATCTGCATTCATCCATTTTAGAGTCAGAAATTCAATGAAGATCATTAGAGGAAGATAGAAAGGTGTTCACATCTCGTGAACCAAGGAGGCCGAGGAATATTTTATTGATTGGGCTATCCTTCTCAAGCTCGGATAGCAAACTTCAGACTGCCACTTGTGGAAGGAATTCTGATCTCGGACTGTTGGAGAATAGTCTTGAAGTGCGGATCTCAGACAGCTCCCTGTAGACATATAAAACTTTGGAATAATGGACAACACCTGCAAAACAAGTGTCTAGGCTCAGTGTATTAACCAGTCACTTATTGGACACTTAGACTTGTGTTTGTGGAGCTCAAACCACACTACAGTACCTCAGTGTTATGCTCGAAATATTTGGACCTGTGATAATCTCTGTGGAAGGTCAGATCTGTTGTAAATCTGTGGGGGGCTGGATAGTCACCTGAATTGGCTTGGATAGACTTGCAAAAATCCCTTTCAAGCTTGGAACTGCAGCAATTTGGAAAGATTCAAGTTTAGATCTAGTGCACCCACCTGTGGAGGACAAATTTGTGGAGATCTGAAACTCGGAATCACTAACCTCAGAACTGTGGAATACCAGACCTGTGGAGTACAGTGAAGAAATAACAGTGAATAATCTTGTTGATGACAGTCAAGTAAGCACATCACACGTTTTCTATTAAAAAGAAGACTGAGGGATTGGTGTCCTTGGGTTAGGTGCCCCTAAACACAAGGTTGGTGCCTTGAGAAGATAGGGTCGAAGCCCTAGAGGTCGGAGCCTCATCAAAGTCCAAGTTGGTGCTTGGAAAACAGGTTGGTGCCTGTTTCATTAAAAGGGTTGGTGCCCTTCTCTCATCTGTTGTATACTATTATTAAAAAGGGATTGAAGTTCTCTTTAATTCTTAATATCATTATTATATATATCTCTCTGTCTTTAATTGTGAAGAATCTAACTGGCAATAATTAACAATTGAAAAGAAATACTGATTCACCCCCCTCTCAGTGTTTCCAACACATTCTAGTATAGTCATCTAAAATAGAGCAAAGTACCTTTCGCCTTGTAGAGTTGGAGTTCTGGTTGTTCCACAAATTTTTATGTATGATCTCCAAAGGTTTTGATGTTGAGAACTCAGTCTTGAAGCAAGTTCTAGTTTGCTTTCCATGTTGACATGGGCCACACACAACTTGATCTAGCTTTATAATTTTTGGAATCTCCCTTATTGCATTTGTTTTGTTGAGATTAACCAAGTTGTCAAAGTTTAGATGTCCCAATCATTTGTGCCGTAACCAAATTTCATTTGCTTGACTCATATAGCATTTATCTTCTTGAATTTTACTCAAAATTTATACGTTATCTAGTGTTCTTACTCCTTTGCCCACAAGTTCTCCTAAAGGGGATTTTCTTATCTCACAATATTTAGTACTGAAAATAACATTATGTCCTTGGTCACAAATCTGGCTAACACTTGGAAGATTGTGTTTGAGTCCTTCCACCAGTATTGCATTTTGAGCTTTTCCCTTTCCATTAACAAGAGCAACAATCCCTTTTCCGACAATTTTAGTAGATCCAATTCCAAAAGATACATTTCCATCCTTCTTGTTTAATGAGATAAATTGGTCACCTGTCATGTGTCTTGAACATCCACTATCCACAAACCATTGATTTTCATCACTATGTGCACATAAGGCTAGACCACATTTATCTGTAGTGGGTTCCTCCTTCTTCAACTCTTCCCTTTTCAATATAAATGGACAATTTTGTGCATCATGGCCAAAATCATTGCATTTTGAGAAAACTAGATCATCCTTGGCCAAGGGGATCAAATGAATTGTAGGTATTGATTTGTCCTTGTTCCTTTAATCTATGTCGCTTGCTTTAATAACTGGTCCTATATCTTGAGTTATTATCCTTGTAAGCCTTACAATACTTAGCTTGATGACCAAAGTTTTTACAATGGAAACAACAACCAATAAAGATAGTTTGATACCTGTTAGGATAGCCTTGACTTGATGTATTATACTTCTATGGAGATAACTTTCGTTCATTCCTTGGGTTTTTGTAGGTGGACCTTTGTTCTTGGTAGGACAACTTCTCTTTTAGATGATTGCAAAGGATGTCAGCATAACTTCTTTGGATTTTTTCATTTGCATTCTTCTTTGAACTTGATGATTCTCCTTTGAAACCAATTCCAGTCTTATCATGTTGAGATATTTGAGTAGTAAGGATGTTATCAAAAGTTTGAGAGCTTTTCCAACTCGTATTAACTTGATCCAACTCTTTCCTTAGAGAGACTATTTCAGCTTCACGTTTTTCGCAAATTTCTTCTCTTTCTTTTAGTTTGTTGTTCAATAATTCTTCCTTCCTTTTTCCTTCTTCATTTTCTACTTTGAGAGAAATGACCTTCTTCATTAATTTCTCATTTTCTTCAATGGCACTCATTAGCAATTCATCCACATTTCCTTCATCTTCTTATTCAGAATCATCATCATTTGTAAATGCCATGAATAATACTTCACTGCTTCCAGCATAGTCATCTTCTTCATCGAACTCATCATTATCTCTTTTGAGTAGAAAGGTATTTTTAGTTGATTTCTTCTTTGAAATCATGAATTCTTCTTCATTGGAGTCATCTTGTTTGGAGAAGAAATTCTTCTTATTTGGCCCTTTCTTCTTGAACATCCTCTTTTTATATTTGTTTTCATCATCACTATCATGTTTATGAGGACATTTTACAGCATAATGTCCTATTCTTCCACTTTTAAAACAAATGAGAGGATACTTACCTTTGAGCTTGGGTCATTTCCTTAGTTTCCTTACGAATTGTGCTAGTTCAGTTTCAGTGTCAGAATCGTCACTGCTATAATTACAATTTTCCCTTTCTTCAATGATCTTGAAGCCTTGAATGAAACTTCATTGGAATTTGGGATTCCTTTTCTCATTTCATATGCATTGAGAATCCCATGAAGTTCATCCATCTTTAGAGTATCCAAGTCTTTTATTTCTTCTATGGCACTTACGTTGGAATCAAACAATTCTGGAAGTGATCTCAACACATTTCAGGCAACTGTGTTTTCTTCAATGTTTTCACCTAGACCCTTAAGTGAGTTGACAACTTCATCCACTCAGAGGAAAAAGGCTGCAATATCTTCTTCGTCATCCATATTAAGACTCTTGTCTTCTATGAGTTTGGAGTTTTTCCTTCTTGGCCTTGGAGTCTCCATCATAGACAACAATAAGCTTGTCCCACATTTCCTTGGAAAAATCATAGTTCATCACTTTTGTAAACTCTGAATTAAAAATTCCACTCGTTATGGAATTTAGTGCTTTGGCATTTGCTATATAAAATTTCCTTACGTCCTGAACTATTGGAGTAGGAGAAACTTTATATCCATCCAACACTGATTTCCATACTTTAGGTCCAAGAGGCATTAAATAGAATGTCATTCTTCTCTTGCAAAAGCTGAAATTTTTTCCATCAAATTGGGAGATCTTTCCTGAATCCTGATTCTTCATTGTGACTTAAGAATCCTTCTTCCATTTGTTAGGCTGACTATGAAGAAGTTGACTTTGATACCAATTGTTGGAAATACTTAGAGGGGGGTGAATCAATATTTCTTTTCAATTGTTATGTTTACCAATTAAGATTCTTCACAATTATGATTAGAAAAATAAATAATAAGAATTGTATTAGGAACAAGTGAGGACACCAATCCTCTTTTTACAAAAGTTTGAGTACAATGATGTTTGAGGGCTCCAACCCTTCAATCTACAAGGCTCCAACCTATTTCCAAGCTCCAACTTGGGCTTTTATGAGGCTCCAACTCTTTTCTTCTCAAGGCTCCAACCTTGTTTTCAGAGGCTCCAACCCCTAGGGCACCAACCCTCTAGTATTTTAAAAAAAATGAATAAATGACTTACTTGAATTGCTCCACAAGTCTCTTCGCTGTTCAACACTTGCTCTAAACAATGCCCGTAATTCGCGTGAGAGATATCAATGGGTTGCTTCCAATTCTGCTCAATAATTCAACACCTAATCTGAGCTCAAAACTGAGCCCCTCAAGTGACTGCAACAATTCCGAGAATATAATGTATAAGTCTCCACAGGTCCAAAGGATTGGTGATAGTTGTTTGAGTTGCTACAGGTGAACAAACTTCAAGTAATAGTGCACTGCTATCACAGATTCAAGCCTTAAATGAGCTCCTACAGGTGGTAATGTAATTGGAGGCATGGTGTAATTCTCCACAAATTAGCTGAGATATGTTAAGACAATTCTCTGTGCCAAAAACTGAACTGTTATAAGTGACTATCCCTCCTTACTAGACCGAGTCTCTGAAATAGATTACTACTACACAAGTTCGTTACTGGTCCAAGCTTCTAACAACCACAGGTCTGAGGTGTAGTATTACAGGTCCGAGGGTAGAGTACTACAAGTCCAAGGTAAGGTTGCATCCATAAGTCTGTCTTCTCGTCTTCCACAGTTTACTGTTTCAAGTCCGAGTTTTCCAAGCTGATTGTAATCCGATTAGCCCAAACAATTTTCTTTGAAGTCTTCCTTGGCCACCTCAACTCACAATATGTGAACTTCACTTGTTGCCTAGTGCTTTGAACTTCCTTGACCGAATTTATGGATGGAAAATGAAGTGTCACACTATTATTTATACATATTTTTGATTTGGATGAAGGGACATGTCTTATGGAGGGAGGCCGACATGAGTATAACTGAGCATAGGTTAGCTAGGAGAAATAATTTGACATGATGTCTTAAGAAAACATTTTCTCCTAACTACGGGGAGTTGGAGGGCAAGCGAGGGCTCATTAGAAAGGGGAAAAATTCCTCTATAATCTGGTGAAGGAGTTATTTCAATATGATGTCTTCAAGATGCCAATTTTTTTTCTTTATGACTGTTTGGAATTTTATAGTACAAACCTTGGGGTTTTTAGGATTCTTCATGTATTAGGATATTGGTACTAGGATGAGGGTTAGGGTATCTTTATTAGGGCGCCAAGTATGGTCTCAACAATCATGTAGTCTCCAACAATGTTCATATTTCTATAAATGATAATTATTGACCAACAATCTCCCCCTTTTTCATTGATTGAAATATCCTTTTCTCCAACATTTTCTCCCCCTTTGACATCAATGGAAAATGGGGTATCCAAGTATCTCTTGTTATGCTGCTCCCCCTGTCATGGTGCTCCTACCCTTGTCGATGTGTTGTCTTAATGTGATGCAAGGCCAATGACCCCCATCTTTTGGCGAAGATATTCAAATGCTTCTCGTGGTAGGGGTTTTGTGAAGATATCTGCAATTTGTTTCTTTGTATTGACGTATTCCAATATGATATTTTGTTCAATAACTTGTTCTCAGAGAAAGTGGTATTTGATTGGAATATATTTTGTCTTTGAGTGCATTACCAAATTCTTCAAGTTGCCGAAAGGAAGAATCAAACAATCATAGAAGCTACCCGTGCCATGCTTCATGTCCAAGGCCTACAAAAGTTCTTCTGGGGAGAAGCTGCCAACACTATCGTATATCTTCAAAATAGGTGCCCGCATCAAGCATTAGACTTCAAGACACCTGAAGAATTTTTCACTAGTAAGAAACCTAATGTTTCTCATTTTAGAATTTTTGGTTGTCCTGTGTATTTTCATGTGCTGAAAGAGAAAAGAAACAAGCTAGAAGCATTTGGGAAGAAAGGAACATTTGTGAGCTACAACGAAACTTCGAAGGCATATAGAATCTATGTGCCTGGTCAAAGGGAAGTGGAAATAATTCATGATGTCACCTTTGATGAAGATTCTGCCCTTGGGAAAGCTAGAGATCTTCCTATCCCAAGGAAGGACAATGATGTTGACGCAGGAAAGAAGGATGAATCTCCGACAGATGAATCGATGGCCGATGTTGAAGGCCCGATGGATCCCATTGACTCACCTCCTGGTGATCCCTCTACCTCAAGGAAAATACCTTTTTGGCTCAAAGACACTCTCGAAGTTCCTGAAAGACATGTTGCTCCAAGGGGGACATTAAGTGAAAGCAAGAAGACGAACAAGTACCAAGAGTACTTAGTTGCAATGAGTACAATTGTTCAATTTGATTCATGTACGTTCGAAGAAGCCATGAAGCATCAAGTATGAAAGGATGCAATGAATGAGGACTAAGAATCAATCATGAAGAATGATGTATGGGATGTGGTTCCTAGACCCAAGGATAAGTTTATGGTCACTACAAAATGGCTTTACAAAATAAAACATGGAGCTGATGGGAGTGCTGAAAAATTCAAGGCTAGGTTCATTGCTCGAGGCTTCTCTCAAAAGGAAGGAGTGGAATATGATGAGATATTTGCACCCGTTTCCCGATACACCACTATCCGATCTATCATTTATATTGATGCCTCTCAAGGATGGAGTGCACACTAAATGGATTTCAAAACTGCTTTCTGGTATGGCTCGCTTAAGGAGGATGTTAGATCCCTATATTACTAGTGTAGTCCCTTATTGTTGTTAGTGTAGCCCCCTTATTGTTATTTTTGTACCCTTGTAACCCCAATATTGTTATTATTGTGCCCTTACATTATTATTGTTAGGTCAGCTAAGATTATATTGTGAACCCATGGACTCTTATACATAGAAAGATGTTTTGTCATCCGTATCATCCGAGAATTGTTCCTTTATGTAATGTAAAGGAGGTTGCCCCCTCGAAGTGGCTTATTTCTAAGGCGTTGATCTCTCTTTTCTTCTATTTTTGGAGCTGATTTCATAACATTTGGTATCAGAGCTTTGGATTCTAGGGTTTCGCTGCTCCAAACAGGTCATCGTGTCATTTTTGCTATAATTTTTTTTTCTACGAAGATTCAAACACTGAAATTTTTACAAAGCAAAGCCGAAATCTAGAGAAACGTCGTGTACAAATTTTAGATCTTGGTTCGTAATATTTTAAGAGATATGATCTATGGAAGTTAGGGTTTTTTCAGGCTCCCGAATTTCACCTAAACAGGTCATCGTGGCATTTTCGTTCGCTATAAATTTTTTTTCTATGAAGTTTCAGAAGCTGAAATTTTTACAGAGCGAAGCTGAAAACCTGAGGAATGTCGTGTAAAAATTTCAGATCTTGGTTCGCAATATTTTCGGAGATATGATATGTGGAAGTTAGGGTTTTTTCAGGCTCCTGAATTTCATCTCAAAGAGGTGACCATGGGAAAATCATCATAACTCTCTCTCTGAGCATCAGATTGGAATTCTGTAAAAAGCTGTCTCAAGTACACGGACTGTAGCTTTTTGTGTATCAATTTGAGATCCGAAGGAGGAAACAGTGGCATGTGGCACACCGTACAAGTTCGCTCTACTAAACCAGTCCATAATTAGGTCATTTTGGGAGATTGAGCATAACTTATCCTTGAAGAATCCAAATCAGGTCAGGCCCGTGGCATTCGAAAGAAGATTCAGAGGGCTACTACAGGACCGAATTTCATATATTGAAGATCCTAAATCACAGAGATAATTTAGTTTCAATATCTAGCTCCTCAAAAGCAAGAAAAATGTGTGTATTTTTTGTTTTTATTTTTATTTTTTATTTTTTTTATATATCCGAATTGCATACGTCTTGTTTGAAGAATCAGTTTGAATTGATTTCAAGGGAATATTTTAGATTATATATCAGTATTGGGTTCTAAAATCCCCCCTAAAAAGAATTCAAAACCCATTAAGCCTTCAAAAGGCTCTACTATGACTCATGAAGATGAAGAAATGCAACATGACATATCAAAATTACAAGAGCAAGTGCACCAAATTTCACTCTCGCAAAGAGCAACAAAAAATGAAATGGAAGTTTTGAAGAAAGGCGTGGAAGCTGAGGTGGATGGTTCGAAGAAAGGCACAAAAGCTAAGATGGATGGTTTGAAGAATGGCATGGATGACATGGACAAAAAAATGGAAAACATGAAGAATGATCTAAAAGCAGACATGGAAGGTTTGAAAAAGTTGATATAAGAAATGTTTCCTAATGGCGAAAAGATAGTAGAGGAAACTCACGATGATAACAAAATAAATGTTAATCGTGATTTCATAAACTCTAATGTTGGATGGAAGACCCACCATATTCCAAAGATGGATATGAGGAAGTTTGATGGAAAGGATCCCGTAACATGGATACTATAGATGGAGCAATATTTTGATCTCAATAATGTGCAAAACACACAAAAGGTACGCATTGCAACTTAACATTTAGAACAAAATACATTTGTATGGTATCGATGGATTTTCTCTCGTAAAAAAATTGTCATTTTTTCAAATTTTACGGAGGAAATGATAACACATTACGAGGATACAAGGAGCAACATCTTCTTTAGCCAATTGATAAATCTCAAACAAAAGGGTTCAGTGGTGGAGCACATTGAGGACTTCCACAAATTGAATATAAGGTAACTGATATTCGAGAGGAACACAAGTTTGATGTCTTCATAGGGACTTTAAAGGATAACATCCAACATGAAGTTCGCATTTGGGAACCTGATTCATTGGAGAAGGCATTCAGGTTGGAAAGAAAAATTGAATGTAAAATTATGACGACAAGGAAGCTTACCACTCACATCTATAAAGATGGATGTGTTGCTACTCCTAGACTTCCACAACCTACAAGGTTGGCACCACAAAAATTGGAAGAAAAAAGAGCAAAAGGGCTTTGCTACAGTTGTGATAGCAAATACACTAAAGGTCATAAGTGTGTTGAAAAGAAATTATTTTACATATATTGTGAAGAGAAGGAAGAAAATGAACAAGAAACTTCAAAAGGAGAGGATATACAATAGGAACCAACCCTAGAAGAAAAGAAATGAGTCTGACCATATCGTATAATGCATTGGCAGGAATTACCACTCATCAAATTCTCAATATAGAAGGACATATCAAGAAGAAAAATGTAATAGTGTTGATTGATTCGGGTAGTATCCATAATTTTATTCATTGTAAGGTAGCCAAGGAATTGAATTGTTTCTTATACCCAGCACCATAATGTCAAGTGATGGTTGCAAATGGAGGAACTATAAATTGCTCTGGGAAATGCCATAATATCAAGCTAGCCATGGGGGAATATGTATTGAATAGTCCAATGATTTCCATCCCAATGGGAGGTGCTGATGTTGTACTAAGAGTACACTGATTACAATCTTTGGGGACGATAGATTTTAATTTTCAAGAACTTTTCTTGATTTTTTTTTTGGAAGGAAATGAAATCGAATTACGGGGTATCGCAGGGAAACCAGGAAAGATAATAAGCTCTAATGTCATGACAAAGATTCTGAAAAAAGAACGAGGTGTAATTGCACAATTATGCTCACTAGAAGTTCCAACATCAAAATCATCTATTTCTCTAGATCTCCAAAAAGTCTTGGACTATCATTCCAAGGTGTTTGAAACTCCCAAAGGACTCCCACCTATTTGTGATCATGATCATGCTATTCATTTGATTCCAGGAAGTATTCCTCCAAACATTAGGCATTACAGATATCCTTATGTCCAAAAGAGCGAAATTGAACGTATGATTGCATAAATGTTAGAGGCTGGTATAATTCAACTTAGTCAAAGTTCTTTCTTTTCTCTAGTAGTATTGGTGCACAAGAAGGATGGATCATGGCGCATGTGTTCGAATTATAGGGAGCTCAATAAGCTCACTATTAAAGATAAATTTCCCATTCCTGTGATTGATGAATTATTGGATGAATTACATGGAGCAATTTATTTTACCAAGTTGGATCTTCGTTCAGGATATCATCAAATTAGAATGAAGACTGAAAATATTCCGAAAACAACATTTTAAACTCATGAGGGTCATTATGAATTTTTGGTCATGCCTTTTGGCCTTACCAATACACCTTCTACATTTCAAAGGTTGATGAATTCCATTTTCAAACTCTTCCTTGGAAAATTTGTGCTAGTATTTTTTGATGATATACTAATCTACAACAGGTCTTCAAAGGATCATGTTCAACATGTTGACAAGGTAATCAAACTATTGGAGGAGAAACAATTATATGCAAAAACATCCAAATGTTTCTTTGGAGTACAAGAGGTGGAATATCTGGGTCATATTGTATCTCACGAGGGTGTTAAGGTAGACCCTAACAAAATTTAAGCCATTAAGGAATGGAAAGTTCCTACAACCATAAAGCAGTTGCGCGGATTTCTCGGGTTAACATGGTATTATCGCAAGTTTGTTAAGAATTATGGGAGAATAACAACAAATCTAACAACATTATTGAAGAAATATAAATTTTCATGGACTCCTCAAGCAACTATGGCCTTTGAACATCGTAAAGAGGCAATGTGCCTAACACTAGTCTTAGCCACGCTAGATTTCAAAAAAACCTTTATTGTGGAATGTGATGCCTCAGGAAATGGAATTAGTGCTGTTTTAATGCAAGAAGGAAGACCCATTGCTTTTGAAAGTCGTAAAATCAAAGGAAATTATTTACAAAAGGCTATTTATGAGAAGGAAATGTTGGCAATACTACTTGCACTAAAGAAATGGTGACCTTATCTAATGGGAAGACACTTCAAGGTAAAAACTGATTATGATAGTCTTAAACAATTTTTGGAACAAAGAATATATCTTCAAAAGAGCAGCAAAAATGGGTCACAAAGATGTTGGGTTATGACTTTGAAATCATCTATAAGAAAGGGAAGCTAAATGTTGTTGCAGATGCACTCTCAAGAAAGGATGAAGAGGCAAAAGCATTGCTTTGTGCCATTTCTATTATCCAACCAGAATGGATAATCGAAGAAAGGGATGAATGGAAGAAGGACGAAGAAGTGTGGACACTCATTCAAAAGTTGCAGCAAGATCCTAGTACATCTGATACATTTAGTTGGAAAAATGATTCCTTATGGTACAAAGATTGCTTATATATTTTCAAGAATTCCCAACTAAAACAAAATATTCTTTTGGAATTGCACACTTCTCCTTTAGGAGAATTCTCGGGATTTTTAAAAACTTACCACAGGGTGAAGAAATAATTTTTTTGGGATGACCTTAAATCTGATATTCAAAAGTTTTTGGCGGAATGTTTGGTTTGCTAGAAAAATAAAGTTGAGACAATTAAGACCCCGGGTCTTCTACAACCTTTATCGATTCCAAGTCAACGTTGGGAGGAGATTTCAATGGATTTTATCACAAGTTTACCTAAGTCCGAAGGAAAGAGTGTCATCATGGTGGTAGTTTATAGATTCTACTAAAAGGGACACTTTTGTGCATTATCTCATCCATTTAAAGCAAGCACATTTTCATCGCATTTAAGGAAACAATTCAAAAAGTTACATAGAAACCCGAAGAATATTATTGTAAGGACAGAGATCCTATTTTAACAGAATTTTTGGACAGAATTATTTTCTTGTTTTGGGTAATGAAACTAGTCTTCATAGCTCATCTTAATAACCTCAACTGGAAACTGGCTGGTCAAAATGAGATAGTGAATAAAGTTTTAGAAGACATTCGTTGTTTTAGATCTCATATACACAATGGGTCAAGTGGCTATTTCCTATTGAATGGTGGTATAACACTTCCCTCCATACTGTAGCAAAAATGACCCCATTTATGGCACTTTATGGATATCATCCACCATCCATCACATCATCTTTAAGAGAAAATTTGAAGGTTAAAGCAGTGGAAGATCACATCGAGAATCAACAACAAGTTCTCCAACTCTTAAAGGATAACCTGAATTTGGCACAAAATCAAATGAAACAACAGGCAGATCAACATCGCAGCGAGAGAAGTTTTGATGTAGGAGACTGGGTATTTTTACGGCTACAACCATGCAAACAAATATCCCTCAAGCAAGATAAGAAGGATAATAAATTATCGCCAAATTACTATGGTCCTTACAAGATGTTGCAAAAGATTGGTACTATGGCATACAAATTGGAGCTTCCTTCTTCTTCATGAGTGCATCCAGTTTTCCATGTTTCATGCTTAAAGAAGGTTATAGGTGAAAATATTCCAGTTCAAACAATATTTCCAAAACTTGATGAGGAAGGAAAACCATATTGGAACTTAAAGTGTACTTGGGCTGCAATAAGAACTTTAATAGTACTATGAAATTGATCAATTTCAGAGTATCTCATCAAGTGGAAGAACTTACCCACCGAAGATTCTACATGGGAGGATGAGAATTTTATACAAAAGCACCCAGAGCTACTCAAGCGTTGAGGACAACACGTTTTTTGAAGGAGAGGGGCATGTTAGGTCCATATATTACTAGTATATCCCCTTATTGTTGTTAGTGTAACCCCCTTATTGTTATTATTGTACCCTTGTAACCCCCATTTTGTTATTATTGTGCCCTTAAATTATTATTGTTAGGTCGGTTAGGATTACATTGTGGCCCACTAGGATTTCATTATGGCCCCATGGACTCCTATATATAGAAAGGAGGTTTTGTAAATTGAATCATCCAAGAATTGTTCATTTATGTAATGTATTGGAGGTTTCTCCCTCGAAGTGGCTTATTTTTAAGGCGTTGATCTATCTTTTCTTCTATTTTTGGAGATGGTTTCATAACACAAATGGAGGAACTATAAATTTATCTAGAAAATTCCATAATATCAAGCTAGCCATGGGGGAATATGCATTGAATAGTCCAATGCTTTCCATCCCAATGGGAGGTGCTAATGTTGTACTAGGAGTACAATGGTTACAATCTTTAGGGACGATAGCTTTTAATTTTCAAGAACTTTTCTTGAAATTTTTTTCAGAAGGAAAGGAAATCGAATTACGGGGTATCACAAGGAAGCCAGGAAAGATAATAAGCTCTAATGTCATGACAAATCTTTTGAATAAAGAAAAACGAGGCGTAATTGCACAATTATGCTCACTAGAAGTTCCAACATCAAAATCATCTATTTCTGTAGATCTCCAAAAAGTCTTGGACAATCATTCCAAGGTGTTTGAAACTCCCAAAGGACTCCCACCTATTCATGATCATGATCATGTTATTCATTTGATTCCAGGAAGTGTTCCTCCAAACATCATGCCTTATAGATATCCTTATGTCCAAAAGAGTGAAATTGAACGTATGATTGCGTAAAATGTTAGAAATGGTATAATTCAACCTAGTCAAGGTTCTTCCTCTGCTCCACTAGTATTGGTGCACAAGAAGGATGAATCATGGCACATATTTCTGAATTATAGGGAGCTCAATAATCTCATTATTAAATATAAATTTCCCATTCCTGTGATCGATGAATTATTGGATGAATTACATGGAGAAATTTATTTTACCAAGTTGGATCTTTGTTCAGGATATTATCAAATTAAAATGAAGACTAGAGATATTATGAAAACAACATTTTGAGCTCATGAAGGTCATTATGAATTTTTGGTCATGCCTTTTGGCCTTACCAATGCACCTTCTACATTTCAAGGGTTGATGAATTCCATTTTCAAACCCTTCCTTAAAAAAATTGTGCTAGTATTTTTTGATGATATACTAATCTACGACATGTCTTGGAAGGATCATGTTCAACATGTTAACAGGGTTCTCAAACTATTGGAGGAGAAACAATTATATGCAAAAACATCAAAATGTTTCTTTGGAGTACAAGAGGTTGAATATCTGGGTCATATTGTATCTCATGAGAGTGTTAAGGTAGACCCTAACAAAATTAAAGTCATTAAGAAATGGAAAGTCCCCACAACCATAAAGCAGTTGCGAGGATTTCTCAGGTTAAGAGGCTATTATCACAAGTTTGTAAAGAATTATGGGATAATAGCAGCACTTCTAACAACATTATTGAAGAAAGATGCATTTTCATGGATTCCTGAATCAACTAAGGCCTTTGAACATCTTAAAGAGGCAATGTGCCTAGCACCGTCTTAGCTACGCCAGACTTCACAAAAACCTTTATTGTGGAATGTGATGCCCCAGGAAATGGAATTGGTGTTGTTTTAATGCAAGAAGGAAGACCCATTGCTTTTAAAATTCGTTCAATCAAAGGAAAGTATTTACAAAAGGCTATTTATGAGAAGGAAATGTTTGCAATACTACATGCACTAAAGAAATGGAGATCTTACCTAATGGGAAGACACTTCAAGGTAAAAATTGATCATGATAGTCTTAAACACTTTTTGGAACAAAGACTATCTTCAGAAGAGCAGCAAAAATGGCCACACAAAGATGTTGGGTTATGACGGAAATCATCTACACAAAAGGGAGTTAAATGTTAAGTTGCGTATGCACTCTCAAGAGAGAATTAATATATGGAAGATTGTTTTTCCATTTATTATCCAAATAGATTAGATAACCACAGCCAGGGATGAATGGAAGAAGGACGAAGAAGTGTGGACACTCATTCAAAATTTGTAGAAATATCCTAGTAGATCTGCTACATTTAGTTAGAAAAATGATTCCTTATGGTACAAAGATCACTTACATATTTGCAAGAATTCCCAACTAAATCAAAATATTCTTTTGGAATTGCACACTTTTCCTTTAGGAGGACACTTAGGATTTTTTAAAACTTACCACGGGGTGAAGAAAGAATTTTTTTAGAATGGCCTTAAATTGGATATTCAAAATTTTGTGGTGGAATGTTTGGTTTGCCAGCAAAATAAAGTTGAGACAATTGTATCCTTGTGTCTCTGCTAACCTTTACATATTCCAAGTCAACAGTGGGAGGAGATTTCAATGTATTTTATCACATGTTTACCTAAGTATAAAGGAAAGAGGGTCATCATGGTGGTAGTTGATAGACTTACCAAGTATGCACACTTTATTGAAATTTGGTTACCGGAGGATAGGTGGTTCCCTAAGGCTTTGATCTTTGGCCTAGGGAAAAGTGTCCAAAAGAATTTAATTTTTCTCCTAAAGTGGCTTTATAAAGTTATAAAGTAAAATCTAATTTAAAAGTGACTTTAAGTGAAAAAGTTATTAAAGTCTAATTTTAAAGTGACTTTAATAAAGTTAATGTAAAATTAGAAAGGAAAAGTGACTTTGGAAATAAATGACCAAGTGGGTCTGTTGACTGCACTTTGTCAACTACCCCATAGCAGTACACCCCCATTTTTTCAAATGGGATTCTTCATGTTCGACGTGGTTGCGCCATTCAGATTCCATCATCAGTCATCAGTCGACAATTTTGCAAATGATGTAAACCCATTCTGCATATTATGATGTAAATGATCTAAGTAAGACCGTCAATGTATGTAACAACCTAGGTAAGCCTAGTATGTTGTTGATGATCTCTATCCTAGGAGGTTTTTTGTCTCACTGATTCACATAAGTGATCGGCAGAGTTTTTCCCTCCAACCTCACCCCAAAGCTAGGGTGGATTTTATCATCAGCATACTAAGTGAGTCCTAGTGTTTCTATCGAGTCCTTGTAAAAGTAGTTTGAGCTACTTGATCTACTAGATCATATTTTGAGTCGCAGAATTGGGTATTTATTTGAGGATCTATACAAATGGGTTTTCCCCCTTCATGTATGTAAATGTATTATCTCATGTAAAAGAGGGTTGGAAAAATAAATATAATCCCCTCTTAGTCAATTAATTAAATTTTCTGGTCAATTAATTGATAAAATCTTAAACCAGAAATTTAATTAATTTAGGGTCCTAAGTTAGGATTAAATCTTTAAAGGCAAAATTTGTGGGTCCTTGGAAAATGATTTTGAAAGCCCCAAGCCAAGGGAATATTGAAAATTTTAAGAAATTTTTGACCTTTGGGCCTTGGTGGCTAAGTCAAAGTCAAAATTTTGGGGTAATTAACTCAAAAATGATATTTTTGAGTTAATTAAAATTGAATTAAATGATAAATTCGTTTTTTCCCCAAAATTTTAATTTCAACGCTCCAGATTAAAAGATAATTAAATCTTTTGGACGGTTGAGATTATTTTGACGAGGATCATCCAAATTAGCCGTTAGAGATCTTGTCCTATAAATTTAGAGGTCTTTCTCATTTTTGAATCATCCGATCTCAGGATCGTGCACTTGCTCTTAGAAGCTCTTGTAAATTTTTTGAGGAATAAAGCATAAACACTTTGGGGTTACAAATCTGGATGTTCCTTCTCAGATCTATGTGGTGAATTGTCTCTAAACTCTGCTACTTTGTTTCTTGTATTTTATGGTTGATGGCCTTCATGGATTAATTTGCATACAGGTATCTTGTGCAGTTTTCTGGGTTTATAAGATAACATTTTGATTTTTTTTGCAAAGGTCTCATGTTGTTTTCTTAAATCTCTATCGATCTATGATTCAGATCTAAGTGTGCAGGGAAATTTTTTTTTTCAAGATTGGGCGTCTGGGGAAGTCTTCGGTTGGACCAGTCGACTCTCAATAAATATAAATCTGATAAGCTCTTTATTTGTTAATTTCCAGGTCCATCTTACGATATTTGTGATTTTGCAGGGTTTCAAGGGCTTGTGCCTCTCCCAAAAATTTTAAATCTTTAAAAACTGTGCTAAAACGGATTCAGATCTGACCATGAGGGTTTTAAATTTGTAAACTAGTTTGTATATTTGTAAATTTTTCAAGACTGTAAGGGTTTAATCGTTTCTTGGTGTGTGTATCTTCAGATTTGGCTGGTTTCTTGCAGGTTCAGTGTTCTAATTGGAAATTTTTTATAGATCTAAGGCAGATCTAGCCTCTAAAGGCCAGATCTAGCCTCAAGGTGCTACTGTGGACAAATCTGACATTATTTGAACATAAGAATCTGAGCTTAATTGAAGAAAATTTAATTTTGCTGGGAAATTTGTGCATACTGAGTTCTTCTCATTCTGATCAACGCTGCCTCTGTTTCAGCTTTTATCTGGCGTCTCTTTGCAGCCTTCTCCTTTGCTCCACGTTGATCTGTAGTTTCCCTTCGATGCCCATTTTTCTAACGTCCCTCTGTTCTCCATCGAGATCCCTCTCTTCTGTCCATTCATCCATCCATAGAATCCTTTCAACCCTCGCTCCAGCAGTCGTCATCCTTTCCGAATCTTCCACGCAGTCACTGCCTTTTGTTGCAGTGATTTTTCCTTTGCCGTAGACATCCCTACCGTCGTGCTAAGTTCCGTCCAAATCTGCTTCTAAACTTGATGTCCCATCCCTTGCCGTCCGAGTTTCCTTATCTGCCCGTGGATTTCCTCTGCCGCCATCGTGTTCAGTTCCGTCCGACCTGCAACAAAAAACAAAAAATGCATACACATAAAACACGAAGATTCGAGTCCATATGCATATCTTTGTTCGGATTCAAAGTTTTAGGGATAACGTTAGTTTAGATGTTAGTTTAAATTCGATTTTTATTGTTTGACTTTTAGTTGTAATTTTCAGTTTAGCTTTGTTTTAGCGTAAGTTTTTGTTAGGATTTAAGTTCGATTTTTATTTAATTGTTTTAGCTTTAGATTGTAATTCTGATTTTTAGTGTTAGTCGTAGAGTAAGGTGTTAGGAACGTAGTTTTAGTTTTTAACTTTAGATTTTTAATTTTCTAACTTTTTAGATTTTAAATTAATTTAGTTTTTGTTTCAAATTTAGTTTTAGATTTTTGGTGGTAGTTTAGTTTAGATTTTATTTAGATCTAACTTTTTAAATTCTTAGTTTTAATTTGTGTTTGGTGTTAGTTTTAATTTTTTTTTTAAAGATTTTTTTTTTAGATTTAAGTTTTAACTTAGATTTAAATTTTTTAATTTTAGATTCAAAAAATAAATAAATAAAATAATAATTTTTTTTTTTTTAAATTTCAAATTCTAAATTTTTTTCCTAAGTCCTATGGTCAAATAAGCCTAAAAATTTTATTCTAAAGCTTGACCGCGGAACATCTTGATTTTCGAACTGGGTAATATTGGAATATTTTTGTTTTCGGAAATCTTTCAAGTATCTGGCATTCTCGTATTATTGTGAGTTCAAGTTATTCATGGTTGTGGCATTAAACATCATTGTGAGCAACCGTGTTTTAATAAGCAAGCAGTTAATCGTCATTTACTTGTTTATAATTGCATAACGGGATCTTGTTTGACTCCATAAGGCACTGGTCTTAAACATGAAATCTAACTTAGATCTGTAGAATCTCATTCATTTCTATCAAGTATTTGATGTTTTAGCTGTGTCCCCTGGATTTATCATCCTCATTTATAGTAGGGTCTACCTCCCTTAGCTTGCAAGGAGACAGTTTAAATAGAGAGATTGGGGATAAGAGTGACAACCCCCAATCTGAGCCCATGTCGCGGTGCCTTGACAATCTGTGCGACAACATTTTTTGGCGCCGTTGCCGGGGATAGAGTTTTTCCTGTCTTTGGTCTTAACGACATTTTATAATCTTCTGATCTTTCATCGCCATTCATTAGCCTGTCACAAGGGATCACATTTTCTAGCGTTCTTTCACCTCTTCATCATCTTATCTTTCATCATCTCACTAATCATTTCATCTTAAGCACCTGGACATTTTGGTTGGCTTCTTGTTTGGGTGGCGACTCCACTTATTCATCTTTTTATTCCCAGACAAGAATCCCCCTCTGATATCCATCTGCTATCTCTCGATTATTTCTCCTGTTTTAGAATTAGTTTCATGTTTAAGTGGCGACTCCAGTTCTTTCATCTCTTACAAGAGTTCCTGCTAAGAAGTTTGCTTCTTGAGGACCTTTTGACTATTCTTGAACACGGATCTATTTCTAAAATCCTAAAAACGATATCATGGATGTTTTTGCCCCGTGTAATTTTGCTAATATTCAGGGTTATCCCCATGATCTCCCTCAAATGGATAAATTACCTATCTTTCAAGGAAATGACGCAGTTAGTGTTAAATCTCATTTGTTTGCTTTCACTAACTGGTGGAATAGAATTGCAGTTGTAAATAATAATTTCGATGATGTGAAGATGAAAACTTTTGTTCTTACTTTTGGTGAGGATGTTGCTGAATGGTTTATGGAAAAGCCTGATAATTCATTCAATACTTTTGAATCAATTGTAACTGCCTTTAAGGAAAAGTACGGTAATAAAAGGGAAGATAGGCATTTGGTAAGAGAAATCAATACCATAAAAAAGAAAGAAAATGAAACAACTGAAGATTTTAACAGGAGATTTAATGGCATCCTCAGAGAAATATCTCAAACTCATAAACCTCCTGATGGATCTCTTCTGAATTTTTACATTGATGCTTTTGATTTTGATACTTCATATGAGTTAAGGCGGGCTAAAACTGCAAATTATAAGGCTTGTCAATCTTTAGCTGAGGAGATTGAAAAGGATAAGAAAGCATCTGGAATGTCCAAAACTCTAGATTTTGATAGGTCTTTGACAGATACTCTAGAAGATGATGATGACCCTATGAAAAGGTTAATGCAAAAGCTTGAAAGCATGGAGCTTAATCATGCTAAGGAAATAAGTGTCTTACAGGCTAGGTTGGTCCAAATGGAAAGCGCTCAAACGCATAATTCCCAACCTAGGAATCATGATACTAATAATCGAAATAATAATACTTGGCAGAGAAAGGGTCAGTCGAGTGAGCAGAGACCTCCCATTCCGCTTGAATCTACTAATCTGGTGGATGAAGTTCCTCCTTATTGTAGAGTTTGTGATGCTCTTCATGAAGAGGCTACTTGTCCCATTGTCAAAAGGATCATAGCTAGTAGAATGGCAAGGTCAAGTCATCAAATTAATGTTGTTGGTAAGGACTATCACATGCATATAGAAGATCATGAAAGTCAGGTTAAGGAGCCAGCTCAGATGATTAAGGATGTGCAACCCAGTCATACGCAAATAATTCAAAACATGGAATCTAACCAAATCAGTCTTCAAAATAAGATAACTTCCATGGAAGAAAGTCATGTTAAGGAAATAAATGTCATGGAAAATAGGTTAAAGATAATGATTAATCAGATGTCCATTGTACATAATCATATGATTGCAATGGAAGCAAGACATACCCATGAAATGACTGCCATGAAGGAAAATCACTTGTTGGAAATAAAAAATATGGAGGCAAATCAGACGAAATTAATAGTAAGGCATGCCAGGGAGATGAGTTCCATACAAAAGAAATTGGAAAAAATGGAAGAATTACAAAAATTTCAACCGAAATTTGATTATGAAGATTCATAAACAGATCATAAGACTTCTTGTCTACTAAAGCCATTCCCATCTCATCACACGGAGGATTTCACTATGGTTTCAAAGGATGTTGAGAAAGACCAAGCTTGTGTGTCACCATTGACAGAGTATATCCAGAATAATATTGGTCACGCTCCAGGTTCTTCAGACATTTTGTACAAACATCTTCAAGATGAGGACAAGGAGTTTACAGTAGTCTCATTGCTAACATCATAACCCACTCAGAAGAAGAGAAAGAAGCAAAAAAGAAGTAAGTGGTTTGATTCGTCTGATGGTCGAGAGCAGCTTGAGATTCAGATAAGACAGAGTCCTACATTATGCAAGATTGGACATGGCACATCTGAAAAGCAGCCCACAGACTTGCCTGAAAGTAGGCAAATGCTCAGCATACACTATATTGAGCACATCTGATGCCACAGGGCATCCTCTGTATTGTATCTCTAACCTTACACTTTGTTATTTCAGCATTTCATTTTTGCAGTTAGAGTAGATTTACTGTTCATGTTAAGTAGAATAATAAATAAAAGAAGAGTTTCTATTTTTCATGAGCTTAATGTTATATGATATTTGGATGGACGCTACTTATGTAATCTTGTGTGTTGCTTGGATGCAGATTCTGGATTCTCACATTCCTTCAAAGAAGCAACGTGTCCCCAAGTAGAGCCAGATGTTGACCGCACTTTGTCAACTACCCCATAGCAGTACAACCCATTTTTTCAAATGGGATTCTTCATGTTCGACGTAGTTGCGCCATTCAAATTCCATCATCAGTCATCAGTCGACAGTTTTGCAAATGATGTAAACCCATTCTGCATGTTATGATGTAAATGATCTAAGTAAGACCGTCAATGTATGTAACAACCTAGGTAAGCCTAGTATGTTGTTGATGATCTCTATCCTAGGAGGTTTTTTGTCTCACTGATTCATGTAAGTGATCGGCAGAGTTTTTCCCTCCAACCTCACCCCAAAGCTAGGGTGGATTTTATCATCAGCATACTAAGTGAGTCCTAGTGTTTCTATCGAGTCCTTGTAAAAGTAGTTTGAGCTACTTGGTCTACTAGATCATATTTTGAGTCGCAGAACTGGGTATTTATTTGAGGGTCTATACAAATGGGTATTCCCCCTTCATGTATGTAAATGTATTATCTCATGTAAAAGAGGGTTGGAAAATAATTATAATCCCCTCTTAGTCAATTAATTAAATTTTTTGGTCAATTAATTAATAAAATCTTAAACCAGAAATTTAATTAATTTAGGGTCCTAAGTTAGGATTAAATCTTTAAAGGCAAAATTTGTGGGTCCTTGGAAAATGATTTTGAAAGCCCCAAGCCAAGGGAATATTGAGAATTTTAAGAAATTTTGGACCTTTGGGCCTTGGTGGTTAAGTCAAAGTCAAAATTTTGGGGTAATTAACTCAAAAATGATATTTTTGAGTTAATTAAAATTGAATTAAATGATGAATTCGTTTTTTCCCCAAAATTTTAATTTCAACGCTCCGGATTAAAAGTTAATTAAATCTTTTGGACGATTGAGATTATTTTGACGAGGATCATCCAAACTAGCCGTTAGAGATCTTGTCCTATAAATTTAGAGGTCTTTCTCATTCTTGGGTCATCTGATCTCAGGATCGTGCACTTGCTCTTAGAAGCTCTTGTAAACTTTTGAGGAATAAAGCATAAAGACTTTGGGGTTACAAATCTGGATGTTCCTTCTCAAATCTATGTGGTGAATTGTCTCTAAACTCTGCTACTTTGTTTCTTGTATTTTATGGTTGATGGCCTTCATGGATTAATTTGCATACATGTATCTTGTGCAGTTTTCTGGGTTTATAAGATAACATTCTGATTTTTTTTTGCAAAGGTTTGATGTTGTTTTCTTAAATCTCTATCGATCTAAGATTCAGATCTAAGTGTGCAGGGAAATTTTTTTTTAAAGATTGGGCGTCTGGGGAAGTCTTCGGTTGGACCAGCCGACTCTCAATAAACATAAATCTGATAAGCTCTTTATTTGTTAATTTATAGGGCTATCTTACGATATTTGTGATTTTGCAGGGTTTCAAGGGCTTGTGCCTCTCCCAAAAATTTTGAATCTTTAAAAACTGTGCTAAAACGGATTCAGATCTAACCATGAGGGTTTTAAATTTGTAAACTAGTTTGTATATTTGTAAATTTTTCAAGACTGTAAGGGTTTAATCGTTTCTTGGTGTGTGTATCTTCAGATTTGGCTGGTTTCTTGCAAGTTCAGTGTTCTAATCGGAAATTTTTTATAGATCTAAGGCAGATCTAGCCTCCAAAGGCCAGATCTAGCCTCAAGGTGCTACTGTGGACAAATATGACATTATTTGAACATAAGAATATGAGCTTAATTGAAGAAAATTTAATTTTGCTGGGAAATTTGTGCGTATTGAGTTCTTCTCATTCTGATCAACGCTACCTCTGTTTCAGCTTTTATCTGGCGTCTCTTTGCAGCCTTCTCCTTTGCTCCACGTTGATCTGTAGTTGCCCTTCAATTTCCATTTTGCTAACGTCCCTCTGTTCTCCATCGAGATCCCTCTCTTCTATCCATTCATCCATCCATCGAATCCTTTCAACCCTCGCTCCAGCAGTCGTCATCCTTTCCGAATCTTCCACGCAGTCATTGCCTTTTGTTGCAGTGATTTTTCCTTTGCTGTAGACATCCCTACCGTCGTGCTAAGTTCTGTCCAAATCTGCTTCTAAACTTGATGTCCCATCCCTTGCCGTCCGAGTTTCCTTCTCTGCTCGTGGATTTCCTCTGCCGCCATCGTGCTCAGTTTCGTCTGACCTGCAACAAAAAACAAAAAACGCATACACATAAAACACGAAGATTCGAGTCCATACGCATATCTTTGTTCAGATTCAAAGTTTTAGGGATAACGTTAGTTTAGATGTTAGTTTAAATTCGATTTTTATTGTTTGACTTTTAGTTGTAATTTTCAGTTTAGCTTTGTTTTAGCGTAAGTTTTTGTTAGGATTTAAGTTCGATTTTTATTTAATTGTTTTAGCTTTAGATTGTAATTCCGATTTTTAGTGTTAGCCGTAGAGTAAGGTGTTAGGAACGTAGTTTCAGTTTTTAACTTTAGATTTTTAATTTTCTAACTTTTTAGATTTTAAATTAATTTAGTTTTTGTGTCAAATTTAGTTTTAGATTTTTGGTGGTAGTTTAGTTTAGATTTTATTTAGATCTAACTTTTTAAATTCTTAGTTTTAATTTGTGTTTGGTGTTAGTTTTAATTTTTTTTTTTAGATTTAATTTAGATTTAAGTTTTAACTTAGATTTAAATTTTTTAATTTTAGATTCAAAAAATAAATAAATAAAATAATAAAAAAAAAAATTCCAAAAATTTCAAATTCTAAATTTTTTTCCTAAGTCCTATGGTCAAATAAGCCTAAAAATTTTATTCTAAAGCTTGACCGTGGAACATCTTGATTTTCGAACTGGGTAATATTGGAATATTTTTGTTTTCGGAAATCTTTCAAGTATCTGGCATTCTCGTATTATTGTGAGTTCAAGTTATTCATGGTTGTGGCATTAAACATCATTGTGAGCAATCGTGTTTTAATAAACAAGCAGTTAATCGTCATTTACTTGTTTATAATTGCATAACGGGATCTTGTTTGAATCCATAAGGCACTGGTCTTAAACGTGAAATCTAACTTAGATCTGTAGAATCTCATTCATTTCTATCAAGTATTTGATGTTTTAGTTGTGTCTCCTGGATTTATCATCCTCATTTATAGTAGGGTCTACCTCCCTTAGCTTGCAAGGAGACAATTTAAATAGGGAGATTGGGGATAAGAGTGATAGCCCCCAATCTGAGCCGTTGTCGCGGTGCCTTGACAATCTGTGCGACAACAGGGTCTTTATTAAAGTGGGGTGAATTAAAAAATAGAAAGTGATATTTAAAAGAGCATTTAATCTCAGCCCTAGATCTAAAGCTATTTTAGCCATTGGATTTGGGGATAACCCAAAAGTCACTTAGAGTTTTATTAAAGGAGGAAAATGAGAGAAAAGGTCATTCATTCATTAATTCTTTCATGAGAAGATTGAGAGAAGGTGAAGGAGAAAGCTGAAGAGAATTTTTTGAGTAGTGAGAAGAAGGAGGGCAACAGCATTAACTTTCAGCAAATCCGTACAGTAGGGCTGAGCATGAAGTTCGAGGCAAGTGGGCAAGAATTTTGAGGAGAGAAAACTGCAGATTTCGAGGGAGGCCGTACATCCATTCCGACACTGTTTTCAAGGCTGTTCGTACAGTTTTGAAGGCTGTAATTTCTGTTGTAATTTTTCTATTTTGTGGGCACGGAAATAGAGGTGGAGTTTGGCACGGTTTTCGAGATAAGTTCTGTTTCAAAGTTGCTGTAATTTTTTTTTTGCTGTGTAAATTTCTGCATCACTGTAAAAGCAATATTCAGAAAATAAAGAGAAGCTTTCGAACTGGTTTTCCCCAAGAGTTGTAGGGGGTTTTTCCAGGGTCATGTTGACCAAAAATCATTATGCTAAAATGTTTTGTGTGGCTGTTTTAGTCTGCTGATTTTTATTTCTGCAATTTCCAGCACTGTGAAAATTTTCCAGAATTTGTGTTTTCAGAAAATATTTATTTTCCAGCTTGTTGAATGTAAGGCTATGGGAAAGGACATTTAACTATTTGGAGAAATAAGGTGAAATTTAAAACCAGGGTGGGAAAATAGAAATTTCTACACACTTTTGTGCATTATCTCATCAATTAAAAGCAAGTACAGTTGCTACTACATTTATGGAAAGAATTCAAAAGCTACATGGATACTCAAAGATTATTGTAAGCGATAGAGATTCCATTTTTAATGGAAATTTTTGGACATAATTATTTTCTTGTTTGGGTACACAACTAGCTCATAGCTCATCTTATCATCCTCAATCCGATGGTCAAATTGAGATAACGAATAAATGTTTGGAAGAATATCTTCATTTTTTTGTATCTGATAAACAAACAGAATGGGTCAAGTGGTTACCTCTCACTGAATGGTGGTATAACACTTCCTTCCATACTGCAACAAAAATGACCCCATTTATGACACTTTATGGATATAATCCACTGTCCATGGTATCATCTTTAAGAGAAAATGTAATATTCCCAATTAACAACAGCTAATTGGTAATATTAATTTTGGCCAGTTTTGGTTTTCTAATGTTGAGTCAGTTAATAAAGTGGGTGATGAGACACATAGCCCACACTTAGGAAATAATTATTCCCTAAAGTCACTTGAGCACATATTACTTGGCATCGTGGGGCCCATTAGGGTGAAGTGGCAACGTGTGGGAAGAGGTAGCGTGGGCCCATGACAACGTAGTTGAGAGGGGACAACGTGGGCCTAGAGGGACAATGCAGTTTGGTGGGGCCGGGATGAGAGCAAGGCTCTCAAAGCATAAAAAGGGGAAGATGCTCCTCATTCTCTCATTGTATTATGCATCTATGATTTCTGTCTTTTGACATCAGCATGCTTTCGCTGTTGAGCGAAGTCTGCAAGTGCTGTTCAACACACCGGGTGTCTCCGAGTGGAGATCCAAACCTCAGCCCCGGGGGACTTTGAGTTCTTACTCAGGTGAGGAGTTCTATCCATCGTTTTGCAGGAGGGAGCCATAACTTCTTCAGCCGAGATCACCCAGTTTCTTGGATAGTGCAGTCTCTTGGAGGGATTACGCAGTTTGTGGTAGAGACAGTTCCGGGAGTGAGGAGATATCATGGATTTTAGCTCGAGGATAGTGTGGAGGGTCCAACCCTTCACTGATCATCATTTTGGCACAAGAGGAAGCCATCATTTACAGAGTTATCATTCAGGCCAGCGTATTCACTGGGAGAGTGTTATTTCCTAAGGGAGGTCAAATTCCAGGGTCAACCATTCCGGGATTCCTTTCTGGGATTTTCTAGGTTATTGGAGGAGAGCTCATTCCCAGAGTTTCACAATTTTCTGAGGAGGGGAACAACCTGAAAGAGCCATTCCATTCCAATAGTAGCGGTAGTCCGGCAGCAACAGCAACATCAACAACATTTGGAGATTACGTAGTCCTTGACAGAGCAACCATTCATTGAGATTTTCTGAGAGTATTTCCAGCTTGCCTTGTGTAAGCCAAGGTGCCATCATTTTGATCACCTTTGTAATCATTGTTATCTTTCAGTTATATAATAAAATGGCTCAACGTTTCTCCATATTTGCATTATTTGTATGATGTATTTCTATTTGCTGTAGTTGCTTGTTTATGTTGCTGTGTATTACTGTTTATTTATATTCGAAATATTACAGTGGTATCAGAGCTCATAGACTTGGCTAAGCCTATGGAGCAAATTAGTCTATGATACCAGCAGGAAAACCATATATAACTTACCGGGGAAGGAAGTACAAGGACCAAGAGCGGAGGCTTGAGACCATTTTTGGAGAAGGAGACAACATTCCAGTAGTGGATGCAGAGGAGGAAGAACCAATGGCAGAGGAGAAAGATGAAGGGAGGGAGTTCGGGCAACTCCTCCTAAAGTCTGTGCAGGAGCTATCGAGGAGGATCGAAGAGATGGGACAGAAGTTTACAGAAGACCAGAGACAGGGTGAAACCCTAAGGGGTTTTCACATCGGAGTAGGGTTTGACACTTCCCACCATTTGCAAAAGCAGCTCACAACGCAGCAGGGTGTGTCACTTACTCCCCCACGTTCCACGATGCCCACATTTCTGACTGCAAGCACCGGAACGAGAGCACCTTAGGAGCTAGAGCCGGTTCATATGGGGGGTTATTTTGCCGAGTACTAGTCCTATGGGCGAGAGTTTGGTGAAGCTCTCACTTTCCATGATTTAGTTTAGCTCAAGAAGGACAGCTAACCCCATAACCAGAACAGAGGGGGTAGATACACACAGGATGGGGACGTACAATGTACAGTGGGGAGAATTTTCTTGCCAACATTTGACGGGTCCTCAAAAATGTTTGGCAAAGGCTTGGGTGGAGAAGATGGATATTTATTTCCAGCTCATTCAGATGGTAGAGGGAGAGGCCATCAAGGTGGCAGCGCTGCACCCTGAGGGAGAGGCCCACGATTGGTGGTTCGACGGGATGGCCACGCCGAGTCACTCAACAGTGACAAAGTATGAAAAGTTTACACGGAGACTAGTAGAGCGGTTTGACCAGAGGGATCCAGAAGAGAACTTTGTTGAGCTGACCAAGCTCAAGCACATCGAGAACCTGAAAACCTAAATTTCTGAGTTCTTGAGGCTTTTGATGATGGTGCCCGAATCTTCCTTAGCTAGGATGATCTACATGTTTATTGATGGGTTGGAAAACTCTGCGTGTATTAGTCAGATCCACGAGGCCTGTTACACTTCAGGATGCAGTTGGGAGGACCAGGGATTTGCAGGATGCTCTACCCAGGACCAGAACTCCTTTCCCCAGAGACCGGCATTTCAGCCGAAGGGGAAGGACACAAGGGTTCCACCTTTGAGGGGGAACCAAGGTCGGGGGCCTTTGGATGATGATACCCGGAGAGACTTGAGACGGAGGAAGCTATGCTTCACATGCCAGGAGCCGTGGGCGTCGGGACATTGATGTGCTGCAGGGAAGGCACACTACATAGAGGTCTTCTCTGATAGTGACAGAGAAGAAGATGCATATGCGGAGATAGAGGCAAAAGGCAGCGCTGTGGTGCAGAGATGGGATTATCCACCACCTCCACCCCCAGGAGTAGGAGGGGCAGCGTTTGCACCTACTGGGGGAGTCCTTACTTCTTTGCGAGGGGTTCCCAAGTATTTGACATTGCGTGTCCAGGGCACCGTGCAGGGACCACGTGTTTCAGTTCTATTTGACAGTGGGTCCACCCACAACTTTATTGATGCACAATTGGTAGAGAGGAGGGGCATACCGACATAGAGATTTGATGGATTTTCAGTACTTGTATCGGGTGCCAGAACTATGCAATGTGCTAGATATGTACCGACTGTTAGTCATCAATATTTTTCACTATCTTTAGATGACTATAGATTGGTTCTAGTTTTCTGAAAGCAACATTCCTTGAATATTGTGAGTTTCAGAAATCTCACTACCTTCATTATCCTTATAAATTTTTTTTCAATTTTCCTCAGTTGGTCTTCCCAAAGCGACCTTGTTGCTCCTAAAAGGCTCATCATAGGCTTATACCTCTCATTTTCATCATAGGTTTACTTGGTGTAATTTGATCAAAGAAGTTTATGGTATGCCTTGTCTTTGGTTATTTTTTTACGCATAGTGATCTTAAAGGCCCTTCTTGTTTAAAGTATTTGTTAAAGGATTCTTAATTGCCCTTTAAACCTACTATGTTCACAACTTAATGTTCATTTCACCCACATAAGCTGCTTAGATCCATTTGGCCTTGTTAACTTTCCCTCCGAAACACCCTTGACCTACTGTTGTACTTTTCAAGACCTTTTTTCAGACTCCATAGCCCAATGGTTTAAACCTCTTTTACTCTATTTGTTCTGCTTGACAACCTACCTAACCAAACAAACAAACAAACAAACCCTATCATTATAACTGGCCTATAATCAAAACCCTAAAATCAATCAAGTTTACATATTTTATACAAATATAGAGAGAGCCCTCTCTGAGTCTAGGAAGGCTAGGTCCTAGGGCTCCAAAGTTGGTTTGATGTTACCCTTGTTCAATTTGGTCTTGCCAATCTGAAAAATTACAAGGACCTAACATAATGGCGACTCCGCTGGGGAACTGAGTAAGTAACAACTTAAATATTCCTTCAAAACTCAAAAATCCCCTGTCAAACTTAGATAAATCAAGTGTTAGCCAAGAATGATATCTGGTTGATTTGCCATACTAGCATCATGGCGAACACCCTAGGGAACACTCATTAAAAATTTTAGTGTTATATAAAGAACTCAAAAAACCCAAAAATATCTCTAGATTGGTTTTCAAATGTTGATGGTGGACAACAAACAAATCCTCAAAACAATTAGCATCATCCACCTGGTGACTCCACTGGTTTTAGCAGGCCTGATGACTCCACTGATTTTTCATAGACTCCACTGGGAAACTTATTTTGTCATTAAACATCAAAATAACCCAGTCAAGAATACTTTGTGGATTAAAGTATTTCTTTAGAGCAAACCCTCCTGCAACAGTCAACAATACTGAAAGCATCCTTAGGAAGTCTCCTAGATCTAAAAACTCAATTGATAGTAGCCCTATCCACAAAGCAAGTTCCCTACCTGAAAACCCTAAAAACTTGCAAAATACCTAGTTGATGATGGTGGACAACAACCAGCGTCAATAAAGTTGTAAATCATCCACCTGGCGACTCCAAAACTCTCAATAAGCCTAAAGACTCCACTGGAGGAAGAACCTCAAACATGACCAGTCATCCTAGAAAGAGATAGTACTCAAGCCCAAATTGGATTCGTGATATTATTGTTTTTATCTGTAACTATGTTCTATCCCACTTTAAACCTGATCAAGAATACACTGATGATGTCTGCATTGATCATTGTAAACTTCTCAAGCCTCAAAAAGCTAAGCCTCAAATTGCAGAACATGTACATACTTATACACCCGTGCACATCCCTGATGCACTTGTACAAAACCCAGTGAAACATGATCCTCCTGTTACCTCCCATGCCCTTGCTGAAATCTCAAATGGTTATAAGCCTCCTTCTGTACTACCTATGCCCATAAAAGTCCCTGATAGATATAAGCCTCTGGTTTTTCCTCCTATCCTCCAAGCCCTCCCTGCAAATCTTGCAAATAAGCTGCCCGATTTTGATGGAGAAAATACAAAGATCACCGCTGAAAAACACATTCAAAATCTTGAGGATTTACTTGACCTATTTGAAGTAGGAAAATATGATGTGCGTATTAGAATGTTTGCCTTATCATTACAAGGAAAAGTTAAGAGTTGGTTTAACGACCTTCCAGCTGCAAGAATTAGCAATTTTCATTAATTCACTCAAGTCTTCCTAGATAAGTGGGTCGTCATGGGAAATGTTTTCCTCATCATAGAGGAATACAACCATTTAAAAATACAACCAGGGGAGACAATACAACACTTTTCAGCCAGGTTCAATAAAGTATACCATGCAATACCTGCTAAGATAAAGCCACCCCCAGAGTGGGCTCTCTTGCACTACCCAGATGCCTTTGACCCAAAAATGTAATTCCAGATAAGAGAAAGGGACGCTTCAACATTGGAGGAAATGCAAAGGATGGCAGTTGATGTGGAAGCCAACATGCTGAACAGGGAGGCAAAGCTAAGAGCAATAAAGAAGGACAAAGTAGATCAAGAGAAACTGATATCTTCAGAGATAAAGCTAGAGATGTTGATAGACACAATCAACAAAATGATGCATATGATTGGCAGGAAAGAGGAAGAGTACAAGGTTGAGGTTGGAGCTGATTATTCAAAACAGCCGATACTATTTTCTTGGGAAGAACAAACTTAGTCATTACAATGCAAAAATAACAATCAAAATATGCATGCTGAGCAAGATTGCAAAGAAGAAGATGCATAAAGTTGTCAAGTAAGTACTAGATGCCTTCCTACATCTTGTGCTTCACTATTAAGAGAGCATTACAAGAAGGTTGCAAATAGAAACAAGGAGGAATGCTCTAAATAATCAGTCAGGGAAGAAATGGATGATACAAACCCTTTTTAAAATCCAGAAGTTCTCCCCTTTAAGTCATCTTGGTGTGGCTGCTGGGATTACAGATCCGGAAATGGAGGATGAGCCAACACCTTTGAGTCTCTATTCTTGTGCTTCGATTCATTTCAGATTGCTAAAGAAGAAGCTATTGGCCATAAACACTCTCCTTTTGATCCCAACTACCGTAGATCAGAAAATAAACTTATAGGTCAACATATGGTGGAGCAATCTACTAATCTAGTGTGCATATTGGATGACATTCCTTCTATGAATAAGCTACACAAGTATGATCAATATGATGATGATTATGTTCTCCAAACTCAAGCTAACACTACAAAAAAATTAGTAACTAGTTTGTGGGACAAAGGAAGTCATTTTTAGCAGCTCAAATATAGTGATCAACAAATACAAATCAGCTATGAGAGTGAAGAAGAAAGTGCAGAAAGTTTGGGAGAAAGGGAAGGATTTTTACCTCTTTGTTGTGCTTCATTTCAGTTCATCGAAGACAAACTTAATACAATCAGAAATCAACGGTCTTTGAGTATTGACAACAAAGAAGACATTCAACCTCATCATCATTTACAAGAGGAAGAAAGCAGCTGTGGTTCTATCCAAAAGAAATAGAAAATGCCTCCCCCTTTAACTAATGAAGAAATCAATCAGATCCTAAACATACAGCCATTGTCTAAACTTTTATATAAAGAAGATCTTTCTATTTGTTATACTGTTGGCTTATCCACTGATGCACTTTCTCATGTAGAAACTATAAAACAGGTTAATATTGATGCTGTGCTACCTCCTCAAGAGGACCTATTACCAGAGAATGGCCTTAACAAAGGCCTGCAAGCAGAATCCATTCCACTCAGTAAAGGCATATCAAACATACTGGAGAACAACATAGCAGAACTTTATGAGGCTGCCAAATCAGATTATCATGAAGAAGAGGTGGAGTTTCTTTCTCAAAAGAATCCCAAGCTTAAAAAAGTGGAGCAAAAAATAGTCCTGGATGCAAATTACTGTTTAAATTCTCAAGACCAGATATTATTCAAAGATCCTTTCGCTGGCTTCTTAGAGACATCTAGAGAAGGAGTAAAATATGCCAAGAACAGTTTGTTGCAGAGTGTGGAGAAGATTTTGAGCATTGTTGTTCAAAATAAAGTAAGATTGGAGTGGCCTTTTTGTCTTTTTAGCATACCTAAAAGGCTGAATGAAAATCAATCATGTGGTCACTTACTTGATTGGTTGTGTTGGAAAAAAGAGTTCACCTAATGCAGATATCATATACAAGTTAGATTATGATAGATAGGTATGCAAATAAGCTCAGCAATATGGACATATTTTTAGTTTTAGATTGTTTTTGACAAAAAGAGAGGAAGAGAAAGAAAAGAAGAAAAGAGGGCAGATAAAAGAAGAGGTAAAACCCCATGCCAAAAAAGAGTATTTCTGAAAGTGTGCAAGTATAAATGCCACTACTTGAGAAAGAAAGTCTTGTTTAGTCATACAACCTAATCATGATTGAACACGTTTTAAATTTTTGTTGATAGGTTAATGAAGAAAGATTTTCCAAACCATGTAAACTTGGCTTATCAGTAAGATAGATTAGGAAAAGATACTGGTTCTCAATGCTCAAATCTGAACCAAAAGAGAAGGAGAGGGATGCATAACAAATTCCAAATTACAACCCTCATGTTTTCAGTTTTACCTTTTTGCAAAATAAATCTGTGAGTAGCTTGTCCAAAATGCTACAGCTCATGACAAATCAAAATGCTTAAACCTTGATTTGGTCATGTTTTGAATTTCATGTCCATAGGTTAGAGAATAATGATCTGTAAAACTGCTTAACCTTGACATATATGTAGATTAGGTAGAGAATAAAAGAGCTCATCAATCTAATCTGAGTCTTTGGATGATATAAGGGTAGAAATAGATAGTTTTTTGTGCTTTCAAAAGAAAAATGACGTTTAGGGTTTGCTAGTCCAAGTGCACCCAAAAGAAGAAAAAATGTTAGGCAAAGTATGATGAGTAGGTAGATTTGATATTGAAGCAATCATATTTTTTTAGATTTTGAGATCATAGCTTCAAAGAACAGGAGTAAATCAGCAAGTGAAGGAAGAGGAATTTGCCAAGTACAAGTAAGGTACTGATCTTCAAAACCCAGAGATCTGAACTCTGAGGTTCTAGACACCTCCTAAAAGGAGTTGCCCTCCTCAAGTGGAGCCACTGTTAGTCATCAATATTTTTCACTATCTTTAGATGACTATAGATTGGTTCTAGTTTTCTGAAAACAACATTCCTTGAATATTGTGAGTTTCAAAAATCTCACTACCTTCATTATCCTTATATTTTTTTTTTCAATTTTCTGCAGTTGGTCATCCTAAAGCCACCTTGTTGCTCCTAAAAGACTCATCATAGGCTTATACCTCTCATTTTCATCCTCCTTCCCTGCCTGTGACCTCAATGCTCCATTTTTACCCTATCAATAGACTCCATCCTCCATCTAGGGTTTCCTAGTGATGACTCATTTCAATTTCCGTTTGGGCACAATAAGCTGTAACAATACTCTGTTTTCACCTGAAGATCTCCAAGTCAAATTTCAGTCAAGATCAGGTCAAAGAACCCTCCCACTAGGTCAATTAGGTTTTCACATGTTTTAAGGTCATCATTGGATGCTTCAGGCACTACTTTTCTTTTGCTAGAATCTGGCTCAGATGTAATATAATGTCAAGACATGGTTATTCAAGAAGGACCTAAAATATTTCTAAAGAAGATTACCTCATCAGTTCAAAGTCTGCAAGTGAGAAAAATGAACAAAGTTTGGCACTTCTGCAGGAGTGTTGAAAGTTGTGTTAGCAAGAGGTACTGATAAGGTAGATTGTCTACTCCTGAATGAAGACCACTTACAACCAAGGAAATGGAAACAATTTGGTCTTGTAGAGAACTACGGTTTATGAACTTGATGGTCTAGTTGAGTTCCAAAGTAGTTATCACTTGCAGAAAATTACATGGAGGAAGCACACTAGGCCAATTTCGCTTCAAATTGTGTTTCTGAACAAATAAATATGAATTTGACAAATGTGAGAGAGGTTTTTGTCCATCATGGGTCCAAGAAGAAAAACCTCCTTCAGATTTTACACAGGTATCATGGTTTGGGAGAAAAGCCAAATTTACAGGTGCTACAAGAGGTTTGCTGCACTTCTGGAGTGACCTTGGGAAAATCAAGATTTCTCATAGCTGGAGTATCCAAATGACTTTATTGATGAGTTAAATGAAAACTAGACTGGAAGAGATTTCCAATGAGCTATCATGAGCTCAATTTGGAGTTGAGTAAGGCCTCCAAAAGTTTCCTGCACCAACACTCTACATTTCTGCACCAACATTCAACATTTTTTGACCAGTATTGGGAGAATCAACTTTTGACAAGACAAATCAACTCCAATAAGTAAAAAAAAGGTATATTTGGAAAGTAGACAGGATAAGATTTCCAACGAACTATCATGGGCCCAATTTGGACACCGCGAAGACCTCCAAATTCCCTCTGCAAAAAGGCTCTGCGCCCTTAGAAATTGGCACTGCGCGCCCAAAAACTGGTGCTGCACCCTTAGCACTGGCACTGTGCCCTTGCACCTTGGCACTGCGCCCTTGCCTGAAAGTCAACAAAACACACAAAGAGTTATTGAAAAAGATATTTTGGAGGCTTAAAGGATAAATATTGCTGAGAAGTTATGTTAGAAGTAATTTTTGTCATGAATGAGGTTGGGATATTTGTGCCTTGGGCCTTGCATGGTCTTAGTGGTCAAATGCCTTAAATGTGTAATTAATGACTTATAAATCCCTAGCTAGGGTTTTCTCGGGCTCTCAACAAGAAAACCATGAAGAATCGATACCCCATTCCGCAGATTGATGAGCTGATGGACGAGATGAGGGATTCGAAGTTCTTCTCGAAGATTGATCTGAGGTCGGGCTACCATTAGATCCGAGTGAGGGACCAGGATGTCCCCAAGACGACCTTCAGATGTCACTATGGCCATTTCGAGTTTTTGGTGATGCCCTTCGGGCTAACCAATGCACTGGCCACCTTCCTGTCCTGTATGAACCACATCTTCTGTGGTCAGTTGAGGAAATTTGTGCTGGTATTCTTCAACGATATCCTGATATATAGCCAGACATGGGAGGAGAACCTACAACACATTGAGGCTGTATTGTATATTTTGGAGGAGAAATTTTTTTATGCTAAGCTCTCCAAATGTGAGTTTGGGCTGACAGAGATGCTCTATTTGGGGCACATCATTGGTGTGGATGGAGTGAGAGTCCACGAGGAGAAGATCCATGCCATTCGAGATTGCCCAGAAGCGAGGAATGTGACTGAGCTCAAGGGGTTTGTAGGCATCTGCACCTACTACCAGAAGTTTGTCAAGGGGTTTTCCAAACTTGCTGCACCCCTCATGGATCTTACCAAAAATGAGGCATTCATTTGGACGGACACAACGCAAGGGCCTTTGACAGGCTCAAGGAGGTGATGAGAAACTTTCCAATATTGGTTTTTCCAGATTTCACGCAACCCTTTGTCTTGGAGTGTGATGCCTCAGGAGAGGGGGTGGGCACAGTCTTGATGCAGGGAGGCCACCCCATAACTTTTGAGGGCAAGAAGCTATTGCCGCATGAGAGGTTGTATCCCATATACGACAAGGAAATGCTGGCTATCATGCATGCACTGGCCAAGTTTCGACAGTACTTGGTGGGGAACAAGTTCATGGCGAGGAATGACCACAACATCCTTCGATTCCTCTTAGATAGAATCAATTGCAGGAGAGGCAACAGAAGTGGGTCAGCAAGATCTAGGCCTATGACTTTGACATTGAGTATGTCAAAGGGAAGAACAACGTGGTGGCTGATGCTCTATCATATAGACCGACAACGTTGTCTCTGATGAGCCTAGACATAGACTAGAGGGCTCAGTTACTAGTAGAGTACTCCAAGGACCGTTTTGCCTATGAGATACTGGATGGTTAGATCACATATGATAGGTATAGAGTGATTGATAAGGTGATATACTTCAGGGACATGATCTTCTTGACTGGGAGCTCTCAACTCAAGGAGAAGGTACTACGTGCCTCCCATGACTCACAATTATTAGGCCACCAGGGGTTCACCAAGACCTACACGGCCATAAGGGAGAGGTTCTCTTGGAGAGGCCTCAAGGAGGACGTACTCCGGCATGTCAGGGAGTGCGAGGTGTGTCTGCTGAACAAAGGAGAGATGAGCCATCTAGCATGATTACTACAACCACTTCCCATTCTGGAGGGGAAATAGGAAAGCATTTCGATGGAATTCATCACGGGGTAGCCCATGGTGCAAGGAAAGGATTGCATTTTTGTGGTCATTGATTGACTGACAAAGTATGCACACTTCTTCGCTATATCAGCACAGTATAAAACAACACAGGTAGCAGAGTTGTTCTTCAGGGATATATTCAGATTGCATGGTCTTCCGAAGACCATTGTTAGTGATCGGGACAACCGTTTCATGGGCGGCTTTTGGTTGGAGCTCTTTCGTTTGGTGGGTACAGAGTTGACTCTGAGTACTAGTTATCACCCTCAGACGGAAGGGCAGACATAGATAGTGAACAAGTGGTTGGAAGGCTACTTGTGAAACTATGTCATAGGGCAGCAAAATGCATGGTTACGCTGGTTGCACTTGGGAGAGTACTGCTACAATGCCACTTTTGACATGTCCATCGGTATGTCTTTTTTCTATGCTTTGTATGGATGCCATGCTTTGAATTTTGCTGATGTGATGTTTGGTGCTAGCAAGGATCCAAGCGAGTTAGGATATACTCCGGGCTCTTAAGGATAACTTAGCTACAACTCAGAACCAACAGAAGCTCTATGTCGACAGGGGACAGTTTGAGAGACAGTTTGAGGCAGGGGACTTGGTCTACCTACGACTTCATCCATACCGATAGTCCACGCTGAAGCAGAAGGGGGCCGAGAAGCTCAAGCCCCGCTTGTATGGACCTTATAGGGTGATTCATAGGATTGGGGAGGTTGCATATGAGCTAGAGCTGCCTACAGGTAGCCGGATCCACAACATCTTCCACGTATCATGACTGAAAAAGGCCATTAGGGGAATTTTGAGGTCTAAAATGGGCCTCCTAAGGAAATAATAAAATAATAGTTAAACCAACAAAATAATATTTATGAATTTGCAATTTAATTTTTGCACCACAATCCATGCAACCATAGTTAAATTCAATTAAAAAATTGTACCAAAATAAAATTAATAAAAAATTGTATTGATGTGACTATAAATAAGAATGAGATTTTCAAGAAAAAATCATTATCATTGAACAACTAATGCATTTTTCCTTTGTACCTAAATAACTTAAAATGAAATATAAATATAAATCCATAAATTCTTAATTATATAATATGTTTTAATTAAAATTTATATTATTTAAATTGCATAATAACATATAATTAATATATTATATAAAAATAAAATAAAATAAAATAATAAATATAATATATTATTTAAAGTATGAATTTTATATTACATATTAAATTGATTTGATTTATAGCATAAGAAGAAATAATATATAATATAAAAATGAATGTAATATATATTCTATAATATTAAATTATTTTTCATAATATTATATATAATAATATAATCATAATGAAATGACTTGAGTTGTATTTAAAATTAAAGAAAAAAGTATTGAAATAAATTTAATTTATATTTATAAGTATAATATAAGATTTATATACATTGATATTTAGATTTTTTTTTGCGCCAAACTATGTTGAGCCTAATATAACTTTTTTCAACATACAAAACTAATATAGCTTTTTTATCAGGAAAACTAATATGTTTTTTCTTTAATTTTAATATTTTTGAATTGCTATTAATATTATAATAATATTAATTATAGATTTTATTTATCCTAAAATTACAAAGTTACATTTTTATTTAATTTGATTTCATATGTGTAATATATATGTATAGATATTAACTTATAATTAATTTGAAATTGTAATATCAAAGATAATGAGATGAATATATAATTTAAAAATAAATATATGAAAATATACAAATATAATATTTATTGAAAAGTGTGTAAAAACATGAAGATTGTGTAGGGATATGCATTGTTTTTTTCAAAAATTATGAAATGACAATAATAATATTTTATTCAAAAAATGTGAAATGACATTTATTATGAGTACTTTATGACTTTAAAAGTACTTAGAGCACTACCATGGTTAACCATGATTTTTTATCCGCCATTGAGAATGTGACAAGTAAGTACCTTTAACTCAAGCAATGCCACCTCAACCATTAGGGATGATGTCATCCCCTAAAATGTGATTGGTTCTCATTAAGTAAATTTTGATTGTACATTTTCCTTAGGAGGCCCATTTTAGACCTCACAATTCCCCTATTGCATTGGGGCAGCAGGTGACTGCAACAAAGGAGCTTCCATCTACAAATGACGAGGGGCATTTTGTGTTGCAGCCAGAAGCCATCATAGACACCAGGGAGAGACAAATACAAAGCATGACAGTTAGAGAGTACTTGGTGAGGTGGAGGAACTTGCTAGATGATGATGCCACTTGAGAGAGTGAGAAAATATTGCAATACCCATCCTTGCAGTTGCTTGAGGACAAACAACGTTTTTGCGGGGAGGACTGTAATATTCCCAATTAGCAACAACTAATTGGTAATATTAATTTTGGCCAGTTTTGCTTTCTAATGTTGAGTTAGTTAATAAAGTGGGTGATGAGACACATAGCCCACACTTAAGAAATAATTATTCCCTAAAGTCACTTGAGCACATATTACTTGACAGTGTGGGCCCCATGAGGGTGAAGTGGCAGCGTGAGGGAAGAGGCAGCGTGGCAGCGTGGGCCCATGATAGTGCAGTTGAGAGGGGACATCGTGGGCCAAGAGGGACAACGTAATTTGCTGGGGCCGGGATGAGAGCAGTTCTCTCAAAGCATAAAAACGAGAAGAGGCTCCTCATTCTCTCATTCTATTATGCATCTTTGATTTCTGTCTTTTGACATTGAGCACGCTTTTGCTGTTGAGCGAAGTCTGCAAGTGCTATTCAGCACACCGGGTGTCTCCGAGCGGAGATCCCAACCTTAGCTCCAGGGGACTTCGAGTGCCTGCTCAGGTGAGGAGTTCTATCCATCGTTTTGCATGAGGGAGCCCTAGCTGGGATCATGCAGTTGCTTGGACAACACAGTCTCTTGGAGGGATTACACAGTCTGTGGTAGAGGAAGTTCCAGGAGTGAGAAGATATCAGGGATTTTAGCCCGAGGATAGTGTGGAGGGTCTAGCCTTTCACTGATCATCATTTTGGTACATGAGGAGGCCATCATTTACAAAGTTATCATTTAGGGCCATCGTATTCACTGGGAGAGCGTTATTTCCTACGGGAGGTCAAATTCTGGGGTCAGCCATTGAAGGATTCCTTTCTGGGATTTTCTGGGTTATTGGAGTAGAGCTCATTCCCAGAGTTTCACAATTTTCTGAGTAGGGGAACAGCCCCAAAGAGCCATTCCATTCCAACAGTAGCAGTAGTCCAGCAGCAACAACAACATCAACAACATTTGGAGATTACCTAGTCCTTGACAGAGCAACCATTCATTGAGATTTTCCGAGAGTATTTCCAGCTTGCCTTGTGCAAGCCAAGGTGCCATCATTCTGATCACCTTTTTAATCATTGTTATCTTTCAGTTATATAATAAAATGGCTCAACGTTTCTCCATATTTGCATTATTTGTATGATGTCTCTCTATTTGCTGTAGTTGTTTGTTTATGTTGTTGTGTATTACTGTTTATTTCTATTCGGAATATTACATAAAATTCTAAGGTTCAAGCAGTGGAAGATCACATCGAGAATCAACAAGAAGTTCTCCAACTCTTGAGGGATAACCTAAATTTGGCACAAAATCGAATGAAACAATAGGCAGATCAACATCGCAGCGAGAGAATTTTTGATGTAGGAGACTGGGTATTTTTACGTCTATAACCATACAAATAAATGTCCCTTAAGCAAGTTAAGAAGGATAATAAATTATTGCCAAAGTACTATGTTCCTTACAAGGTGTTGCAAAAGATTGGTACTATGGAATACAAATTGGAGCTTCTTGCTTCTTTGCGAGTGCATCTGGTTTTCCATGTTTCATGCTTAAAGAAGGTTATAGATGCAAAACTTCCAATTCAAACAATATTTCCAGAACTTGATGAGGAAGGAAAAATCATATGGGAACCTGAAGCAAACACAGAAACAAGAAATTGACAGCTACGAAATTGATCAATTTCAGAGTATCTCATCAAGTGGAATAACTTACCCACTGAAGATTCTTCCTGGGAGGATGATAATTTTATAGAGAAGCACCTAGAGCTACTCAAGCATTGAGGACACCATTTTTTTGAAGGAGAGAGGTATGTTAGGTCCCTATATTAATAGTGTAGTCCCTTATTGTTGTTAGTGTAGCCCCCTTATTGTTATTGTTGTACCCCTGTAACCCAAATATTGTTATTATTATTCCCTTACATTATTATTGTTAGGTCGGCTAGGATTATATTGTGACCCCATGGACTCCTATATATAGAAGGAGGTTTTGTCATTTGTTTCATCCGAGAATTGCTCATTTATATAATGTAAAGGAGGTTGCCCCCTCGAAGTGGCTTATTTCTAAGGCGTTGATCTCTCTTTTATTTTATTTTTGGAGCTGGTTTCATAACAGAGGAAGTATATGTAGAGCAACCTGAGGGGTTCAAAGTTCAAGATCGAAAGACACACATATGTAGGTTGAAGAAAGCCCTCTATGGGTTGAAGCAAACTCCAATGGCTTGGTATGAGAGGATTGATAGGTGTATTATGAAGCTAGGATTTACAAGGAGCGAAGTCGACCCTAATCTATACTTCAAGGTTGAAAAGGACATGCCTCTCATTCTGGTCCTTTATGTGGATGATCTCTTTCTGATAGGTGTAGACCCTATCAATGCAAGGGGAGTTGGATTCTGAATTCGAGATGCATGACCTAGGTTTGATGCACTACTTCTTAGGTTTGGAGGGCTGGCAAAATCCAGGTGAGATTTTCCTTTCTAAAGGAAAATACATTGTGAAGTAGCCCGAGAGACGTGGGATGGTGGAATGCAAGTCTGTGTCTACTCCGATGGAACTCAACCTCAAGAAGTTGTGTGGAAGTGTTGCTAGGCTCGAATTGGAAAATCCTTCCAAGTATCGACAACTTGTGGGGGCCCTGATGTTCTTGGTAAACTCTCATACATACATATGCTTCACTGCGAATACATTGAGTCAATTTATAGTCGAGCCTCATCACATACATTGGATTGCTGCAAAAAATATCTTGAGATACCTCGGTGGCACAATCAACTATGTTTTTAGATACACTACTGGGAATTGAGGCTTCATGGATATACTGATGCTGACTAGGCTGGCAGTGTGGTGGATTGTAAGAGCACATCTAGATGTTGCTTCTCATTGGGGTCTACTTCAATATTTTGGATAAGCAGCAAGCCAAAATCAGGTTCTTTAAGCACTGCCGAAGTTGAATACATTGCTGCTAGTATGGCTTGTTGTGAAGCTGTTTGGTTGAGGAAGCTCTTTAGTGAGCTATTTGAACATGTGCTGGATACCACCGTGATCTACCACGACAACCAAAGTGGGATTCGCCTTTCAGAGAATCATGTGTTCCAGGACCACTCCAAACACATTGATATTAGGTAGCACTTTATCGGGGATATGGTACAATGGGGAGAAATAAGATTGATGAGCATGTAAAAAAAATTCTCATGAAGCCCTTAGGGAAGGTCAAATTCTTAGCATTTCGTGAGAGACATGGAGTTGTAGAAATACCCTCCTATGAGGGTTACGCTTGAGTTGGACACTAAGCTGTGGGAGCTCCTAGGGGCTTGGGGTACTTCTTGGAGCTATGAGCGACCATAGGGTGAGTGGTTCACCTTCCCCCGCAATTGTGGACACATGTATGTAGGGTGAGTGGTTCACCTTCCCCTACGATTGAAGATACATGTATGTAGGGTGAGTGTTTCACCTTCCCCTACGATTGACATATGCATAGTATGAGTGGTTCACCTTCTCCTATGGCATATGAGCAGGATGAGTGGTTCACCTTCTCCTGCTGATGCCCAAGCATACATCCAACCCATGTAGTCCGGGACTCATGGGATGTACTTGTCATCTGGCCAATGAGTTGGGAAAAGTGGATAGGGACCATAACCCTATCGATGGATGTATCGTGTACTGCCGTACTCCCTATGTCTAAGATACATGGTGTACAAGTACTGCCGTACTCCCTATGTCAGTCGAGAGTGGTAAGGTATTGTTACTCACCCTCGATCAATTCGTCTTCATTATTACATCATGGTTCAATAGAGTAGAGCAGATATGACATAGATGATACATGATGACAAATGGATTGGCAGGTGGAATTCTCCCTAGTTGAGAGGGAGTGTTAAAAATGGAAACTAGGGCCAAATTTCACCTTGGGACAACTCATTTGATGGAGATGTTGATTGCATTAAATTCCTATTTTCGAGAGGACCAAAATTGATCTAAAGATCATCTCGTTCGGACAAGCAGAAGTGTGATTTTTAATTTATGCCCACACATGTGCAAATTGTTCAGGTTGACCTCAACTAAATGTAGGCTCAAGAAGCCTAATGGATGTGTCTCTTCACCCACAACGAATTTTATAAATACAGGTGACCTCACACCTCATTTGGAATCATCATCACTCACACATTCTTCTCTCTCTTTATCAAACTGGTTTGTATAGCTATTGGACAACCTCTCTGTCTCACACGTGTGGCAAGGAAGACAAATTTTCTAAGCAGAAATTGCAGGCCAAATTTCAGGCTTCAGGGACAGGTTTGACCAACATTGACCTAGGGGTTATTGATTGAGTTTGATTGAAATTTTTGGGTAAAAGGTTTGATTTTCTTAGGCCGCATTGCTGGGCTCAAAAACTAAGGATTTATGGGTTGGTTGACCTGCATTGACTTCAGGGTTGATTGTGTTTGACTGCATAAAATTTACAACAATTTTTTCTCTCCTTTGATCAAGTTTGACCGATCTGTTTTGGGCTGAGATTGACCTCTTGATGAGGCTGAGTTTTACCAAGGAAGACCGAGCTGCTTCAAGGAAGAATTGTTGTTTTTTGACTAGTGTTGACTTTCCAGTTAGGGCTGAAGTTTGACTGCAAAATTTGACAGGGCTGATTTGACTTGGATTTGGGAAAGTCAATTTGATTTTTGTACTCTCTCTTTCTGATGAACTTTTGATTAAATAATAAGAAGAATTGATCAAAGGGTTTTCCCCACATTGGGGTTTTTCCCTGACATCTACCAAATCTGATGATATCTTGTGTTGGCTTGTCATCTACATTTTGTTTTATGTTCTATATGCTTTTAATATCAATGTGATTGCTATTGGAATAATTGGAAATTGTCATTGGGCTACTAAAGCAACATTGAAGTAAACTGTGCTAATCATAGAACATACCATTGTTAACTTAAAATTAACAATATGACTTGTCTATTACCACTTCAGTAATTGCCAATGTCTCAGGCTCAGTGATTTTCTATGCCTCTTGTGATTCTAACACTTATTTAGGCCTCTCAAGCGTCTTACCTTCTTTACCCTCGAGAACAGTTAGTAGTTCTTCTTCCTCCATAGGATTTACTTGTGTTGAAATATGGGGCAGTGTCAGGAATAATTTCCCTTGAGAAAAACCCTAAGGGTAAAATTCAAAATTGATAAAGTAATTATTATTATTTGGCACAATATTTTATTTGGAATTTTTTTTTTGAAGGAAAATGAGTATTTGAGTTCAAATTTTTAAGTTTCCCCCACTAAGTTTAAAGATGACATCAAATGGTTCATGTTGGTTTCCTCCAAGGGTCATGATCCTTCGTCAATGATAGACAACTATGAACTATGGCTCAAGATTTCATCCGCTCTAAGTAGCTTGTAAGGCTTTGTTTATCTCAGGCAAGGTTTTTCTATTATCTTAAGCAGGGTTTTGCTATTGTCTCTGGAAAGGTTTCGCTATTATCTTTGAAAGGTTTTCTCCTTGGTCTCAATATCATAATATCACATTGCATTCAATCTCTCACTCTTAATTTAGGTCCTTTCCCTTATTGTTAGAGGATTTATGTTATAGTGACATGGTCTTGATGATACATATATGTCCTTCTGCGATATGTATCTCGCTCCCTTTATATCTATGGCTTCAATATGTATAATGGCATCCACTCACTTCCTTGAGTGTTTTTGCATATATTGGTACATCCCTCATAGCTTGAAGTAGGATAATTTTAAAAAACAAATTTTGTAGTTCCCCTAAAAAGTCAAATTCTGCTTGAGGGCTCTGTTTACTCAGGGCTAGTATTTTAGGATAAGGAGGATTAACTTGACGTGTAGGACTTTATAGGGTAAGTTCCTTAGATCAAGAACCAAAGGTCACCGCTCACAAACAGATCACTCATCAGTACAACAGTATAATCACGTGGTTAAAACCCTCAAAGAGGGAAACAATCCACGGCCTGAGCCAACGCGACCACTTTAGGCAATTTATTAATATAAAAAGAAAATTTACATATGTTTCTCTCATAAATGGTTACTGGACAAATGACCCTCCATGCTCTTTAAATAGAGATCATGGACCAATTAGGTGTTAAGCCACAAATCAAGTGTTGTTAATATCGAAGAGAGAGATAACCGCCAGATCACTACAAATCGTGACCGTCGGATTATAAGTTACAAATGTACATGGTAAAGAAACACACTTTACCTAACCCTACACTAGACTAAGTTATTATTAACTATTTCCTATGTGTCGGAATATCCTAACATCCCCCCTTAAGAACAACTTGGGATATGATTGAAGGATTTACAAAAGTGACACAATAGGATAATGAAGGAGGCATTAGAGCCTATACCCCCTTAATGACAACTTTCCTGAACTCCAGGCATGGATTGAAGTTTGGTAAACCTCGCTTCTGTGAGAGCCTTTGTAAAGATATCAGCTACTTGATCATTGGTTGGACAATACTGCACTTCAAGAACACGATCATGAATGAGATTTCTAATGAAGTGTACGTGGAGTTAAATGTGTTTCATACGCTGATGATGAACTGGATCTTTACATAGCTGAATGGCACTCTGATTATCACACCAAAGTGTAGTTGGATGCTGCTGATGAAGACCAAAATCAAACAAGATCTGACGAAGCCACATGGCTTCCTTGCTGGCTTCAATTGCACCATGATACTTTGCTTCTGCTGAAGAAAGAGAGATGGCACTTTGTTTCTTACAAGACCAAGTAATAGGTCCTGAACCAAGAGTGAATACATATCTTGCAGTAGACTTTCGATCATCAGGGTCACCAGCCCAATCAGAATCAGTGAAACCAATCAACAATGGAGATGCTCCTGCACTATAATGAATCCCGAACTAAACTGTACCTCGAATGTATCGAAGTATTGTTTTAGCTACTTTCCAGTGACTTTCATGAGGTTGGTGCATAAACCGAGCGATAAGACCAACGGCAAAGGAAAGGTCAGGATGAGTATGGGTTAGATACAAAAGTTTACCAACAAGTTGACGGTATAAGGTAGCATCAAGTTCAGGGGTAGTACAAGTGACTGAAAGCTTGACTCCAGACTGAAAGGGAGAAGGGGTTGGCTTACATTCTTCCATGTGAAAGTGGTGTAGAAGATCACAGGCATACTTGGACTGAGAGAGGGTAATGCCTTCCTTGGATTGCGAGAATTGAAGACCAAGGAAATAATGAAAGTGTCCTAAGTCTATCATTTCAAAATTCTTTTTGAGGCTAGACTTCACATGGTTTATATGGTTTGGATCACTACCAGTAAGGATAAGATCATCAACATAAAGAACAAGGATGGTGAAGGACTTACCAACTTTCTTGGTGTAGACAGTGTTGTCAGAATGACACCTAGAAAAGCCATTATATAATAGAAATATATCTATTTTGGCATACCAAGCCCGAGGAGCTTGTTTGAGACCATAGAGAGACTTCCTAAGGCGACAAACAAGGCTAGAGTCGTTTTGGATAAAGCTAGGGTCTTGTTCCGTGTAGATTTCTTCATGTAAATCTCAATGTAAGAAGGCGGATTTAAAATCCATCTGATGGACTTCCCATTTAAAGGAGGCAGCAAGGGAAAGAACAAGGCGGATAGAATTCATTTTGGCAACAGGGGAGAAGGTTTCAATATAGTCAATGCCTTCAACCTGTGAAAATCCTTTAGTGACAAGATGAGCTTTATGTCTATCCACTTTTCCATCTGGTCCAAACTTTGTTTTGTGAACCAATCTGCATCTGACAAGTTTTCTTCCTTTTGGAAGAGGAACAAGATCCCAAGTATCATTCACCAATAAGGAACGATATTCTTCATTCATAGCTTCATCCCAATTTGGATGACCGAAGGCTTCTTCAAAGGTTTCTGGATTAGGATTTTCTGGAACTTGAGCCAATAAGGAAGAGGCTCTTTCGAACTGAGAACATGTACGACATTGATTGGCAGGGTCACCTGCAAGAGAACCTGCTACATCCCGAGTAGAGCGGACCCATCTTGGAAGCTGTGGAGTAGAAGGAATAATTTAAAGAGGTGGGGGAGGATTGTCATCCTCACTGTCATCATTTGAACTAGAAGGAATTCTATTAAAAATAGAAGAGAGAGAGAGAGGTGGCACATATGCCGAATCAGGCTCGCAGGCCAAAGGTGGCACAATCGCCGAACTAGGCTCACAGGCCAATATATTTTCATCAAATTTTACATCTCTTCTAATGATTATATTTTTGGATTTTGGTTGAAGAAGTCTATATCCTTTGACATCTTCAGAATATCCAACAAAAATGCATTTTTCACTCTTAGGTTCCAAGGCTTTATGTTTCGCATCTGGAATATGGGACCAAGCATCACTTCCAAAAACACGAAAGTGACTTACATCTAGTTTGATTGAGTTCCAAGCTTCTTCTGGAGTTATATTCTTTAAAACCTTAGTAGGAGTGCGATTTACTATGTAGTTTGCACAGTTAATTGCTTTTGCCCGAAAATTGAGACCAAGTCCTTTAGATTGAAGCATACAATTAGCCATTTCTTTTAGGGTGTGATTCTTCTTCAGCGACACCATTTTGTTGTGGCGTGTATGGAACAGTATGTTGCAATTGAATGCCATGCTCAGTGAAAACTTTGATAAATTTGTTGTTAACATATTCTCCTCCATTGTCTGATCTTAACTTAAGAATTTGATGTCCAGATTGTTTCTCAACAAAGGCCTTAAAGGCCAAGAACATGTTAAAAAACTCACTCTTGAGTTTTAAGAAATACACCCAAGTGTGTCTGGAAAAATCATCAATGAAAGTTAAGAAGTACTTGCAACCAGAGAAAGAAACAACAGGAAGTGGACCACATAAATCACTGTGCACAAGCTGCAAAGGGGATGAAGCGTGCCAAGAGTCACATTTGTCAAAACTATCCCGATGATGTTTTCCGAGTACACATTCGAAGCAAACACCATCTCGGAAAGATACCATAGGAAGACCCGTCACCATATTTTCCTTACATAGAGTTTGAAGAGAGCGATCGTTTAAGTGATCAAATCGCTCATGCCAAAGTTTGCTCACTTCATCATTATGAGCAACAAAAACGGAGGAAAGACATGATGACCCAAAGTTGTCAAACTTATACAACCTTGTGGAATCATTAGCAATGCCAGTAGCTAAAATATGTTTAGGATATTTGAGGTCCTTGATTACAACATCATGAGGTGAGAATTCTACTATTTTCCGTTCACCTGAATGAGTAATCTGATAAATAGAGAGAAGGTTGCATGACAAGGTAGGAACACATAGTACATCATTAAACTGACCATTATCGAGATGAATGGTTACAGATCCTACAACACTAAGAGATCTATCATCACCAACATAAATATGTTGGGTGTTACAATCATTTAAAGAAGAAAACATGGCTTTATTTTTGGCCATGTGATAAGAAGCTCAAGAATCAATGAACCACTCATGAGAATGAGAAGAGGAAGATACATTTAATGCATAACCAGATCTTGATGCTTGACAACCACAAGCAGAAAGTGCCATTCCTGAAGATGAAGGTGAAGAGTGCTCCAAATTGATGTTGTGCTTCTTCATTGCTGCTTCTAAGGCTTCCTCTTCTTAAAACATTTGGACTCTATATGGCCATCACGATTGCAAAAGTTGCAATGTATAACTGTCTTCTTCCCTTTGTTTTTAGTTGCCTTATCATTTTGGTGAGTTTCTTTTTTAGTTTGCGGCTGAAATTTCTTAGGACCCTTGTTTGGTTTCGGACCATACTTTTTAGGATACTGCTTCTTGGGATTCTTTTGATATGATTGCTGTTGGGCTGCTAAGGCATTCTTAGAAGCATTTCCAGAAGTGATAAGACCAATGTGTAAGAGTTTTTCTTGTTGAGATTCAACCAGATGATGAGCTTAGTGAAAAGAGTCGCCTTCACTAAGTGGGCCCGCAGGCTATTTTTGGCACAAGTCTATTTTTAGACTATGTCTTATTTTAGACATGGTGATCATATTTCAGAAGTTGCAAGATGCTATTTGTGAATGGTTGATCAAGTTGGAAAAATAGATGAAATTCTATTTTTAGAATATTGGGTGAAGTCTATTTATAGATCGTCGATCTAAAAATAGAAGTGTCGATTATTATTAGCTCTTAATAATAATCTGACAATAAAAAACAACTTATTCTCTTGGAGCACTTAGTTTCAGTGCACAGATTTGGCAAATCAGTGGGCTGAAGGAATTACGCAATTCCTAGGGTTTACTGGTGGTTCATGCATGGAGGACTCAGTTAGAATTGAAGTGGCAAAGTTATGACAGAGTTGGAAGAGTAGTTCATGGAGTTGTATTCAGTTTAACTCAGTTAAAGTGAGTTAAACTTAGTTGAGCTAGTTGTATCTAGTCTAACTGAATGATACACTAGTGAGAGTGGAGTGAATTAACTAGTTAATTAATTCACAAATAATAACTCATTAATCAACTAAACAATACAACAATTAACTACAATGCATGGAAGTTCTAGTGGAGACCCAGTGGAGAGATAGGTGAAAGGGAAAGATGGACTATCTGTTGTGACTATAGCGATGCATTGATTGCACCACACACACATTGGAGTTTCCAATGAGGATTGTGCAGTCAAGGCAAGGGTAATTTGAATTCATTCAGATCTATTCTTCAGCAGGGATTGTGTAGTGGAGGCAGGCTAGCAGGAGGGAAGAAATCGGTGCATGGATTTGCAGATTTCTTCTATGTTAGTGTGTGACGATTGATTGTACTAAGAGCTTGATGTACTAAGCTTTGTATGAGATTGTTACATGATCTCCATGATACATAATATATGATAGTTGGGGTTTTCAGCTTCAAGCTTTCCCGTTAAACAACTATGTTATGTGCGATTGTTTTTATTTATGCTTCACATGTGTTTGCAATTAATTTTCTGCAAAAGATTAACAGTGGAATGATTCTGTATTTTGCAAGAAGTTAAATATTATGAGATCAGGGGAATCTAGATGTATACATGCTTAGTGTATACTAATTTATACATGGTATCGAAGCAGTGTTAATTTTTGAAGATTGCAATTGTGAAGAATTGCTGAGTTTGTGCTGGTGGACAATTCGAATTTGCTACAAAAAATTCTTGGTGCAGAAGTTGAGTATACATTGAAATGTCTTTCAATGGGTTGCGATTGGAGTATGCCCTTGATGGGAGCTCGAATTACATAGCCTGGAAGGATAGGATGGAGGTGGTGCTGGAGGATAATGGATTGAAGGATTTCATCGATAGCGATGTTCCTAAGCCGGGATCTAGCGATTGTGCATTACTTGACGCATGGCAAAAGAAGATAGCAAAAACAAGAAGAATTCTGTTGGAAGGTGTGAAGGACCATATTGCATCCAAACTTCATGGGAAAGCCACTCCATTCTTAATGTGGAAGGTTTTGACAGATTTGTTCCAAATCAGCAGCGGCCAGAGGAAGTTGGCGCTGAAAGACAAGCTCAGGAAAATAAAAATTGAGAAGCGCGACAGTATTCCAAAATATCTCACGAAGTTTGTCCACTGTAGGGATGAACTGGGAAGTGTGGGAATCACTGTTGATGATGAAGAATTGGTGAGCTTGGATGAGGTAGGAGCATTAGGCTCAAGAAAATTCTTTGTATTTTAATAGACATAGGGGTCTTGTGTTTTCAAAAGAATATTGGTTTCTTATGTAATTATTAATGTTTTTTGAGTGATTTTAATGAGAGATATTAATTATTGAGAGGAATTTGTAAATGTTCCCGAATGATTGGAGAACATGAGTGAATTAGGATAGTTTAGATTTCATAGTGATTGAGAGATTTAGGAATTAATTGTAAATCTTAAGATAGAATTAGTTTCATGATTTTATGGGATTAAAGAGGATCCTTAGGGATAAAGGATAGATTTTAGGACTTTCAGGATTTGGAGGATTTTTGTTGAGATAATGGAGGATCTGAACCTAAATTGGTTCATCATCTTTTGTATAAACTGTAAAGCCTCAAGGCAAAAAGAAATAGCAGAGAACAGTAGAAAGTAGGGTTTTGAACAAACAGAGTTTTGTTGTGGTAAGCCTACGGGCAGTGGGAGAAAAGGGCCATTGATTTGAAGATCAGGCTAGAGACAAGAGGTCTTTTGTAATTTGATTACATATGTATATAAAAAGGAATTTGATTTCTGAATTATGTGTGCATTGATTGATTGAATTCTGTGTGAGAAATACTCAGAGTTATGAACAGGTGTGTGAATAAAACTCTGTGATAAGGGTTTGAAATGGTGGTTCTGTATATAATTGAGAAATTTGATGTCAACGTCGAGACAGGGTATAATGTTGTGACTTGAGCTGAAATGCATAAGGGTTACATATCCAATTGAGGAAACTGTATGAGGTTGCAGTCATCGATCACTGAAAGGATCGATGACACAACAGAGGGACTGAATTTTCAATTCAGTATTCGGATACATTGGACTATGTGTATCAAAAGTATATCTGATCAAACAGTGATTCGGATCAAGACTGGAACAGAGCAGAGGAGTTATTTTGGAAAACCTCCAAAGGGTTTTCGCACAACCTTTAAATGCGAAGTGGTGAATCTAATGAACCTGTCGAAAGAAGAAATGGCACTGTGGATTAGGGAAAGCAAAATTATCGATGTGGAGTGACAAGCGAAAGGGTTATGTAATCGAATGATACCAGTGAAGAAGATCTGACTGTCTGTGGAGAGGTAGATGCATTAAACAACACAAAGAAGTGGAGAATTGTTATCCAGTGAAAGAGCGAATGCAGAACCGTGAGTAAAGTGGAACCATGAACCGAAAGTAAATGAAACAGTGAAAGTGGTTTTGAAAACCACTAATGGTTTTCGCGTAGCACTAAGGTAGTAAGTGGTATTTCCTTAAACAAACGCGATAGCGTTCAGGCAGTGACACGTAGCATTGGCGGTAATTCAAAACCAACCATTTCGCGTGAGTTTGGAAAACCAAAGGGTGTGTAAGTTTATTACGCGACAACCGTCGGATCGTTGGGTTGGAGCGTGATGATGCGTCAACCGTCCGATTTGGTGAAAGATGGACAATGAATAGGAGTGTTGAAATACATGTGGGCCATATGTGGTGAGACTCGACATATGTGCATAGGCGGAATGGTAAGTTATAGAGTGTTATGTAACTTTATAACATAAATTTTGATTTGATGAAATTCCACAAGAATATGCGAAGTCTTGTGGGCTAAGGTTAATATATGTTGGGACTTTGATTTTATCCAAAGTTGATAAGGTATGTCACATAAATGTGTTGGGTATTCCGTGGGTCCAAGAATTGCGTTAATGACATTTCGGGTTTTGACCAATGTCAGTTGAAACTGATAAATACCAATGAGTAAGGTGGGTATTTGCATATAGTTTGTAAACGTGCATTTTATGAAGAGGAGCAACTTGCGCGCATATTATGGGTTGGAATGCATATGGATATGCATTGATGAATTGAAAGTGCATAATTAATTATACTTAAGAGTTTGATAAAGCGGATACGGTTCATGATTGGTATTGGGTTTTCTAAACCATAGTTGTGAGCAAGGAATTTAGTCCCGAATTTAATAATTCTTTTATTTTGGTTTTAAACTAAAGTTCAAGGAAATATCAAAATGGGTTTTGATATATGGTTTTAACCATCAATGGAAAAGATAGCTTCCACATTAGAATTTGTCCAAATTTGAGGATTATTTTGGGTAATGAATGTGACATACAATTTTTACATGGTGAATGTGGGTTTTGAAGCCTTCAGCTGCATCATTGGATCTCATTGGGCTTTCGAAGAGTTGGCATAGCTACGAAGACTCTGTCAATGGATGGGAGAAACTGCCGGGATGGGAGCGACTTTGGTCGGATCTTGTGCAGGAGGAGATAAGGCAGGGTACCAGGGATGGCTCTTCATCAAAGAATGAAGATGAAGAGAATTGCACTTTGGCTACCAAAGCAAGGAAAGGGAAGGGGAAGAAATGTCCTTCAAAATCCGAAGCTAAAGGCAAGAAGTAGGATTTGTCCAAAGTGAAGTGTTTTCATTGTCACGAACATGGGCATTTTGCCACTAACTGCCCACAAAAGAAGAAGAAGAAGAAGGTTTCTGGAGCTGCAGCTGGAGAGGCCTTAGCCTCGCAATTTCAACTTGATTTCTCTTTGATCGCATGTTTGGTTTCAATCTATATGGGATCAATGTGGTATCTTGATAGTGGTGCATCTTTCCATATGATAGGAGACAAGGAGTTGTTTAGTGACTTGGAGGAGAAGGACCTCTAGATGCATAAAGAGATGGGTGACGATGGTCAATACAGTGCGACTGAAATTGGGACCATTAACTTTGAGAGGGATTCGAATAATCCATTCTTGTTGAAAGATGTTATGCATGTTCCAGGTCTGAAGAAGAACTTGGTCTCGGTCGCAATGTTGGAAGACAAAGGTTATGATGTTGTTTTCAGTGAGGGAAAACCCTTCCTTCGACATAAAACAATGAGTCAAACCAAGAAGATAGGGATTCGAGTTAAGAATCTCTACAAGCTGGAGGTAGATGGCTGCGCTGCAATGGTGGGCAAAGCAAAAGAAGTGGTGAGCTGGGATGAGGCCGAACTATGGCACAGGAGATTGGGCCATCTTCACTATGGCACTTTGAAGATTTTGCATCATATTTCTACTGGACTTCCCAAGGGTACTCTTGCGCAGTCAGATCAGTGCAAGGGATGTACTATGGGTAAGTTGTTGAAGACCACCTTTCATGAGAAGGAGAACCGTGCTTCGGTGATCCTGGAGAGAATTCACACAGACGTGTGTGGACCTTTCTCGGTTGCTTCAAAAGAAAAACACAGGTATTATGTTATATTTGTTGATGAATATTCTCGTAGATGCTGCATCTTCTTCATGCAGAAGAAGAGCGAAACATTCTAAAAGTTCTGTGAGTTTAAAGCATTGGTGGACAAGGAGTTGGGGAAGCAAGTGAAAGCTCTACGGAGCGATAATGGTGGTGAATACATCTCGGGTGAATTCAAATACTTCTGTAGCAAAGAAGGAATTCGAAGAGAACTCATAGCGCCTCATAACCCACAATGAATGGGGTTGCAGAGAGGAAGAACAAAACGATCGTGGGTGTTGCACGAGTGATGCTGCATGACCAGGGCCTACCGATGCACTTGTGGGCGGAAGCATGCAACACTACAGTTTATGTGCAAAACCGTTGTCCTCATAGAGTACTTGGCATGAGTACACCTGAAGAAGCTTTTACTGGTAAGAAGCCTGATATTTCTCATTTGAATATTTTTGGTTCATCTGTTTACATTCATGTGACAAAGGACGCCAGGAAGAATCTTGAGCCGACTGTAGAAGTTGGGATATTTGTGGGGTACACAGAAACACCCCATAATTATCGTGTGTATTTTCCAGACAGTCGGATGACTGTGGTGCGACGGGATATAAAATTCAATGAGGTGAAAGCCATGAAGTTGTTGCTTGAGAGGGAGCTACACTTGCATGCAGAGGAGGAAATTCTTGTTCCCAAAGATGAGCCTCCGGATGTGGATCAGCCACAGGAGGAGATTCATGGAGTGGAGGAGTCCACTCATACAGAATGAAACATTAGACAAGGCAGAAAGCGTACCACAGAAGCTGAGAGACTGAAGCTTGATGCGGCACAGAATGTAAGAGTCCCTACATCACAGCGCAGACAGAGACATTCACCTGACTGATTTACTGGATAAATGGCTCTTATAAGCAAGTGTATCATGACAGAGCCATCTTATTTTGAAGATGCAGTGCAGGAGCCCACATGGGTAGATGCCATGGTGGAGGAGTATGACTCCATTGTTGGAAACATCGCTTGGGAGATTGTTCCAAGGCCGGTGGGTAAATCAGTTGTAGGATCAATATGGATCTACGAGGTAAAGCAAGCTGTTGATGGGAGCATTAAGAAGTATAAGGAAATATTTGTTGCCCGGGGCTTCTCACAGTTCGAGGGGATTGATTATGAAGAAAACTTTGCACCTGTTGCACGATATTCTTCCATACGGACCGTCCTGCTCTCTCAACGCAGATGGGTTGGCACATTCATCAGATGGATGTGAATACCGTGTTCCTTAATGTGATCATTGAGGAAGAGGTGTACATTGAGCAGCCTGAAGGATTTGAGATCTACAACAGCGAGTCACATGTGTGCAGGCTCAAAAGAGCGCTGTATGGGCTGAAGCAAGCACCACGTGCTTGGTACACTCGGATCGACAACTATTTCACTGGACTTGGCTTCACCAAGAGTGAGGTGGATGCAAACCTGTACCAAATTGTGGTGGATGGTAAGCTTTTAATCATTGTTATTTATGTTGATGATTTAATACTAACGGGTGATGAGCAGTTGATACACTCATGCAAGGAAGACCTTGCAAAGGAGTTTGAGATGAAGGATTTGGGCCTCCTTCATTTTTTCCTTGGATTGGAAACATGGTAGCGGAGAGGTGAACTATTTGTGTCTCAAGGCAAGTATGCCCAGGAGATACTGGAGAAGTTTCACATGCAAGGCTACAAGCCTATTGTTGAGCTCCAAGAATGTTCTTTCTTCCACCACATTCCACTCCATTTCTTTTATCCATTATTAATCCCAGGTTCAAATGATCAATGAAATTAGTTAAAATTTATTTAAGAATGAATATCGTGGCTAACTTGCTATGTTTTTATGATTGTGTCATTGTAGTACTTTTTGAACTGAAACTAGCTACAGAATGCAAACATTCTGTAGCTAGTTGCCAATTCTGCAGCCATCTTCATGTTTAAGCAGGTTCTAGACGTCCTATCAAGGGAAGCCACACATGGTCGTATTCCACGTCATGCCCTCAGCATTTGTTGCTCTCCATGAAGATCGAACGAAATTCTGTACGTGGTTATGCACGTGAGAACTCAAGCTAGGAGATAGACTCCTAATAGGACAAGGACAGTCCAGATGTCCTTTGTCATATTACGATGCCACCTTTAGAGTTCTAGTTCGATTTTAATATGGAAAGATAGTAATCCCTATATTATCTCAAGTTCTGTTATGTAAATTTGCTATAAACATGCTCGGGAAACCGAGAGAAAAAGGTTAGATTTTGGTTATATTTTATGGTTGACTGTTAGATCTTTGAAGTCCGAGAATACTCTGTTTTGAGGTGATTCCTCTTTAATGAAAGAAGCAGCATTTCCTTGAATGCGTTGAGTCGATTTTGAACTAGATTTCGTGCTACTCTGGTGGTAGAGGGCCCCTGCCTCCTGAGTGGTCTTGTTTATACAGTAGATAAGTGTTTTAGTCTCGCTTTTATTTCTAGTTTAAGTAGATTTATGAAGCTTATGTTCATATTTGTTTATATTTACTATCGCAGTCAAACTTACTCTAATCAACTCTTCCAAAATATCATTATGAAGAATAAGGCACAACTGTGATAGTGTAGGTTTTAGTTGCATTTACTTTCATTAGTTATCACAGTTAAAACTTACTCTAATAAACTTTTCCAAAATATCATTATGATGGATAAGGCATAACTGTGGTATTGTAGGTTTTAGTTGCTAGTTTACACCAAGTGGCATAGCCAATCTTACTCTTATAAAGCTTTTCCAAAATATCATAACAATGAGTAAGAAGTAGCTGTGATGTCTTGGATTTTAGTTGTATTTGCTTTCAGTCTTGTGTTTATGTTCAATTTCTTTGAATAATACAGCCATACTTGTTCTCACAAACTCTTCCAAAACATCATTCATACTGAACGAGATGGGTTGTAGAATTCCTTAGGTTAGTTGCATGTTAACTTAGTTATAGCACTCCGGAGATAGAATGCATGTGATTCAGCTCTATCATTTCATTTCCAGTTTGATAATGGCTTTTTAGTCTAACATTGTTCACTGTACTTCAAATAGACTAGTGGCACTCTAGTTTAGTTTTAGCTCGCTGTATTAGCACTCCAGTTTAGTTGCCATCCATTGCATTTTAAATCATATTAGTTGTTAAATTTAAATACCATGGTATTCATTATTTACAAAACTTCTTTTCTTCCAATCTCATATTAATACATAATCATTTGGACAGGAGTTGGTATTAGTCTAAGACCTAGAGCATTTTGCAACCTTTTTACCATTTCACAAAAAAGCTTTTTCTCAAAAGACCATTCTAAAAAGGAAATCTATAACTTCTGAGTGAGGCCTAGTGGTGTTAAATTGAGTTGCAGAACAAAATTAGAAGCTAGTTCAGAATAGGAATCTTATGATGCTACAAATGTTCTTTTCCAAATATATTCCAATAGATCTTTAAATATGGATGAGATGTTGTAACATTGTAAGTTGATTGTTTGATTGTTTAGTTAGGAGAACTTCATTTACACTTAACTTGCCCATTTCTCAAGCTCTTCCAAAACATATTTAATGAATGAATTGGACAAGTTTAATCTCATGTTGTGATTTATTTCCTTGAAGTCATTATCAAGCTTTGTATTTTGCTAGCCCTAGTTTAGGCTTTGTTTTGTTTTAGTATTTGCATTTGTCATTTGCCATCCATAATTTAGGCTTCACTCTGTTTTTAACCAGTAGCTTCTTTTCATCAGCATTTAATTCTTTCCCTTGTGAGCATAAAACCATAAAAAAAACCAAAAATATCATAAAACACTAGACACAACGTAGTGAGAAACAAATACCTAGGCACATATAGTGCACCACACTTCAGCAGTTTACCAACCCTGGTTGACAATTAATGAACTCAATTTAGGAGACTAGGTTGAGCACAAACATTTTGGCGCCGTTGCCGGGGAAGTGTAACTAGGTAGCCTTGTTTCTTAACTCCCAAAAACAATTATATGCGTAGAGAGAGAGACTCAAGGGGTAGATTCATAAGAAGTAGCAGCAGAAGCTTGATCCCTAGAACACCACTTGTTTCATCTAGACCAAGAGCCAATACACCTCCAACTCAGACCCACAATCCATCCTTTACTGATCCTAGACTCCCAGAGGACTTAAAATAAGATATTTCATTAGAAAGACCTTCCTGCCTTAGAAGAAGATTCAGGGACCTCTGTTAGAGACACAAACTTTTCCACTTCCACAGAAGAATCAACTATGGCAGAAGAAGGGGGAGGAGGAGTCTTTAATGGAGAACACACATTATTTGGAGGGGGTAGAGGTAGAGGTAGAGGAGAAGGAGGTAGAGGTGCAGAAGGAGAAGGAGGTAGAGGAAAAGGTATAAGAGATATGGGAAGCTCTTTTGGGTTTCCTATAGTAGATGAAGAAACCAATACAACCATGAAAAACATTTCACCCTCTGTCCTTCCAAACTTCTATGGACTTAAAAATGAAGATCCTGAAACCTTCCTATTTGAATTTGAAGTCCTATGTAGAACTTATGACTACTTACAAGATGCTCAAAAAATTAAACTATTTCCTTCAACATTGAAAGGAGCAGCATTGAAGTGGTTTATGAGTTTGATCAACAGTTCTATTAGGACATGGGAAGACATGAAACAAGCATTTTTAGAGAGGTATTTGGATTATTGTATGCCGGTCAATCATAAGGAATAAGTGTTTAAGATGTTACAAAAAGAAGATGAAAACTTGGAAGATTTGTTGGAGAGATTTTATTACAACATCAAAAGAGCAAAAATGGAAAACTTAGATCAAGACACCTTAAAAGCTCTCTTGTTGAAAACAATTAGGGATGAATGGTTGGATATCCTTAACATGATGGGAAAAGGGGATATATCTCAGCTCACATTACCTGAAATAACTGAGTTATGTATCAACCTTTCAAGAGGGAAATCTAAAACTATAAAAGGCCCAAGAGACCCCGCTCTTGCAAGGGTAAGTAAGTCTGCTTCTGGGACGGTAAGTAGGGCAGAGATAGGACATATGCTTGATGAATTCAAATCTGATATCTTAGGGAGTCTTAGTGAACAAATAGACACCCTTAAGTTACAAAACAAGCAAAAAGCTGAATCTGATGCTTTAGCAATCTTTTGTCCCAGATGTAGAAAGAAGCATGCCTTGAGAGAATGTCCTTTGGATGAAAAAGTTGTAGAGACCTGTGTCATTTGTTCAGAAAAACATGAGACCAAGAGTTGTCCTTCACTTCCTGGTCTTAAAGCTGTCTTTCAAGAATAAATTCCTACAAGTGCCACAGAATCTCTCAATTTTGTCTCTAGAAGGCCTTGGCAAGGACCCCAAACACAAGGATTTCACGATCAAATATATAATAAACCTCCACCAAATTGGAATTCTTGGCAGCAACCTTGGTCCCAATTTCAAAATCAATCTCAAGCTTGGGCACAAGGGGCACAAAATCCCTATGGAAGATACTCTCAGTACTATCAATATCCACCATCTTATCCACTATATCCACATTTTCCTCAACAACAAAATCCTCAAAATCCACAACATAAAAATCAACCACTTCCATTACCATTTCCTCAAAAATCAAATTAGTTTCCTGCTCAACCCATACCAAACCCCAACAATAAAAATCATCAGAATACATATATGATAGAAGGCCAACAATTTCCAACTTATTTAATTACTCCTCTAGACCTTAGTGATGTTCAACTTAGGTCTGGAAGAATACTTGAAAGGAGAAAACCTTCTGTGATTATACAAGAACAAGACAACTCTGAGGAAGATTCTCTACGATAAAATAAAAGTCTTGAAGAAGACACATCTTTTCAGGACCCAAACATTGAAAAATCAAAACAAAAAGAACCAATAATTTCAACTCCTGTATTAGAGCAGCCATCAACATCCACTCCTACACCTCCCTTTCCAGAAAGATTACAAATTGATAGAGGTGTGGAAAAACAAATTATGGTGCCTAATTATGATTTCCTAGATGAGCTGAGAAATGTTTGCATTAAAATTCCATTATTACAAGCCATCAAGGAAATTCCAATTTTAGCCAAAACAATAAAGGAGTTGAGCATGAAGAAAATAAGAAAAAGAATAAGAGAAACAAAGAAAATTCAACTGGCAGGAAAAATAGCAGACATTATGATGGGTAAGATTGCTATTCCAAAGTATCTTGACCCAGGAAATCCAGTTGTTAAAATTCACATCAATGGAATTGAAATCCAAAACACACTCATTGATTTAGGAGCAGCAATCAATATCATGATTAGACAAATCATGGATAAAATGAAACTTCCTAATCTTCTCTTTACACCCACATTATTACAATTAGCAGACAGATCTGTGATCAAACCTGATGGGGTAATAGAAGACATTCCAGTGTCCCTAGATTCTTGGGAGTACCTTGTGGATTTCATGATCCTAACTCCTAAGAATAATCTAGGAGGACACCCTATTATATTAGGAAGACCTTGGTTAGCTACAGCTAATGCTTTCATTAGTTGTAGATCCAGTGATATGTACATCTCTGAAGGTAGTTCAACTAAGAAATTCACTTTGTATCCTCCAGCAAGGACAATTACAGATTTAGATGATACTCAATGGATAGAGGATGAAGAAGACTTACAACCTCTCTTCACAATTTCAGAAATTAGTGAATATAGTCAAATTCTGAATACTTTAGAAAACTTTGAATCCTCTTCGGAACATAAACATGACCAATTTCAAGAAGAATCCACATTGAGTTTTTTTCATCAAGACATATGTCTCTTCATTCTATGGATAAATTTGGCAGCTCTACAAGTGAGATATTTCCAGGCAAAACTTTAAACATAAACAAGAACCTAGAAAAATCTCAACAAGAAGAGTTAGTCAAGATATTACAGAGACATTCTTTTGCATATGCATGGGAGTACACTGATATGAAAGGGATAAGTCCTAAGACTTGCACTCATCACATCTACATAGAGGAAAATTTTAAACCAATCAGACAACCTCAAAGAAGGATGAATCCAAATCTTAGGGAGATTGTTAAAGAAGAATTGCAGAAATTGTTGAATGTCAACTTTATCTATCCTATTTCAGATAGTCAGTGGGTTTCTCCTTTGGTAATTGTGCCAAAGAAAAATGGTAAATGGAGGGTATGTATTGAATACCGAGAATTAAACAAATCTACTCTTAAAGATCATTTTCCCCTACCTTTCATAGATCAGGTGTTAGATACCTTAGCTGGAAAAAAGTACTTCTCATTTCTAGATGGGTTTAGTGGTTATAATCAAATTCAAGTAGCACTTGAGGACCAAGACAAAACCACATTTACCTATCCTTGGGGTACTTATGCTTACCGAGTATTTCCATTTGGATTATGCAATGCACCTGCAACATTCCAAAGGGCAATATTAGGAATTTTTTCAGATCTAATACATGATTGTGTAGAGGTATATATGGATGATTTCACAGTTTATGGAAACACATTTGAAGAAGCTTTAGCAAACTTGGAAAGAGTTTTAAAGAGATGTCAAGAAGCAAATCTTTCACTTAGTCATGAGAAATGTTTCATGATGTTTACTGAAGGTATTGTTTTAGGGCATCATATTTCAGGGGATGGAATTAGAGTTGATGAGTCAAAAGTTGAAGTCATATCCAACTTATCTATTCCAAATTGTCAAAAAGATGTTAGGAGTTTTCTAGGATTTACAGGATATTATCGAAGGTTTATAGAAAACTTCACCAAGATAGCATCCCCACTCTTTAAATTGCTTACCAAAGACTGTGAATTCAAATGGAATTCTGATTGCCAGTTAGCCTTTGAGACCCTAAAAACAAAAATTTATGAAGCACCTATTTTAAGGGGACCTAACTAGAAGTTACCTTTTCATATTTCAACAGATGCCTCAGATACAACTCTAGGAGCAGTATTGGGACAAAAAGACCCGATTCCTTATGCCATCTACTATACCAGTAAAAATTTGACTCTTGCAGAGTTAAACTATACTGTAACTGAAAAAGAGTTTTTAGCTGTTGTTCATGCCATAAACAAATTCAGACACTATATAACAAGCTATGAAACTTTTGTTCACACTGATCATTCTGCAATTAGATACTTAATGAACAAATCAATTACTAATGGCAGAGTCATAAGATGGTTATTGCTTTTACAAGAATTCAACATTACCATTCTAGATAGGCCTGGAAAACAAAACACGGTAGCTGATTTCCTATCTAGACTCCAAAACATCAAAGATGACACTCCAGTTGAAGATCAATTTCCTGATGAATATCTTTTTGCAATTTCTACTCAGACTCCTTGGTTTGCTGACATTGCTAATTATTTAGTTTCAGGGAAATTTCCTTCAATAATGAATGCAAGAGAGAAAAGAAAAATCATTTATGACATTGCAAAATATTCATGGGTTGCTAATGAGTTGTACATGACAGGTCCAAATTTTATCATTAGGAGATGTGTTCGGGAAGATGAGATGCCTGAGATTCTCAAGGCATGTCATGATGAACCTTATGGCAGACACTTTGCTGACAAAAGGACAACCTATAAGATCCTCCATTTAGGATATTATTGGCCATCCTTGTTTAAAGATGCTAAAGAGTATGTCAAAAGGTGTGACAGTTGCCAAAGGGTAGGGAAACCTTCTCCTTCAGGTGAGATGCCATTACAAACTCAGGTACATATTGAACCTTTTGAAAAATGGGCTTTGGATTTTGTAGGACCTATTAGTCCTCCATCGAGACAAAAGAGATATATACTAGTTTGCACTGATTATGTTACCAAATGGGTAGAGGCCAAGCCATTACTTTTTGCTAATGAAGCATCTGTAGTTAATTTTCTTTTTGAGGATATTTTTACTCGTTTTGGTGTCATAAGGGAAATTGTTACAGATCAAGGAGCTCAATTCACATCAAGGCTAGTGGAACAAATGATGGAGAGGTACAAAATTAGAAGCAGAAAATCTACTCCCTATCATCCACAAGCAAATGGTCAAGTGGAATCTACTAATAAGGTTATTGAAGGAATCCTAACAAAGACTGTCCATTTACATAGAAAAGATTGGGTAGATAGGCTTCCTGAAGCCGTGTGGGCCTATAGAACTACATGGAGAAGCACAACAAACCATACTCCTTATGAACTTGTTTATGGAAAGCAAGTTTTGTTTCCCATAGAGTTCCAGATTCAAACTTTAAAAATGGCAGTTCAGCTAGGACTTGATCTATCAGAGGCATAAAAGCATAGATTAGAGCAGATTAATGAATTGGATGAGATAAGACAAGATGCAGTTTAGAAAACCAGTATAGTCCAACAGCAGAGGGCTAGATGGCATGACAAGTACATCAAGGAAAAGAAGTTCAAAGAAGGTGACTGGGCTCTCTTGTTTGATTCAAAGTTCAAGGATTTCCAAGGGAAATTTCAAACACATTGGCTTGGGCCTTATGAAATTGTGAGAATTTTTGACAATAGAGCAATAAAAATCAGGACAATAGATGAAGAAGAGGTTACTTTTCTTGTGAATGGTCATAGATTGAAGTTGTATCATAAACCACTCTCAAGAGAAGAATTTGTCAAGAAGTTCCAGGAAAACATTGATGAAGTTAATGAAGAAGAATCTTTCTTCTTCATCAACTTAATTAAATTTTCTGAAGACAACCTTGAAAAAAGAAAAGAAAAGAAAGTATAGACATGAAAACCAATCACTGATTGGCATGTTTATACAGAAAAGATGGAGTGAAAATCAAAATCTTTCTGACACTCTAACTTTTCCATTTTGTTTTTTTTACAAGCAGCTGTTACAAAATCATAAGTGCAGATCCATTTCACTTATGATCCATCTCATTTCACTTCATATCATTCCATACTTCATTCATTTCATTCCATCCATTCATATCATTTTCCATTCATTCATCCACACTTCATCCATCTCACTCCATGGTCCACTTTATTTCCATTTCAGATCTTTAAGTTTGATCTCCTTTCTGCAATTGAATAATACACAGCAGAAATTACAGGGCATTTTTTTTCACTCCATTTCATAAGTTGTGATCCATCTCACTCCATCATTCACTTCATACATATCCCATTATACCATATTTCATCATCCATCTTCACTCATTCCATACAACATTCCAATTACATTCCAAACCACTCCATTCCATGTTTCAAGTTCTCTACAGGTACATTCTGCAATCAAACAGACATTTTGCAGCTAATCAGATTTTCTGCAGCCAGAAAAACATTCTGCAGCTACAGATCTTGAAGGCACTGACCAGCAATCATTTGATTTGCAACAAAATGATCCTGCATATCCATGAACAAGTCAAGATCAAGAAGGTTATGAAGACTAAAAAGTTAATGATTTTCAGGAGAAAACAAAGCATATGAAGATCACAAGAAAATCAAAGCAAAGGCAAAGGTATGAAGTCATTATAATGACATATCATGAAAATTTTTAGTATAGTTTAGCTATGAATAATTCAAAAAGTTGTTTTGATTAATTTTATTGATCATGCCGAACAAACCTTCCGAAAAACTTTGGATAAAAATCCTTCTATTCCACCATTTCAAAACCCATATCCGATCATCATTTAAAAAAAATCTAAATGGTTAAAGTGCTGAAGTGATTGGATTAATCACGACACTAAGCATTTAATGATGATTTTTGAAATATCTCCGCGGTCTTTTCACTCATTGATTCATTTTCTTCACCTCACCTCATTAATTCATTCCGTAACCATTCCATATCACTCCTTTCCACATCCGACTCTTAAACCATTTCATTCTGTAAAACAGAGGTATCTATGTAACAACCATTGTCACCGTGAAACAGAGGAAACATTTGGGGAGAAAAAACAACTTGTTAACGGACATTCTCACCGTGAGCAGAAGGCTGGTGAATTGAAGATTGAAGAAGATTTATGGGCCTCATCGTGAGAACAGAACCAGTTGGCACTAAATACTTGGAAGGCTATCCCCAAATCCGAGAAATATTACAAGCAGGATGGTTGCAATTCCTTGAAATATTCAGTGGTTTCCACAAAGAGGTTACTAAAACTTTTGCAAGATCTTTTAATGGGGCCGAGGTTGAAGTTGGAGATATTAAATTCACTATCACAGAGGCTTTTATTGTAGAAGTAACAGGACTACGTAGACAAGGAGAAAGGTGGTTTAAGAACAGAGAATTCCATAACGAATCATGGAAGCAGATACTCAAGTCACCAGGTATGGATGTCACTGTTTTTAAAAAGGGTATCCCTACTTCTGCATTAAAGAACAAATGGAGAAACATGTTGCTTATCCTACAAAAATTCATCACTTGTGAAGGTAGATATGGTACTTTCTATGTTTACCATATTAGGTTGATAATGCATTTCCTAGAAGAAGAACTTAATTTTCCCTATTTCTTGCTTCAAAGTTTAAAGAAAATTGCTTCAAGTGTCCAAAAGAGAATTCAATTTCTGGAGACAACCTTATACCACCATGGTTTAGTCAAGATTTTGATTGAGCATTATTTGAGCAAAATAGGGGATAATTGGGATAAATTCTTGGTGAGAAATCACTTTGAGGAACCAAAGGAACCTACACCTGAACATGAACCTACAAAAAGAAGCAGAAGATGGAGACCCTCCAAAACTGAAATTGGTAAAACAATACAAGAAAGTAGTGAAGAAATGATCTCTGAAAAATTAGTTCAGATTAAGAAAAGGAGAATCATAAGAAGAGTTGCCAGAGAAAAAGGAGAAGGGCCATCTCAACCGAGGAGGAGTCACAGACTGAGGGGCATACTAAAGAAAACAAAAGTCAAACAAACTGGGGTTATAAATATAGAAGATGAAGAAACACCTACTAAGGAGGATTTTGATGAAGAAGCTCCAGAAATTGATCATGCATAGCAAGAAATTTACAACTATGTTGAAACATTGGAGAGAAAAGCTTCAGAGAGTAGAGACAAAACCCCTAGTCCTCCATTGTCCGAAATAGATGTGCTAAGAAGAGATAGGTACGAGCTGGAAGTACTTAATAGACATATCAGGACTGAGAATGATATTCTGAGGGAGCAAGTTAAACTAAAAACTAGTATGAACTCAACCCTGTCTCTACAAATGGACAAAGTGGAAAAGGCAAATGAAAAGTTGAAAAAGAGGAACAAAAAGTTAATCAGGGCACTTAGCAATTTAAGGTTCAAGTTAGTCATCAGGAAGCCCAGAAGGCCTTTAACTACCAGACAAAGCAGAAGAAGAGGATTGGATGTTCTTGCAGAGGTCTCTGAGTTCATGGAATAGTTGCATGAGGACATGTAAGAATCTAGCAGTGGGGGTATGTTGAGCTCCAAGAATGTTCTTTCTTCCACCACATTCCACTCCATTTATTTTATCCATTATTAATCCCAGGCTCAAATGATCAATGAAATTAGTTAAAATTGCTTTAAGAATGAATATCGTGGCTAACTTGCTATGTTTTTATGATTGTGTCATTGTAGTACTTTTTGAACTGAAATTAGCTACAGAATGCAAACATTCTGTAGCTAGTTGCCAATTCTGCAGCCATCTTCATGTTTAAGCAGGTTCCAGATGTCCTCTCAAGGGAAGCCACACATGGTCGTATTCCACGCCATGCCCTCAGCATTTGTTGCTCTCCATGAAGATCGAACAGAATTCTGTACGTGGTTATGCACGTGAGAACTCAAGCTAGGAGATAGACTCCTAATAGGACAAGGACAGCCCAGATGTCCTTTGTCATATTACGATGCCACCTTTAGAGTTCTAGTTCGATTTTAATATGGAAATATAGTAATCCCTGTATTATCTCAAGTTCTGTTATGTAAATTTGCTATAAACATGCTCGGGAAACCGAGAGAAAAAGGTTAGATTTTGGTTAGATTTTATGGTTGACTGCTAGATCTTTGAAGTCCGAGAATACTCTGTTTTGAGGTGATTCCTCTTTAATGAAAGAAGCAGCATTTCCTTGAACGCGTTGAGTCGATTTTGAACTAGATTTCATGCTACTCTGGTGGTAGAGGGCCCTTGCCTCCTGAGCGGCCTTGTTTATACAGTAGATAAGTGTTTTAGTCTCGCTTTTATTTCTAGTTTAAGTAGATTTCTGAAGCTTATGTTCATATTTGTTTATATTTACTATCGCAGTCAAACTTACTCTAATCAACTCTTCCAAAATATCATTATGAAGAATAAGGCACAACTATGATAGTGTAGGATTTAGTTGCATTTACTTTCGTTAGTTATCACAGTTAAAACTTACTCTAATAAACTTTTCCAAAATATCATTATGATGGATAAGGTATAACTGTGGTATTGTAGGTTTTAGTTGCTAGTTTACACCAAGTGGCATAGCCAATCTTACTCTTATAAAGCTTTTCCAAAATATCATAACAATGATTAAGAAGTAGTTGTGATGTCTTGGATTTTTAATTATATTTGCTTTTCGTCTTGTGTTTATGTTCAATTGCTTTGAATAATACAGCCATACTTGTTCTCACAAACTCTTCCAAAACATCATTCATACTGAACGAAATGGACTGTAGAATTCCTTAAGTTAGTTGCATGTTAACTTAGTTATAGCACTTCGGAGTTAGAATGCATGTGATTCAGCTCTGTCATTTCATTTTCAGTTTGATAATGGCTTTTCAGTCTAACATTGTTCACTGTACTCCAAATAGACTAGTGGCACTCTAGTTTAGTTTAGCTCACTGTATTAGCACTCCAATCTAGTTGTCATCCATTGCATTTTTAAGTTATATTAGTTGTTAAATTCAAATACCACGGTCTTCATTGTTTACAAAACTTCTTTTGTTCCAACCTTATATTAATACACAATCATTCGGACAAGAGTTAGTATCAGTATAAGACCTAGAATATTTTGCAATCTTTTTACCATTTCACAAACAAGCCTTTTTCTCAAAAGACCATTCTAAAAAGGAAATCTATAACTTTTGGAATGAGGCCTAATGGTGTTAAATTGAGTTGCAGAACAGAATTAGAAGCTAGTTTAGAATAGAAGTCTTATGGTGCTACAAATGTTCTTTTCCAAATATATTCCAATAGACCTTTAATCATGGATGAGATGTTGTAACATTGTAAGTTGATTGTTTAGTTAGGAGAACTTTATTTACACTTAACTGCCCATTTCTCAAGCTCTTTCAAAACATCTTTAATGAATGAATTGGACAAGTTAAGTTCATGTTGTGATTTATTTCCTTGAAGTCATTATCAAGCTTTGTATTTTGCTAGCCATAGTTTAGGCTTTGTTTTGTTTCAGTATTTGCATTTGTCATTTGTTATCCATAATTTAGGCTTCACTCTGTTTTTAACCAGTAGCTTCTTTCCACCAGCATTTAGTTCTTTCCCTTGTGAACATAAAACCATAAAAACCCAAAAACATCATAAAACACTAGACACAACGTAGTGAGAAACAAATACCTAGGCACATATAGTGCACCACACTTCAGCAGTTTACCAACCCTGGTTGACAATTAATGAACTCAATTTAGGAGACTAGGTTGAGCACAAACACCTATCGACACTCCTCTTCCTGGAAATTGGAGGAAAGAGGATGCTACATCGGCAGAGGCAGTGGATGCCACTGTTTATCGATAGTTGGTGGGTTCTCTCATGTATTTAGTTAATACAATATTGGACATATGATATGCGGTGAACCAACTTTCACAAGCGATGGTTAAGCCTACCAAGCTATTTTGGAAGGCAGGAAAGCATGTCCTGAGATATCTCAGGGGCACATCTGAGTATGGCTTATGGTACAGACAGACGGATGAGGTGAAGTTGCATGGCTTCACGGTTGCAGATTGGGTAGGTAGCCCAACAGAAAAAAAGAGCACATTAGGAGGGATTTTTAGTATCGGATCGACGACAGTTTCTTGGTATAGCATGAAACAAAGATCCGTGGCAATCAGTTCCGCGGAAGCATAATACATGGCAGCAAGTCAAGCTGCATGTGAGGCTATCTGGATGAGGAAGATCCTGGTTGGTTTGTTCAGTTCACATTTAGATCCTACAGTGATACATTGTGATAATCAGAGTTGCATTAAACTCTCGGTTAATCCTGTGTTTCATGATAGATCTAAACATATTGATATCCGATATAATCATATCAGAGATTGTGTGCAGTGGAAGATCATGTTGCTTCAGTACATTCCTACGGAAGATCATGATGCAGATATTCTGATGAAGACGCTCACCAGGAGAAAATTCGAATACCATAGAGGCAGGATCGGGGTGAAAGATAATCCCTATCTTGTTGAGAGGGAGTGTTGAGATTCAAAAAGATGATGAGCTTAGTGAAAAGATTCGCCTTCACTAAGTGGGCCCGCAGACTATTTTTGGCACAAGTCTATTTTTAGACATGGTGATCATATTTCAGAAGTTGCAAGATGCTATTTGTGGATGGTTGATCAAGTTGGAAAAATAGATGAAATTCTATTTTTAGAATTTTGGGCAAAGTCTATTTATAGATCATCGATCTAAAAATAGAAGTGTCGATTATTATTAGCTCTTAATAATAATCCGACAATAAACAATGAATTATTCTCTTGGAGCACTTAGTTTCAGTGCACAGATTTGGAAAATCAGTGGTCTGAAGGAATTACGCAATTCCTAGGGTTTACTGGTGGTTCATGCATGGAGGACTCAGTTAGAACTGAAGTGGCAAAGTTATGACAGAGTTGGAAGAGTAGTTCATGGAGTTGTATTCAGTTTAACTCAGTTAAAGTGAGTTAAACTCAGTTGAGCTAGTTGTATCTAGTCTAATTGAATGATACACTAGTGAAAGTGGAGTGAATTAATTAGTTAATTAATTCACAAATAATAACTCATTAATCAACTGAACAATACAAGAGTTAACTACAGTGCATGGCAGTTCCAGTGGAGACCCAGTGGAGAGATAGGTGAAAGGGAAAGATGGACTATCTGTTGTTACTATAGTGATGCATTGATTGCACCACACACACATTGGAGTTGCCAATGAGGATTGCGCAGTCAAGGCAAGGGTAATTCAAATTCATTCAGAGCTATTTTTCAGCAGGGATTGTGCAGTGGAGGCAGGCTAGCAGGAGGGCAGAAATCGGTGCATGGATTTGCAGATTTCTTCTATGTTAGTGTGTGATGATTGATTGTACTGAGAGCTTGATGTACTAAGCTTTGCATGAGATTTTTACATGATCTCCATGATACATAATATATGATAGTTGGGTTTTTTAGCTTCAGGCTTTCCCGTTAAACAACTGTGTTATGTGCGATTGTTTTTATTTATGCTTCACATGTGTTTGCAATTAATTTTCTGCAGAATATTAACAGTGGAATGATTCTGTATTTTGCAAGAAGTTAAATATTGTGAGATCAGGGGAATCTGGATGTATGCATTCTTAGTGTATACTAATTTCTACATTTCTTGTTCTCTTATCAAAGAATCGCAAAAGGCATCAAAAGACGGGTTCTTGTAGGTGGTTCCTAAAGAAATGATGGCTTCTCTAGTGGAATGGAAGGCGGAAACAAATATAGAATATGCAGGGCCAAGCTTAGTAAGAATGCAATAGATGAGGTTACCATCTTTCTTTTTGACCTTACAACCTTCTAAAAGAACTCTAAGGGTCTTGAATTTGGACAAAAAATCTTCAATAGAGGAGAAATTATTGGGTTTCAAAGTAAGCAACTCATTTTCAAGCTGATGGGCCCTAATTTGATTTTTAATGCCAAAGACAATATTTAGCTTGTCCAGGGCTTCATGAGGGGTGTCAATGTCAAGGATATGAAATCGAAGATCCTGAGAAATGGACACTCTTATCAACCCTCATGCTTGATCTTGTTTATTTTCCCATTTAGCGACTTTATCATCATTAGAAGTTTTAGTTTCTAGCCCTGTGGCTATTATATAAAGTCCTTTACTTCTAAGTATATCTACCATGTGAGGTAGCCATTGGAAATAATTGGTGTTGTTAAGAATAGTCAGGGATGCACTTTCCATTTAAAAAAAAAGTGAAGCCAAGAAAAGTTGAAACTAACTACTCCAATGGAAAGATCTCAAAAAATTAGGCCGTTTAAAAAAAAACGGCTTGAGAAACGGCTTCCGGATGAAGACGTTATGCCTTTTGAAAAAAACTGAGTTGTAGATGCTGAATAGTTACGGGAACGGTTTGAAATTTGGTGATGAAGTTCAACTTAAAAAAAAAATTCACGCCCCTTTAACAAATTTTTTTACAAAAAGAAGCTTGAGAAAGAGACTTGAACCCAAGACCTCTATTCTCATAAACAAACTCCTCACCAAGTGAGATAGTAAAAAGATACTGTAAATGTTTGAAAGGAGGAAGCGGTTTTTTTTTCTTTTCTTCGGTGTGCGTGCCTTTTCCTGCACAAAAAACACAAAAACCGAGAAAAAAAGAAAAGAAATGCAAGCCTTGTGGCAGATTGTTAGATTTTCAGTTAGCCTTGTCGGCAAATATCTATTTTTTACTATTTCTGATTTCCCGAGATTGCACAAAGACGCGGGGAAAGAGCATACATAGCAAAAAAAATCCCTTTTCCTGTTTCTGATTTGCCAAGATCGCATGCAGCGTAGAGCAAAGAGCATACACAGAGAAGAGGGTATATATCCGACGAATAAATAAAACCTAAAAGCCAAAAAATATACAGAGGGAACCGAAATTAGCATAACTTTTAACAAATATAACTGCAAAACAAATACTTTATACCTCTAGATCTAAACTGTCATAACTTAGGCAGCCATAAAACTTTTCGCATGAAATGAAAGGCGTTCCTCACTGTAACAGACGCTTTGGACACAACAGAGCAGTTCTGCAAGCCCAAAAATACTCAGAAAAAAAGATCTACTAAACGACATTCACATGCAGTCAAACCGACTTCGGATTTTGATCAACAATGGATGATCAGAAAAAAAGATCTACTAAACGACATTCGCATGCAGTCGAACCGACTTCGGATTTTGATCAACAATGGATGTTACCCTCAAAATAGCTCTGATACCATGTAGGAATTTACAGGGTAATTTCCTTAGATCAAGAACCAAAGGTCACCGCTCACAAATAGATCACAAATCAGTACACCAGTTTAATCGCGTGGTTAAAAACCTGAAAGAGAGAAACAGTCCACGACCTGAGCCAACGTGACCACTTCAGGAAATTTATTAATATAAAAAAAAATTAAATATGTTTCTCTCATAAACGGTTACTGGAAAAATGGCCCTCCATGCTCTTTAAATAGAGATCATGGACCAATCGGGTGCTAAGCCATGGATCAAGTGTCGTTAATACCGAGGAGAGAGATAATAGTCAGATCACTACAAATTGTGACCATCGGATTATAAGTTACAAATGTCAATGGTAAAGAAACACACTTTACCTAACTCTACCCTAGACTAAGTTATTCTTAACTATTTCCTATGTGTCGGAACATCCTAACATGATGTCCCTGGGTAATAGTCGGTTAAGGAGGTGGTTGATTTTCATTATCTTGGCTTTGTTTATCCCCAAATACTATTGGCTCTCGTTCTATGACGTCACCGTCAACTTGTTCAATAATCATAGGTGAAGTTTGAGCATTCAATACCTGCCCTAATCAAAAATTTATTCCACTACATTCTGTAGTAGAGATGCTATACGAAGGAAGTTTGATAGTGTCAACTTGCTGAAATCCCTTATTGTTAGGATTTGGATTGGTTTGGATGGGAAGCTGAGGAAGAAGGGGTAGATTACTGGAAGGAATATTGGAAGGCAACTGCAGCTGCTATTGTGGCATAGGATGGGGAAATTGTCTAGGAGGAAAAGGTCCATGCCAATTCTGGGACCATGAAGGGTTTGAACTGGTTTGATGGAAACACATGTGCCAAGGTAGGTATTGACAATACTGGGGTCACGTAGGTGAAAAAGGTACAGACTGAGGACCAATATTCAAATTACTGAAATACTGAGAAGGGTCCTGAGGCATACCTTGATTCATATTTGGTGGCCACGACTGCCATGGTTTCGTAGACCCCATGAAATACAATTGATCCACCTCTTCATTCGCTCCCTGAAAAATTGCCTTCAATCCTGGAAGAGAAGGGCATGAGCTGGTTGAATGACTCTGTTCGAAAATTGCACACACTTCTACATTGTTTAATGGACATTCCTTCAACGAATGTTTCTTTCTGCACTGCGAGCAGAATATGGCCATGGTCTTCTCCAATTCCATCTGCTTCTGCTTTGCTTGCAAAGTGTCCATCCGAGCAAATAATGTGCTCAAGATATCAGTCCTCAAATTGTCCAGCAAATTTATTATTTCTGCCTTTGTGACCCTTCCACTAGACGTCTTTACCAACCGAATCCCTTGTTTATTTCTTGTGGCTCCTTGCGAACACTGGATGCACAACTCACAGATAGTATCGAAATCTTCTTTCAATATATCTGCCTTTCCTACTATGTTCAAAAGCTCCAAAGAGTCTTCCCTTAATTCCCGGAGAAGGATGATCTTCAAGATTTCCTTGTCCAAGTTACTATGGCCTGACCTCTGCAGAGTGTATTTGAAGCGCTCCACACAATCTTCCATATTTTCATCTTCCTTCTGAATGAACTTAAATATTTCTTACTTGATATCACGGGATTTGCAGTAATCCTGATACTTCTCTAGGAAAAATATTTTTCATGTCATCCCATGAGGAGATAGTTTTCCCCCTAAACCCATGAACCATCATAGGGCTGTCCCCTTTAAAGTACCAGGGAATATCTTCAATTTCTGAGCATCAACTATATAATCCTAACCCCGACAGACAATGTCGAATTCAAAAAGGAATGTATCAGGATCTTTAGAGGAAATTCCGTGAAAATTAGGCAAAGCTGTCAAAGGAATGGGCTTCATCGGTGCATCACCTATGATATCCCCAATTGGGAAATCAATTGAGGAAGTTGCAGGTGCCATGAATATTTTCCAATATTCACTTGGGATCTCAACAGGTTCTGCAACGGATGATTGAGGCAGTTCCACAAAAGAACGTTGGGTCTGTTTAACAACACTTCCTCGATCTCGTGGCGATACAAATTCCCTTAGATCTTCTTCTTCCTTGTTGGAATTGCTTGATTCCTCAGATCCCCTACTTGCGACTTCCTCTCCTTTTGCTGTTAACAGGGACACTCCTTTTGGTACCCTGCTTACTTCTTCTTATTCTGCCGTTGAAAGGGTTTCTTCTAGTGCTGCAAGTATTATTGGCTGAACGACAGACTGCCCTTCGGGTTTCGTTTGAGTTCTTACCCTGACAGCGGCCCGTGAAGATTATTTTGATTCAAACTTTGTGATAAGTTCTTGGATATAGGTAATCCTTCCCAAATCCTTTCTTCCTCTCTTTGGGGGTCCTCCTCTACCCCTTTTATTCGGATCTCTGTTCATACAATTGATGAGAAGAAAAACATTTAAATAAAAACTGCTACGCTCAGGACATGGAGCTGGGCAAGAGAAATTCCCTCCCCAGGACGAGATATTAGGTGTTTAACACAAATAAAGAAGGAAAATAAAGTAAATCAATGAAATCTTAAGCTCAGGACCTAGAGCAGGGTAGCATTTCCCTCCCTAGGACGAGAGATTGGGCCCTAAGAAATCAATAGAAAAAAATCAAAGAAAAGGAAAAAAACTAAAGTTCAAGACTTGGAGCAAGGTAGCATTTCCATCCCCAGGATGAGAGATTGGTTCCTAAGAAATCAACCAAAAAGAAGAGAAACATAACAACTGTGCTCAGGACCTAGAGCAAGGTAGCATTTCCCTCCCTAGGACGAGAGATTGATCCTTAGATCAATATGAATCGTGTTCTTGCACCTTTGATAGCCTCCCCGGAAATGACGCCAAAATGTTGGTGTCCAAGTGTGAATGATTATTCAAACCCTTTCCGACATTAATTATCAATCCGGGTGCGTTGGTTATTGCAAGGATAACACGCAAAATATATGCAGATGAAAATAGCACAATTATGTATTAATCGTGGATTCGATGAACTAAGTAAAGCAACAAACGACTATTAAAACAATGAAAGAATAACAACAATGAATTGTAAAACTTGCAATACATTCACAACAAATAAGGATCTCAGTAATTACATCAACTGTCACAACAATTAAGAAATATACAAAGTAGGAAATGAAATTAACACACACAGAGAAAGCACACAACACCTGGTCAGGAGAGTGGGCCCAACTCCCTGATCAAGGCTGCAATGTACTCACGAACTTGAGTTTTAAGGGATATGCATTGGTCTCCTTCACAAGAGTCGAGTAAACGTTGGTTTCCTTCACAAGAGTCGCATATACATCCTAACAATGTTTTTCTCTACATTCCTTGCACATAGCAAGTTAATTTATGGTTTTTCTGGCTTGTCTTGTTCGAAACTTTTCATGTAAAGGTCGAAAACCGTTAGAGAGCTTCTAGAAAGTGATTAACATTGAAAATATATTTTATAAAGTGGAGTGAGTGGCTTGATCAAGTCAATGAGTTGAATCAATATCAAATCAAGCACATGAACAAAGTTTGTGGAGCTTAGTAGCTCTTGGTAATTATTGAGTTGAACACCTTAGTTCATCCATATATTGGATGAAGCTAAATACTAGTAGAATTGATTCTCTTGATATATGGAGTGAGTGCAAGATTGGAGGATTATGTGTGTAAGTTGTGAGAGTTATGTGGTGTAGAACTTCTGAAGTAGTTTTCTGGTGTTACAACAAATAGTGAGTGTATGTTTCATCCAACATATTATGTAGAGAGCAAGGAGATGAAATAATGTTTGTTTTTAGTTCTATTGGAAATTGGTAGGATCTTATGTTAGTTGGTTGTATGCAATAGATGTTTGTGAGCATATTGGTGATTGTAGAGAGGGTTTTTGCTGATGTATTTTATATATTGTTTTATGCAGTGTTTGGTGATATTGTGATGTACTTTTGGGTTTTTATTTTGTGCTTTGAAAAGGTTTTTGTTGTGATGTTCATGTTGAGAATATTGAGAGCCCAATTTGAAAATATATGAAATACGGTTAACATGGAGGAATTGAAGGCATGGAGGCTTTAGAGTAAACAATGATTTGGTGGATTTGGTAGAAGGAATATATTTTTCCATCCAATAAGAGTTGGATAGTCTAATGGGAGTTGGGTGAGGATCGTTGATCGTGGTTGCCTTCAGTGGATGGTAGTCCATAGATCCATGAGAGAAACAAATTTTCTAGCTGATAGGTGCCAACAAACTGTGAAGGAAGGAAAATATTTCAGCTTATGGTTGTAAGATGATTCATGTATAATTTGTTGAACATATTAATAAAATATATTGAGTAGCGTAGAAATATCAAGGGTGGTTTTTGAACCAGGAGGAGGGTTTTCCACCAAAAATATTCATGTATCATGTGTTGAATGCTTACATGGTTTTACTTGTGTTTGATGCTCTAATATTTTCTTATGTGATTCGATTTATGCATGGTTTAAAGGTTTAATTAATTGAAGAGAATTTTATAAGTGAATTCACCACTGATTCACCCCCCCCTCTTAGTAGTGATCTAGTTTCCAGCACACCAACTCCATGGTTTATCAACACCAACTGAAAGGAAGCACCAACTCCCTGATTTATAAACACCAACTGAAAGGAAGCACCAACTCCTTGATTTATTAACACCAACTGAAAGGAAGCACCAACTCCTTGATTTATTAACACCAACTGAAAGGAAGCACCGAATCCCCGATTTATCAACACCGTAGCTTGTACACTATTTAATATTAGTCAAAGAGTGTCAACCCTTCTGGTCGCTGCTCCTTTCTCCTTCACAAATGCAAGTGAATTACTAAACATGACCTTCTTAGCAATAGAAATTCCCTCAACAAATGATCCTCGAACTCAACCTCCTTATCAACAGAACTTGACCTCTAGTATTCTACCTCCTCCATAGGCTTCAATGTTCTCAACAAAGGACAATGTTAGATCTTCAAAACAGACCTAAAAATTGCCTTCAAACACACTAAGATTTAGCCCTCAAAATAGGCATGAGTTCTAACCTTCTTTGTACCAGAACTTTGGTCCAAAAATTCAGCCTCAATAGGGATATGACATTGCTCTAATAATAGGACTGAAATTCGACCTTCCACGCTATAATTTGACCTCTACATAGATATAAAATTTAACCTTTAGAGGGGATATAATTTGGCCCTCAAGAACATGTCTGCAATCAACCTTCTAACCAGGTCCAAAAACCTTCAAAAGGTGTGCAAAAAACCCTTAAAAAATATGCCAAAAGCATTCCCATAAAATCTCTCCAAATTACCTCCTCTTTACTTTTGGTTTATGAGGTATTGATCTGGATTTATGCAGGAATGCAACATAATACAGAAATAACCATAAAAATAGAAATACATCGGAAATAAGGCTTCATTTCATTAATATCAAATCACAGAAATATGCTTACAAACATGATGGAAATAAAATAGCTAGGGTGCTGGTAGCGAATCTCTGAGAAGATATGTGGTGACTACAGACCTCTAAACTGTGTTACAATGATGCTCGAGGGCCTATTTATTATGGAGAAACAATGGAGAACTCTAAACATCCAAAAACATAACCCTAGGAGATGAAGCGCCAAAACTATGGGCCTCGTTTGGGTAAATTGGTGTTTCAACTTCCCGGGGATGTAACTTCGGCATACTATCTCCGTTTGGGGCTTCAAAACGGCTCTAGAAGTTCACGACTTGAAAAATTGCTAAAAATAGTAAGTTGTGAAAAAAAATGAAAGAGACAATGGTGGGGCCCCAAGTGGAATAGGTGGGTTGCCACCAATATCCACCTGGATCATTCCTCCCCCCTTAGAAAGAAATGGTCCCCATTGCGTTGAGTTCCTCCATGAGACGAGGAAAATTCTGTTGAACTTGGTCCCTGGTGAACCACTTGCCTTGGTGCAGGAGTTGGCCAACTTTGACAACCCGATACAGTTGGATCTTTTGTCGGCGAGTGTTCTTGATTTTCATGTCCATGATAGAGTCTGTGGTGGCCTGTTCCATGTAGTCTGGGTTTAACTCTTTTGGTATGAGTTCTTCTGCATTTTCAGAGGTGTCTAATAGAGGTGGGAAGTAGGGACGAAGGCTGTCTACATTGAATACTGGGTGCAGACCAAGGAATGGTGGAATACTGAGCTCGAAGGCATTGTTCCCTACAGCCTTGGTGATGGTGTACAGCCCATATCGGAGCAGGCGAATCTTGCGGTGGGGTCCAATGAGGCGCTCCTTCTGCAAATGTAGCCACACTTTTTCGCCCACCTGGAAGTTGTGTGGCACCCGATGTTGATCATGTCGTTTCTTGTACTTAGCATTGGCTCTGTCCAATATGTCATGAACCTATTGGCGGATGTGCTGAATGCGCTCGATGAAGTTGTTTGCTTTGTCAGCTTCAGACTGGACATGAGCCGAATCGGCAAGAGTAGCTGCAAATGGCATGGCTACGTCAATGTGACATAGTGGCTGGAATCCCAAGCCCACCTGAAAGGGGCTGTGGCCAGTTGAGCTGTGGAGAGCCCGGTTATAACTGTCTTGTACATAAGGAAGGCTCTCATCCCATGTGCGTGGATGCTTTGAATTGTACATGCGCAGAATGTGTACAATCATCCTGTTGACGACCTCTGTCTAGCCATTAGTTTGGGGATGGAAAGCTGTGGACTTGGTGAGCTTGGTGTCCAACATTGACCAGAGGCTGGACCAAAATGTGTTGAGGAACCTGCTGTCACGATTTGATATGATGGACTGTGGGATCCCAAAGTGCACCCACACTCATTCAAAGAAGAGTTTAGCAATGGCTTCTGCTGTGATATTCTTATGGCAGGCCGCCGTAATGGCCATCTTTAAGAATCTGTCGACGACCACGAAAACACAGTCGTTTCCATGCTTAGTAGAAGGAAGGCCTAACATGTAATTCATGGAGATGGATTCCCAAGGTTGACTAGGGGTAGGTAGTGTTGAGATTTCAACAAGATGATGATCTTAGTGAAAAGAGTCGCCTTCACTAAGTGGTCCCACAGGCTATTTTTGGCGCAAGTCTATTTTTAGACTATGTCTATTTTTAAACATGTCGATCATATTCTATGAGTTGTAAGATGCTATTTGTCGATGGTTGGTCAAGTTGGAAAAATAGATGGACTTCTATTTTTATACATATTGGGCGGAATCTATTTTTATATTGCCAGTCTAAAAATAGATATGTCGAATATTATTAGCTCTTAATAATATTTGGACTATAAACATTAACTTATTCTCTTGGAGCACTTCAGTTAAGTGCAAAGATGTGGCACAAGAGCTGACAGAAGGAATTACGCTATTCCTGAGGGTTGCGGAGCTACTGCATGAGACTTCGCTAGAACTCATGTGACAGAAGCCATGGAGTTTTTTGTAGTAGTTGGTGGAGTTGTGCTCAGTTTAACTCAGTTAGACACAGTTCAGCTAGTTGTATCTAGTCTAACTGATTGATACACTAGTGAGAGTGGTGTGGATTAATTAATAATTAATTCACTAAATATTAACTCATTAATCAACTAAAGAATACATCAGTTAACTACAGTTCATGGAGAGTTTCAGTGGAGACCAGTGGAGAGATAGGTGAAAGGGCAAGATGACTATCAGTTGTGACTATAGTGATGCATTGATTGCATTCAACACAGAGTAGAGATGCCAATGAGGATTGCGTGAGCAAGTCTGGACCAATTCGATTTCATTCAGAGCCATTCTTCAGTAGGGATTGCGCAGTAGAGGCTGGCTAGCAAGTGGTAAAGATCGGTGCATGGATTTGCAAGATCGGGCCTGATTAGTGTGTATCGATTGGATTGTACTGAGAGCTTGTGAGAAGATTTGTATGAGGATTGTTACATGATCTCTATGACATATATTATATACATATAGTTGTGGTTTTTAGCTTCAGGCTTTCCCATTAAAACACTGTGCTCATATGTATGAATTTTTATGGTTTCAATGCGTGCATGCAATTGATTTAATTTCCGCATATGATGATCAATAGTAGAAGCGATTCTGTTTTGTGCATGAAGTTAAAATAGTGTGTGATCGGGAGAATCTTGAATGTATAACGCATTATTTATATAATTTCTACATGGTATCAGAGCTATATTGATCATTGGAACAATTGCAAATCATTGAAGCGGTTGAGTTTTGTGCTGGTGGAATTCGAATTTGCAATAATGTTTTCTTGGTGTCGAAGTTGAGATGTCTTTCAATGGATTGTGATTGGAGTATGCCCTTGAGGGCAGCTCAAATTATATTGCATGGAAGGACAGGATGGAGGCGGTGCTGGATGACAATGGGTTGAAGGAGTTCATAGATGAAGAAATTCCAAAACCTGCTTCTAGCGATGCTGCCACACTTGACGCATGGCAAAAGAAGACAACAAAGTGTCGAAGAATTCTGTTGGAAGGTGTGAAGGATCACATAGTGTCCAGCCTTCATGGTAAAGCTTCTCCATTCTTGATGTGGAAAGCTTTGATAGACTTGTTCCAAAGCAGAAGCGACTGGAGGAAGTTGGCGCTTAAAGACAAGCTCAGAAAAATAAAAATGGAGAAGGGCGAAAGTATACCCAAGTACCTCACGAAGTTTTTCCAATGTAGGGATGAGCTGGGAAGTGTGGGGGTTACTATAGATGAAGAGGACTTGGTGAGCTTGGCTCTCCTTGGGCTTCCGAAGAGCTGGCATTCCTACGAGGACTTTGTCAATGGTCGGGAGAAACTGTCGAGATGGGAGCAACTTTGGTCGGATCTTGTGCAGGAGGAGATAAGGCGGAGTACCAGGGATGGATCTTCATCGAAGAATGAAGATGAAGAAAATTTCACTTTGGCTGCCAAAGCAAGGAAAGGGAAAGGAAAGAAAAATCCTTCTCAATCTGGTGCGAAAGCCAAGAAGCAGGACATGTCCAAGGTGAAGTGATTTCACTGTCACCAACACGGACATTACGCCACTAATCGTCTGCAGAAGAAGAAAAATGGGGCAGCTCGCCGGATTCAGAGTCGGAGAGGCCGAGCTCGGCAGCTTGAGCTGAATTTTCGGGCCGATCGCATGCTTCGGTCATGTGATGGGATCAATGTGGTTTTCGATTAAAGGGTGTGTCTTTCCATATGATTGGAGACAAATATTTGTTTAGTGATCTGGATGAGAAGGATCTTGGAGTGCACATCAAGATGGGTGATGATGGTAGATATAGTGCGACTAGTATCAGGACCATTTCCTTTGAGAGGGAGTCTGGAAAACATTTCATCTTGAAGGATGTCATGCATGTTCTAGGATTGAAGAAGAATTTGATCTCTGTGGCGATGTTGGAAGACAAGGGATATGATGTTGTTTTTAGCGAGGGAAAGGCTTTCCCGCGCAGTAAAACAATTGGTGAAACTCGGAGGATAGGGGTTCAAGTTAATAACCTTTATCAATTGTAGGTAGATGGTTGCACAGCAATGGCAGGAAAAGCAGAAGGAGTGGTGAGCCGGGATGAAAGAAAATTGTGGCACAGGAGATTGGGCCATCTTCACCATGGCGCTTTGAAAATTTTGCAACAGATTTCTACCAGGCTTCCCAAGGGTACACTTGCATAGTCAGATCAGTGCGAGGGATGTACTTTGGGAAAATTTGTGAAGACCAATTTTCATGAGAAGGATAGTCGCGCCATGACGATCCTTGAGATAATTCACACAGACATGTGTGGACCTTTCTCGCAGGGGCTTCGACAACAAAGCACGTGTATTATGTGATATTTGTCGATGACTTTTCTCTGAGTGCTAGGATCTTCTTCATGCGTAAGAAGAGCGAGACATCTCTCAAAGTTCAGGAGTCTGCGTGCACGTCGAGAAAGAGCTCGGGGAAGCAGGTGAAGGCTTTTAGGAGCTATAATGGTGGTGAATTCATCTTCGCGACCAAAGACTTCAGCGCAAAAGGAATTCAAAGAGAGCTCATGTCCGCTTCATAAACCAGCGCGAATGGGGTCATGGAGTGAAAGAACAACGATCGTGGGTGTCGCACGAGAGATGTTACATATGTTGCATGATCAGGGCCTTCCCATACACTTGTGGGTTGAGGCATGCAATACTGCAGTATATGTGCAGAACCGTTGTCCTCACAGGATACTTAGCATGAGTACACCCGAGGAGGCGTTTTCTGGTAAGAAGCCTGATATTTCCCATTTGAGGATTTTTGGTTCACCTGTTTACATTCATGTGATGAAGGATGCCAGGAAGAAGCTGGAGCCGACTTCAGAGGTTGGGATATTTGTGGGGTACACTGATACACCCCACAACTATCGTGTGTATTTGCCAGACAGTCGCAAGACTGTTGTGCGACGGGATATCAAATTTCATGAGGAGAAAGCCATGAAGTGTTCGCTTGAGAGGGAGCCACACTTGCATGCAGATGAGGAACTATTAGTTCCTAAGGATGAGTCTCAGGATGTGGATCAACCACAAGATGAGGTTCATGGAGTGGAAGAGACCACTCATGCAGCGCCAACCATCAGAGGGCGGAAGCGCACTACAGAAGATGAGCAACTGAATCTTGATGCAGAGAAGATTGTAGGAGAACCTAAATCATAGCATAGACATAGATAGTCACCTGACTGATATACTGGATACATGGCTATGATGAGTAAGTGTATCGTGATAGAACCATATTCTTTCGATGAAGCTGTGGAGGACCCTGCATGGGTAGATGCCATGGTGGAAGAGTATGATTCGATTGTCAGAAATAGTGCATGGGAGATTGTCCCAAGGTCAAAAGGGAAATCAGTGGTAGGTTTGAGATGGATCTACAAAGTGAAGCAAGCTACTGATGGGAGCGTCGAGAAGTACAAGGCAAGATTTGCTGCCCAGGGCTTCTCACAAATTGAGGGGATTGACTATGAGGAAACCTTTGCACCTGTCGCAAGGTATTATTCCATATGAAGCATCCTAGCTCTCTCAGCGCAGATGGGGTGGCACATTCATCAGATGGATGTGAAGACTACATTCCTCAATGGAGTGATTGAGGAGGAGATGTACATAGAGTAGCCCGAAGGTTTCGATATCTTCAGCAGCGAGTTGCATGTGTGCAGGCTCAAAAGAGTGTTGTATGGGCTGAAACAATCACCTCGTGCTTGGTACACATGGATAGACAGTTATTTCACCGGTCTTGGATTCACCAAGAGTGAGATGGATCTGAACCTATACTAGATTATGGTGGACAATAAGTTGCTGATCATTGTACTTTATGTAGATGATTTTATTTTGACGGGTGATGAACAGTTGATACTCTCATGCAAGGCTGATCTTGCAAAAGAGTTTGAGATAAAGGACTTGGGCCTCCTTCATTATTTCCTGGGATTGGAAATTTGGCATCGTAGTGATGGACTGTTTGTGTCTCAAGGCAAGTATGCCCGGGAGATACTGGAGAAGTTCAACATGCAAGACTGCAAGCCTATCGACACTCCTCTTCCTGGTGGTTGGAGGAAAGAGGATGCTACATCGGCAGAGGTAGTGGATGCCACTGTTTACCGACAGTTGGTTGGTTCGCTCATGTATCTAGTCAATACACGACCGAACATATGTTATGTTGTTAACCAACTTTCACAAGCTATGGTTAAGCCTACCAAGCTCTTTTGGAAGGTGGGGAAGCATGTATTAAGATATCTCAAAGGCACATCGAGATATGGATTATGGCACAGACAGTCGAATGAGGTGAAGCTGCATGGCTTCATGGATGCAGATTGGGCAGGGAGCCCAACAGACAGAAAGAGCACATCTGGAGGGATTTTCAAGACGGTCTACAAGCAGTCTGCACAACAGAGTCGCAGATCCGGCGGACACTCAGTTCATCCGAGGCCGAGTACATGGCAGGAAGCTTGGCTGCATGCGAGGCTATATGGATGAGGAAGATCCTGGTCGGGTTGTTCGGTTCTCACTTAGATCCTACTGTGATATATTGTGATAATCAGAGTTGCATTAAACTCTTGGTTAATCCAGTATTTCATGATAGATCTAAACATATTTACATTCGGTACCATCATATCAGAGATTGTGTGCAACAGAAGATCATGTTACTTTCTTACATTCCTACGGAGGATCAAGATGCAGATATTCTGACAAAGGCGCTCACCAGGAGAAAATTCGAATACCATAGAGACAGGATCGGGGTGGAAGATAATCCCTATCTTGTTGAGAGGGAGTGTTGAGATTCAACAATATGATGAGCTTAGTGAAAAGAGTCACCTTCACTAAGTGGGCCCGCAGGCTATTTTTGGTGCAAGTCTATTTTTAGACTATGTCTATTTTTAGACATGTCGATCATATTCTATGAGTTGTAGGATGTTATTTGTGGATGGTTGGTCATGTTGGAAAAATAGATAAACTTCTATTTTTAGACATACTGGGCGGAATCTATTTTTAGATTGCCAGTCTAAAAATAGATATGTCAAATATTATTAGCTCTTAATAATATTTGGACTATAAACATTAACTTATTCTCTTGGAGCACTTCAGTTAAGTGCACAGATGTGGCACATGAGCTAACAGAAGGAATTACGCTATTCCTGAGGGTTAAGTGGAGCTATTGCATGGAGACTTCAGTTAGAACTCATGTGACAGAGTTTGGTGGAGTTAGAAGTTGTTGGTGGAGTTGTGTTCAGTTTAACTCAGTTAGACACAGTTGAGCTAGTTGTATCTAGTCTAACTGATTTATACACTAGTGAGAGTGGTGTGAATTAATTAATAATTAATTCACTAAATATTAACTCATTAATCAACTGAAGAATACATCAGTTAACTACAGTGCATGGACAGTTTCAGTGGAGACCAGTGGAGAGATAGGTGAAAGGGAAAGATGAATATTAGTTGTGACTATAGTGATGCATTGATTGCATCCAAAACAGAGTAGAGATGCCAATGAGGATTGTGTGAGAAAGGTTGGACCAATTCGAGTTCATTCAGAACCATTCTTCAGCAGGGATTGCGTAGTAGAGGTAGGCTAGCAGGTGGCAGAGATCGGTGCATGGATTTGCTAGATCGGGCCTGATTAGTGTGTAGCGATTTTATTATACTGAGAGCTTGATATGATCAGCTTTGTATGAGGATTGTTACATGATCTCTATGAAATATATTATATACAAATAGTTGGGGTTTTTAGCTTTAGGCTTTCCCGTTAAAACAATGTGTTCATATGTGTGAATTTTTATGGTTTCAATGTGTGCATGCAATTAATTTAATTTCCACATATGATGATCAATAGTAGAAGATATTCTGTATTGTGCATGAAGTTAAAATAGTGTGTGATCAGGAGAATATTGGATATATAACGCATTAGTTATATAATTTCTACAGGTAGCGGAGTATAGAGCCCTTGCTTCTTGATGATCGGTTTGGCAATGGCGCAAGAACTACAGGATCTGATGTACTTACCGACATCTTGTCGAAGGTTCGGCCAATAGAAATACTTCTGCAATACTGCCACTATTTTCTGGACCCCAAAATGCCCAGCGACTCGACTTTAGTGCGCTTCCCATATCATCTTGGCACGCTCGCTTGAAGGAACACAAAGGTGTCCCAGGTGACATAATAGTGCATCTTGGAGGTGAAAATTTGGAACTTGCATACCCCCCAAGAATGCCTTGTATGTGTAGTTGAATTCTGGATCGCTCTTGTAGAGAAGCGGCCAATCACAAGTCTCATGCCCACAAGAGTTGAGAACGGTGGTTATGGCCACGATTGGTGGTCGGCTGAGGCAATCTGCAACATTATTGGTGCTACCCTTCTTATACTTGATGTTCAAATGAAATTTTTGCAGATATGTGGACCAATTCTGATGGCCATCATTTTGCAACTTCCCTTGTTTCTGTATGAACTGCAGGGGTCGGTGGTCTGTGTGGATGATTGTCTCCTTCCCCAAAATGTAATTCTTCCATTTTCGACAACCCTGCACAATGGAATACATTTCTTTGTCATAAGTGGGATACTTTCGAACTGTGTCAGACAATGTATCACTGTGATATGCCACCGGATGCCCCTGTTGAGTAAGAACTTCCCCAATAGCATAGTCAGAGGCATCTGTCTCGAACTCAAATGGTTGTTGCAAGTCTGGTAATGTGAGCATTGGGGCAGAACAGAGGCAATGTTTCAATTCTATGAACGCCTTCTGTTGAGATTTCGACCAACAAAATTTTTCTTTTGCTCCTCCCTTGGTGACTTGACTCAAGGGACAAGTGATATGAGAGAATCGCAACATGAACCTGCGGTAGAAATTAGCAAGACCCAGAAAGCTGCGAAGCTCTGTTAGGGTGGTTGGGGCTAGCCAATCCCGAATGACTTGGATCTTGGCTGGATCCACATGTACCCCCATTTCATCAATAATGTATCCCAGATATTGAACCTGGGTCATGCCAAAAGTGCACTTCTCCAAATTGGCACACAATTTGTGTTGCCGCAGTGTTTGGAGGACTTCTCGGATGTGGTGGAGGTGCTCTTCCCAAGTCTGGCTGAAGATCAGAATGTCATCCAAGTATACCACTACAAATGAGTTGGTGAATGGATGAAAGATGTCATCCATCAACCTCATGAAGGTTGCGGGAGCATTTGTCAATCCGAAAGGCATGACGAGCCATTCGAAAAGGCCCTCCTTGGCTTTGAAGGCAGTCTTCCACACATCAGAGGGTTCAATTGGTACCTGGTGGTACCCAAACTTCAAGTCGGTCTTGTTGAAATATTTTTCCCCTTTGAGTTGGTACATAAGGTCATCAATCCGTGGGATCGGGTACCTATTTAGGACAGTGATCTTGTTCAGTGCCTGATAATCAATACAGAGTCTCCAAGTCCCATCCTTCTTCTGTACCAACACGATCGGGCTCCCACAGGGCGATGAACTTGGCCGGATGTGACCTTTCTACAACAGCTCCTGAATCTGCCTCTTGATTTCATCATTCTCCACAACAGAGTGCCTATAGATTGGTCCATTGGGTGGTGGCGCACCTGGGGTTAGGTCAATGGGGTGCTTGACCTGACAGTGTAGAGGCACCCTTGTGGGTGAGGTGAAGATGTCCCCGTACTCCTCCACAACCTTTTCCATTTGTTGTTGTCGTGTAGAGGAGCCATGTTTGGAGGTCGTGGCCACAGTCTTCTTCTTTCCCTGGGGGCGGATCATCAGGAAAAAAAATTTCCTGGTTTGGGAAATGAGCTTACTGCATTTTTTTGCAGTAACCAAAGAGATAGTGGGAGGCGGTGGTACCTCTGGTATCCTGTGAAATTTATTTCCCAAAGTAACAATAATAGCGCGAGGCCGAGACTCATACACAGCATGTCGCTTCCACAAGTATGGTTGGCCTAATAATACATCAGAAACATCAATAGGAGCAATGTCACACAATACCTCATCCGTGAAGGGCTTGATGCTATAGGGAAGGCGGCACTACTGGCTGACGTGGAGATCCCGTCCTTGGTGAAGCCACCTGAAGGTGTATGGTTGTGGGTGCGTTGTGGTCGGCAAGCCCAACCACTTCACAATATCTGCTGAAATGAGGTTCTTTTGGCTCCCATTGTCGACAATGAACCGTAGCGGGGAACCCTTTACCCACACCTAGGAGTGGAAGAGATGCTCTGCCTCCTCTGGATCTTCTGGTTCCTCCTTCTGGATCTTTGTAGTGGAAATAGTGGCATTGGGCTCCGCATCAATAATCTGCTTCCCTTTTTCATTCACCTTGTCAGGTTCTGATTCAGAGTCGGAGCATGCATCTGATTTAGAAGCCCTCATCTTGGCCACCAGCGATTGCTTGGCTCGACACTCACTTGTGTTGTGACTGGAAATCTTATGGAAATCACACCACTTTCCCGTGTCCTTCTTTGGCTTCGCGGTGTTGTTCTTTGCTTGTGTCTTTGGAAGGTTGTCTTGGGCCGCCATGCCTTGGCTTTGTCCTTTGTTTTGCGGTTTGGGGGCACCTTTCTCTTGATTTTGATTCGTAGATTTAAAGTATCGCTTCTTCTGTTTGAATTTCTGCTCAATCTTGGCAGCATACCGATATGCTGTACCAAGCGAGGAGATGTCGAGGAACTCCATTTCCTCCTGAATGTATATGTGCAGACAACTGTGATACTTTAGCACCAAATGTTTCTCTGAATCTTTGATACCCAACTTTGTGCGCAGGGTATGGAACAAATTCGTTAGCTCATGCACATCTTGATCCCTTTATTGCCGCATCGTGGTCCATTGTATGTACTTGTCCTCATAGCTCCCCATGGGATAGTATTGTTCCTTGATGGCATCTCGGAAATAATTCCAAGTAGGTACGACTGAGAACAGAGAGGGTTCTATCTCATCCTTTTTCTCATAGTAGGTTTCCCACCAGTCCTTGACATGGGGGGTAGCTTTGAGGAGTGCAAAAATAATCTTCTCCCGGTCAGAAAAGTCATGAACCGAAAAATATCCTTCTAATAGATTCAACCATCTATCTACGACATCTGCATCTATTTGACCCTCAAATATGGGAATGTCAAAGTTTACTTGTACCTTAAAGGGAGTCACGCCTCCAGAGTAGCTGCTAGATGCAGATGCGCCGTCAGTGGGCAGTCGTTGAACGATTTGGGAAAAGTTATCCATCATCACGTTCCTTTGTTTTTCAAGGGCCTCCTCGAGCAATATTTTGATAGGATATCCTGCTCCCTCATCTTTCTTTTCATCCCCCATGGGCGTCCATCGGGGTTTACGAGGCTGATCTTGCAAAGGTTCCACCAGATCGAGCCCTAACTCCTTATACCCTGACCTCGTTGGGGACATGCAAAGAAGGATCGAGAAAAAGAAAATCGCTTTGATACCATTGATCCGGATTTATGCAGGAACACAACAAAATACAAAAATAGCCATAAACATAGAAATACAACGGAAATAAGGCTTCATTTCATTAATATAAAATCACATAAATATGCTTACAAACATGATGGAAGTAAAATAGCTAGGGTGCTGGTAGCGAATCTCTGAGAAGAGATGTGGCAACTAAGACCTGTGAACTGTGTTACAATGAGGCTCGAGGGCCTATTTATTATGGAGAAACAATGCAGAACTCTAAACGTCCAAAAAAATAACCCTAGGAGATGAAGTGCCAAAAATATGGGCCTCGTTTGGGTAAATTGGTGTTTCAACTTCCCGGGGACATAACTTCGGCATACTATCTCCGTTTGGTGCTTCAAAACGGCTTCGGAAGTTTAGGACCCGAAAAACTGCTAAAAATAGTAAGTTGTGAAAAAAACTGAAAGAGACAATGGTGGGGCCCCAAGTGGAATAGGCGGGTGGCCACCAATATCCACCTGGATTAGGTATGAACCTTAGAAATCCTTTTCTTCACTTATTTGAATAAATCCAAATTGGCTTGAGCGAACATACCGAAAATTCCAATTTTTATTTACAAGTCCAATAAAAAGCTATCCTATTTTCCTTTTCAATAAGTTAAGGTTATCGTCTTATTACCTTTGTATGTATCAAAACCTAACCTATTAATTTTGCTAAAATCCCTATACTATCTTACCTATTATATACATCATTATCCACTACTCTATTGTCCTATTGTACCTACATACCTTTACTATCTAACTACTTATCCTTATTACTCCACTACTCTATAGTATCATAATTATTTTTTTCACACTCATGACTATTCATTATATCTTTCCTCACAAGTCACTCATGAAATGCCTTTCAAACTAAGGAAAGTAGCCTCTATATTCTAATGTTCTCTATTGGAAAAGGAATACTTTATTTTCAAAATTGAAAGCCTCTGATTTAAATATACTTTACTGTTGGTGTCAACATGTAGCACCTATTTTCAAAACTTTGGCCCAAGGAATTAGGACCATGCATTGATTGCTCAATGGGCTTAGAGAGAGAAGAGGCACCGAAGTTTCTAGGCATACACCACCGTAAAAAAAATACGACACCACACTGCCTCCGTTAACAACCACATTCATAACGTGTCGCATCACAACACACATGCACCAACACCATCCCCATCGCCAGCAAGCACCAACACAACATGGTGTGCTAGAATTCACGGACACTGACAACACAGGCACATCACGCTCGAACTCGTGGTTGGAGGCACCAACAGATCCAATGAATTTTAAGCCTGATCATTTGACGATGCATATCTACACACCATGAAGCTATACAATAGAGAATCAGGTAGGGGGATGCAAAGGATGTTGAGAATTTTTTATAGCTGGAGATTAATACAAATTATCTTCTTGATAATTACTTGTGAACTTTCTTATGTTTCTTATGTCTTCTCTTAATTAATCTTTCATCAAGTAAATTATCAAAATGTATAGGACACAAACTTTTAGACAAGGGTAACACTTTTATTGTAGGAAGGTAAATCACAGATTTACCTTCCTTCCTTTACACATCAGAATTCCTTTTCTATTTTGTAGCCTTTCTTATCAATTCGCATCAATTTTCATTCATATTTGTAATTGCTGTATGACCGCAATCCTCCTTGAGAAATATACTTATCCCAACATTCTATTACATTAGATACACTCGATTATACCAACGCAAAATGATCTCACTTCTTACTGTGGTGTCTGCAATGTATATTCATACTTCATCTCTACTGTGGTAACCGCAAGATCTTCAAACTATAACAGAATCCACATTGTGTGCTGTCCATCTTATATGTGTTTGCACCATCTTCTTTGAATATACTCACTTGTCTATTTTTATATATCGGACTGTATCCTTTATTGTCTTTGCTAAGTATTTGATTTAGGGTTGACTGCATTCATTTCAGATTTATCCGCAACTCTATTCTTGTATATTCACCCAAAAATATTCCTTCCAAATGATCCGCAACATTGGTATATATACATGATTGTGTCAGCTCTTTTAGGCCCACCATCTAGCTGAGTAATAGGACGACTTGCTCATTGTGAATAGGCCGACATAAAGTGAGTTTTCTTCAATATTACAACTATCTTTCATAGTTTATTAAGGGCAATTATGAGCTAAAATTCTAGTGAGGTCTTGGAGCATGTAAGACACTTAATTACATATTCAATGATGAATACCGACCTAGTTACATTTTTCAACACTCCCTCTTAACTAGGGAGGTATTCACACAGGTACATGGTCACTTTCAAACTGAAGAATATCATAAGAAGAATCAGATTGGTAATCACATCTGTATAGCATCATATCAACTAGCATTGTTCTAGTGCAAGGCCTTGACTAACAACCCCATCTCTTCAACGAGATAATGGGCTTCAATTTTGGCGAGACACATGACTTATAGACACCTTCGTCATTTTCTCTCCAAGGTACATACTCCACCCAGGTATTCCCAAAGTATGACCTTCTTGGACTATTCTTATCTTGGGTAGCTAGCCCTCAAAGAATATCAGTCCCCGACTATTCTTATCTTGAATGCCATAACACATTCTCAAAGAGTATCGAATGCCAAATGATTACCTAATCCTCCATTCTGTCTTCCCAAGACCAGAATGATGTGTCTATCTCTCCCTCTCAACTAGGGAGGACCTATTCCACAAGGGAATGTACTCATTCCTATACGAGGAATGTACCTAAGCTCATTCTTAGGAATTACCAAGTTTCTTCCAAGTAAGAAACTTATCATCAAGCTCCCTCTTAACCAGGGAACTCCAGCAACAATGGCGAGACACCCAGTTTCTCATGAAGAATTCCTGTCCTTGATGTCATGGATTTTGATATTGAGGATTCTCCAACTTTTACCTTCATAGGGCACATATCATCCATCAATTTCATCCTGAGTCATGTTGGCTATCAGAAAGTGATTCATCAGACTTCCTTATCTGGTCCACTGTTATTCCATGCTTCTTTCCTTTGAATCATCTCCAAGGATCATGCATCCTTTCTTATGATTAGCAGCCCTGCACAAGTTTATTCAGATAAAAATATACATATGAACTTTTAGCACAAAAGTTACCTTAGTGATGATCTTTCACCATGACATCTTCCTATGGGTATCGACATCCTTCATACAGTTTGACACATCTCCTAATGATATGTTTTATGGGTATTTTTACTAGAATTTTGTTAGAGTCTACATATCCTCCCAGGAGATCTCATAGTCACATATTCTTGGCTTTTGGATGATAACTGCCTCTTAACATGGTTGCATTTCATGATCTTCTTCCTCTTTTCAAATTCCCAGGGATTTACACCATTTCTAGTTTCTCGTTCATATACAACCACCTCATATTCCATCAGGACATATTATGTTGATTTCCTCTGTTCGTGCACTGAGAGATACTCCTCCATAGATCATACTTCAGAATACATAAATTCATTACCTGCAACCATATGACATGACTTCACAACATCCAATGTTAGCATATAAATATATACACACCTCATACCCGTTTTCCCTTGAGTCATCTTGTAGCAGTTTCTCAGGAATGAAGAGCTTCATTCTCCTAGCCTGCTTCATCTATATCACATCCCATAAATGTGTTTCTATGATGTCCTTTACTCTTGATGACTGATTTTCATTAGTAATGTTATTAGAGGTTTTCCCCCAGAGCTTATTTACCAAGAGCTCCTGTCATGCTTCAATCAGGATGATACATTGCTTCCTACATAAATCAATTCCTTATTCATAAGTTTGCGTGATTTTCCTTGAAATTATTTTCTTCAGCTTCCTCCATTCTTTTCGATGATATGGGATTCCTTTATTTCTCCTATTGAGATTGTCCCTTTAGGACCATCTTTCTTGTAATGTCCATAAGTCTTCCACATTTCCTTAGCAAATGTTTGAGTCTGTTATCCTTCAACATTTTTTCCCTTGATTTGTCTTTTTCCATCTAGTATAGAGATCACAAGTTGAGTGAGGTTACGTTTGTCCATATTATTGTCTTTTCCAGATATCACAGTTGAGATCTTATGAAGATAGTCCTTCATTCTTTGATACCTCAATTTTGTGTAAATCGGGTCTAAGTGACATAACCTTATTTATTGCATAGAATAGTTCTTTCAGCTTATCATATATTCTCTTGATGTATCCAATCCTGTCATATATAGAAGGATGTAAGGACCTTGACTGATTTCATAAGAGTCCTTTAAGCCCTTCTATCCCTTTCCATGTATTCAGAAAAATCGTGATCTTCATAAACTTTTCATGACTTTACTTTCTTCGAGGACTATGACTATCCTCCTCATGCAAGGATTCTTGGTAACCCAACCAGCTTATAGATCTCCTTGCAAAAACAAAGTCATTTAACCAAATTTGATTATAGAATGAAAGATACTTTATAAGTGAAGATAAAGTCTTCAGCTTGATTTCTTTGATGGTGGTTGAGAAAAGATGTGTTGATGATCTTCTTCAAGGGTAAGGATTAGATCCTTTTTGTAATGATGATACAGCCTTCTTTTGGTTGTCTATTTCTTGTGCTATTTCTATCATGAAACCGAGGTCTCATTTTGGTACTGAAATCGTTCTTAAGATAACACTATATTATTGTGAGATGTTATTGAGGGAGAGCACTGAGACTTTTGTTGAGTCCTCATTATTATCATCACTGTTGTCATACCGAATCTGCATCTCTGTAATATGATCCAACCAACTTTTTGTTACTGAGGAATATTACCGGAATTTTTTGATCTTTGTAATGTGGGTTCATTTCTACAATAGCCAGTTGTTATGATGACATCTGTCACTGTCTCTCCTCTTTAATTTATCAAATACTTCTTAAAATTCCTTGTAATATCCCTACCTTCGTTGTCAAAAAATATTAAGTACTGTATTCCTTACTTAAATGAGGACTAGCCCGAGACGTAGTCTTGTTCTTCGGCAATTCAGATGTATGGATATTGTTCTAAACCGAGATCTTTTGACCCAAACAGATATCACTTATTTCTATGCTATACTTCTCCTCTCCTTTGCTATATTGTCTCTTATTTATGCATCCAAAAAACAAACCATTTTTCACATCCTTCTTCAGATCCTTGTCCGAACTATGGAATCCATCAGAGAGCCTCAGAGGATGATCCGAACTGTTCTGTGAAGACTGCGGGGGTATATGCTCCTTCTTTGATTGCCACCTTGGCTCTGAAACCATGTTGAGAATTTTGTATAGCTGGATATTAATACAAATTCTCTTCTTGATAATTACTTGTGACCTTTCTTATGTTGCTTATGTCTCCTCTTAATTAATATTTCATCAAGTCAATTATCAAAATGTATAGGACACAAAATTTCAGACAGGGGTAACACTTTTATTGTAGGAAGGTAAATCACAGATGTACCTTCCTTCCTTTACACTTCAAAATTCCTTTTCTATTCAGGAGCCTTTCTTATCAATTCACATCAATTTGCATTCATATTTGTAATTGCTGTATGACCGCAATCCTCCTTGAGAAATATACTTATCCCAACACTGTATTACATTAGATACACTCGATTATACCAACACAAAATGATCTCACTTCTTACTGTGGTATCCGCAATGTATATTCATACTTCATCTCTACTGTGGTAACCGCAAGGTCTTCAAACTATAACATAATCTGCATTGTGTGCTGTCCATATTATATATTTCTACACTGTCTTCTTTAAATATCCGCACTTGTCTCTTTTTATATATCAGACTGTATCCTTTATTGTCTTTGCTGAGTATTTGCTTTAGGGTTGACCGCATTCATTTCAGATTTATCTGCAACTCTGTTATTGTATATTCACCCAAAAATATTCCTTCCAAATGATCTGCAACATTGGTATATATAAATGATTGTGTCAACTCTTTTAGGGCGACCATCTAGCTGAGTAATAGGCCGACTTTATCATTGTGAATAGGCCAACATAAAGTGAGTTTTCTTCAATATTACAGCTTGTATTTCATAGTTGATTGAGGGAAATTATGAGCTAAACTTCCAGCGAGGTCTTGGAGCATGTAAGACACTTAATTACATAGTCAATCATGAAGACCGACCTAGTTACATTTTTCAACACTCCCTCTTAACTAGGGAGGTATTCACACAGGTACATGGTCACTTTCAAACTGAATAATATCATTGGAATAATTGGATTAGTAATCGCATTTGTATAGCATCATATCAACTGGCATTGTTTTAGTGCAAGGCCTTGAATAATAGCCCCATCTCTTCTACGAGACAATGGGCTTCAATGCTGGCGAGACACATGACTTATAGACACCTTCGTCATTGTCTCTCCAAGGTACATACTCCACCCGGTTATTCCCAAAGTATGACCTTCTTGGACTATTCTTATCTTGGGTAGCTAGCCCTCAAAGAATATCGTTCCCCGACTACTCTTATCTTGAATGCCCTAACACATTATCAAAGAGTATCGAATGCCAGATGATTACCCAATCCTCCATTCTGTCTTCCCAAGACCAGAATGATGTGTCTATCTCTCCCTCTCAACTAGGGAGGACCTATTCCACAAGGGAATGTACTCATTCCTATACGATGAATGTACCTAAGCTCATTCTTAGGAATTACCAAGTTTCTTCCAAGTAAGAAACTTATCATCAGGCTCCCTCTTAACCAGGGACCTCCAGCAACAATGGTTAGACACCCAGTTGCTCATGAAAAATTCCTATCCTTGATGTCATGGATTTCGATATTGAGGAATCTCAAACTTTTAGCTTCATAGGGCACAGATCATCCATCACTTTCATCCTGAGTCATGTCAGCTATTAGAAAGTGATTCATCAGAATTTCTTATCTGGTCCACTATTATGCCATGCTGATTTTCTTTGAATCATCTCCAAGGATCATGCATCCTTTCTTATGATTAGTAGCCCTGCACAAGTTTATTCAGATAAACATATACATATGAACTTTTAGCACAAAAGTTACCTTAGTGATGATCTTTCACCATGACATCTTCCTGTGGGTATCGACATCCTTCATACATATTGACGAATTTCCTAATGATATGTTTTATCAAGGGTCTTTTTACTAGACTTTTGTCAGAGTCTACATATCCTCCTAGGAGATCTCATAGTCACAACTTCTTGGCTTCCGGATGATAACTACCTCTTGACATGGTTGCATTTCATGATCTTCTTCCTCTCTGCACATTCCCGGGGATTTACACTCTTTCTAGTTTCTCGTTCATATACAACCACCTCATATTCCATGAGGAAATATTATGTTGATTTCATCTGTCCGTGCACCGAGAGATATTCCTCCATAGATCATACTTTAAAATACAGAAATTCATTACCTCCAACCATATGCCATGACTTCACAACATCCAATGTTAGCATATAAATATATACACACCTCATACCCTTTTTCCTTTGAGTCATCCTGTAGCAGTTTCTCAGGAATCAAGAGCTTCATTCTCTTTTCCTGATTCATCTATATCACATCCCAAAAATGATTTCCATGATGTCCTTTTCTCTTGATGACTTATTTTCATTAGTAATGTTGTTAGAGGTTTTCCCCTGGAGCTGATTTACCAGGAGTTCCTGCCATGCTTCAATCAGGATGCTACATTTCTTCCAATAGAAATCAATTCCTTATTCATAAGTTTGCGTGATTTTCCTTGAACTTATTTTCTTCAGCTTCCTCCATTATTTCGATGATATGGGCTTCCTTTCTTTCTCCTATTGAGATTGTCCCTTTAGGACCATCTTTCTTGTAATTTCATAAGTCTTCCACATTTCCTCAGCAAATGTTTGAGTCTTTTATCCTTCAACATTTTTGCCCTTGATTTATATTTTTCCATATAGTATAGAGATCACAAGTTGAGTGAGGTTACGTTTTTCCACCTTATTGTCTTTTCCAGATCTCACAGTTGAGATCTTATGAAGATAGTCCTTCATTCTTTGATACCTAAATTTTGTGTAAATCGGGTCTAAGTGACATAACCTTATTTATTGCATAGAATAGTTCTTTCAGCTTATCATATATTCTCTTGATGTATCCAATCCTGTCATATATAGAAGGATGTAAGGAATTTGACTGATTTCACAAGAGTCCTTTGAGCCCTTCTATCCATTTCCAGGTATTCAGATAAATCGTGACCTTCATAAAATTTTCATGACTTTACTTTATTCGAGGACTGTGACTATCCTCCTCATGCAAGGATTCTTGGTAACCCAACCAACTTATAGATCTCCTTGCAAAAACAAATCAATTTAACCAAATTTGATTATAGAATGAAAGATACTTAATTGATAAGTGAAGATAAAGTCTTCAGCTAGATTTCTTTGATGGTGGTTGAGAAAAGATGTGTTGATGATCGTCTTCAAGGGTAAGGATTAGATCCTTGTTGTAATGATGATAAAGCCTTATTTTGGTTGGATATTTCTTGTGTTATTTCTGTCATGAAACCGAGGTCTTATTTTGGTACTAAAATCGTTATTAAGATAACACTATATTATTGTGATATTTTATTGAGGGAGAGCACTGAGACTTTTCTTGAGTCCTCATTCTTATCATCACTGTTGTCGTACCGAATCTTCATCTCTGTAATATGGTCCAAACAAATTTTTGTTACTGAGGAATATTACCGGAATTTTGTGGTCTTGTAATGTGGGTTCATTTCTACAATAGCCAGTTGTTATGATGACATTTTTTATTGTCTCTCCTCTGTCATTTATCACAGACTTAACATTCCTTGTAATATCCCTACGTTCGTTGTCAAAACATCTTAAGTACTGTATTCCTTACTTAAATGAGGACTAGTCCGAGACGTAGTCTTTTTCTTCGGCAATTTAGATGTATGGATATTGTTCTGAACTGAGATCTTTTGACCCAAACAATTATCACTTATTTCTGCGCTATACTTCACCTCTCCTTTGCTATATTGTCTCTTAGCTATGCATGCAGAAAACAAACCCTTTTTCACATCCTTCTTCAGATCCTTGTCCAAACTGTGGAATCCATCGGAGAGCCTCAGAAGATGATCCAAACTGTTCTGTGAAGACTGCGGGGGTAGATGCTCCTTCTTTTACTTCCACCTTGGCTCTGAAACCATGTTGAGAATTTTTTATAGTTGGAGATTAATACAAATTCTCTTCTTGATAATTAATTGTGAGCTTTCTTATGTTGCTTATGTCTTCTCTTAATTAATCTTTCATCAAGTAAATTATCAAAATGTACAGGACACAAACTTTTAGACAAGGGTAACACTTTTATTGTAGGAAGGTAAATCGCAGATTTACCTTCCTTCCTTTACACTTCAAAATTCCTTTTCTATTCTGGAGCCTTTCTTATTAATTCACATCAATTTGCATTCGTATTTGTAATTGTTGTATGATCACAATCCTCCTTGAAAAATATACTTATCCCAACGCTGTATTACATTAGATACACTTGATTATACCAACGCAAAGTGATTGCACTTCTTACTATGGTGTCCGCAATGTATATTCATACTTCATCTTTGTTGTGGTAACCGCAAGGTCTTCAAACTATAACAAAATCTACATTGTGTTCTATCCATATTATATGTGTCTGCAACGTCTTCTTTAAATATCTACACTTGTCTCTTTTTATATATCGGACTGTATCCTTTATTGTCTTTGCTGAGTATTTGCTTTAGGGTTGACCACATTCATTTCAAATTTATCCACAACTCTGTTGTTGTATATTCACCCAAAAATCTTCCTTCCAAATGATCCGCAACATTGGTATATATACATGATTGTGTCAACTCTTTTAGACCGACCATCTAGCTGAGTAATACACTGACTTGCTCATTGTGAATAGGCCGACATAAAGTGAGTTTTCTTCAATATTACAGCTTGTCTTTCATAGTTTATTGAGGGCAATTATGAGCTAAAATTATAGCGAGGTATTGGAGCATGTAAGACACTTAATTACATAGTCAATCATGAAGACTGACCTAGTTACATTTTTCAACAAAGGAGGCCACACGTCAGTCCCTTAGCCCCCTCACACACCTCTGCGAATTTTAAACGCTGCAACCCTAGACATGCAAGACGCTGCCATGTGCCCTTCCCATCTGTAGCCAACCCATCATCCTTATACCAAATCAACCCACATGCAACCCAATCACTCGACACATGTCTGTCCTGCCATCGAGTCAACCTCCACCTATATGGTCCCATCTCTGGCTCATGTTAGCCCGACATCACCGCAACCCCAATCGATATATACATTGGTAGATCAGATGGTGGTGAGAGCCTTTAATCTGAAGTTTATTGAGGCTCCACGTTGTGAACCTGTGTGAGTGATAACATGGCGGAGGGGTACAATGAGTGCCACTTTCTATCTCCTTGTGTATTCCACGTGACCCCAAAATTTTTAAAGCCCTACCTATTGAGCATGCGAGAAGGTGCCATGTGGCTCTTCACGCATGCTTCTCATGTACTGTCTCGTCACACATTGTCTAATCATTTATTTTCGAGTCATATCCACTTGTCATATAGCTACCCATCATTCGACTTGCCACGCTTGCCTAATCACCATGCATAGTCATTTTTCCACGTGATTGGCCCCACATCTTGCTAATGACAACATGACGTCATCTGAACATTATGGGTCGTTGTTTATGTGATTTGTTCACAAATATTGATAGAAAATATAGGCAAAGTTAATATTGGATAGAATAACTGGGACTTGAAATGAGACCATAACCCAATTTATATAAAGTTATCATGGTTAGAAGAAAGGAAACATAAGAGAAAAACCCAATGCTCTCGGAAATCACAACCAAGGGGAAAAATTCTTCTAACACAAGAAAATTGTACTATCTTCAAGATAATGATGGAGAGATTAATTCAAAAAGAGAAAACTGGTTTCCAAAGCTTCAACAGTTATGAGTTAACAAATATAATTCAAAGGGAACTTGAGAAGTGAAAAAGAGAAAAAAATAGGAAATCATAATCAAATTGTTTTCCTATAAATGCTTGGTTTGATGAGGAATTCAAAATGGCAAGGAGAACCTTGAAAAAAATAGGCAAGGAGAAGACGAATGTAAAGTTATATAAGCAGATACTAAAAAGGAAAAAAGGCGAGTTCATGCAAACAAGGCGAGAAGAGTTAATATAGCTAGGCAGGAATAACCCAAATATTTTCTGGCAGGAGCCTCAACCAAGGAAGAAGAAAATCGAAAATAATATTACAACCAATCAATGGTTTGAATATGCAAGATGCTCTATGAGAAAGAATCAGAGGCTGAGCCTCCCCCGTGGCTCAACACAGCTACAAAGCTCTTCACATTACATGAGGTGGAGATTGGAATTAAGATGCTGAAAATAGGAAAGGAAAAAGAATTGGTTGAACTTCATGAAGAGTATCTAAAATGGGGAATGAACACTCTTGCACTGCACATCATGGAAATATTCAAAACATCATTCAACAAGGATTCCCAAGAGACTGGACAACTAACATAGCAATACCCCTTTTTAAAAGTGGAGACACTAATAATCCTTCTAATTATAGAACCATTATGATCAATCCTTTGCTTTCAAAGCTTTTCAGAAGCATGGTAGAAAATATAATCAGTAAGTGGGAAGAAATAAAAGAAAAGAGGGAAAAAGGACAAGCGGGTTTCAGGCCGAAGCATTCTATAGTGGATCATGACATCATGTTGAGACACATTATTGAAAAGGTTTGGGGGGATAAAGAAGAAGGTTTCTGCTGTTTTTTTGACTTCAAAAAGGCATTTGACATAGTCCCTAAAGATAATTTGTGGCGTAGAATGTAAGAACTTGAAATTCTTTGCATTATAGAGCTGTTTTCCATAGACTTTATGAAGAGGTGAAAGTCAAAATTAGAACCTGAATGGGTATTTCAGAAAGCTTTGGAAGTGACATTGGAGTCAAGAAAAGTTTCCCTCTATCCCTAGTACTCTTTTTGGTTTATATATTGATAAACTGGAAGCGTGGCTAAATTTGCAAGGTGGGGATGGTGTTCGGTTGGGGGAGTTTGTGATAAAGCTTCTTTTATATGTTGATGATCTTTTATTGATTTCTAAATCGGCCCATGGATTGTAGATGCACCTATATGACCTTGAGCGATTTTGTAGAGAAGTGGGGATGCAAGTCAATATTAGCAATACCAAGATAATGATTTTCTCTTATAAAAGGAAGTAGAGTCAACATACGTTCTTCTTTGAGGCAACATTACTGAAGAAGTAAATGAGTACAAATACCTCAGGATTGATTTCAACAACAAACTTAATTGGGAGGCCTGCAGAAAGAAGAGAATCTTAGGAGGGTGGAGAGCATTATATGCTCTTCAAAACAGATGTAGAGAGGCAGAGTTATGGGATTGGAAAATGATTAAAGAGCTTTTTGGATTCCTAGTTTGTCCAGTGATGCTATATGGGTGTGAATTGTGGGATAGTGTTTAGCCAATTTAATGTCTTAAATTGTTAAACATAATTTATCAATCGATGTTTGTAATCTGATGAAGTGTGGTGCACCATATATGCTTATTTAACCTTCTTCTTACTACATTGTATACATTTTTATGTTGTTTTGGGGGATTTAGTTTTTTATGTCTAAGTGTTAATTTTAAGAAATGAAAACTATGAAATGAATCAACTGAATCTAATGAAATTTAAATGTTAAAAACTAACTTTGAAAGAAGGAAGAAAATGAAGTGTTCTTGAACTATTATAATTTGCAAAAAAATGAATCAAACTTTAGATGGTTAGAATCTGATCTAAAAACATAGTGTCTATTCTAATGACTTTGAGCTTTTGAAGATTAAAGTTAATTCTAATCTATCTTAACTTAGTTCTACTCCATGGATTGAAACATGAATCTTATGACTGAGAATTGAAATGACAATGCTATTCTAAATGAAAGCAGATTCAAAAGGAAAAACAACTATTGTATGATCATTTACCCAAGCATTCAATATGGAAATATGACAGAGTTACCCTCTTGACATGATTTGCAAGCAATTTATTACATTTTAGTTTTGAAAATTAAATCTAAGAAAGCATTTAAATAACATGTAAAGAAAAACTCAATTATTGTATAGGTTAAATACCCAAGCATCCAATTTGGAAGTATGACAGAGTTGGCATGATTTACAAGCATTCAATTATACATTTAACTAAGGATCTAATCTAGGAAAGAAGTGCAAAGGCATGTAAAGGAAAAATCAATTATTGCATAGGTTAAATACTCAAGAATCCAATTTGAAAGTATGACAAAGTCATCTTCTTGGCATGATTTACGAGCATCCAATTATACATATAGGATCTGATCTAAGAAAGTAGTGTAAAAACATGTAAAGAAACTAAACAACTATGAGCTCTATTGCCTCGAACATAATCCAATTGGAAAATAGAAGAATCTACTTTCTTGAGATGTTTTAGGAAAGCAAAGATTACACAGTCATTATATAATTAATAATAAGAAAGATTTCATAAATTTAATCTATGATATTAATCTAAAAGCTGCAACGCAATATGAATCTACTTATGAATTAACAAAAACAGAGCAAATGAAATTGAACTTAAACAACTAATGAAAAACCACCTCTTGTGCAGGGTCCCTCTACGATAGAATAGGTTGAGATCCTAGTAGGCTATATGCGCATTAAGAAGAAACTGGAACCACGAACACGATATTTTTATTATGAAAAAGACAGTCTAATGCATACACAACTTTTACAGAAAATTAAGACTGTCTTCGGTCTTCACACAACCGGTATTTAAACAAAATAAAATGTAACTGTTAAGAGCTAATTCTGCCTACAAATGGCGATTATAACCGAAAAACATAGAAGCAAATTCTAAATGGTTAACTCTTGATTTTCTACGTCAGAGAAAATCAAGAGTTCTTCACTCTCGACTTACATCCTTTGACCGTAATTTTAACACGATCACAGGCACCTTTTTTTGTCGATTTCGACCAGGTGGATAGGACGAAATCCTTATATGGATAATTCTGGAGATGCCCATGTGGCTCGTTCCTTTATTCGCTCCTCAGAACCTATCAAACCATAAAAGTAGCTGCAGAATAGCCTGTGTTCTGTAGCTGAGTTACAAAAATTCATTCAAATAACAAGAACATCAAAATATAACATAGAAATCATTCAAATGCATTCTCTGAAATAAAACATGTCATTTATCATTGATTGGAGTGTATGGATTTATGAAAACGTAGGGAAAAGTAATGAGAAATAATGTAAGATAAAGGACAATTCCGAGGTTCAACATACCCCCACTGAGAAGCCATTGCATGTCCTCATGCAATTTATCAAAAAACTGAACTTGCTTCTCCTATTGCATTTGTTCAGACACTTCTGCCAATACATCCAGTTTTCTTTTCCTGCTTTTCATTGAAGTGACTGGCATCCTGGGTTTCCTCGTAAGGAGTTTGTATTGAGATTGATGACTACCCTGTTCAGTGATTTGTTCTTTCTTTTTAACTTTCTGTTCTTTTTGTACCACAGTCCCAAGTGCAGGATGGTATTTTCACTAATGACTTTCTCCAATTGGTTCTGCTGCTTTAAAGCTTCATTCTCCTGTTTAATATGCCTATTCAATATCTCTAGCTCATAGATTTCATGTTTAAGGATGTTAACTAGAGGTTCTTGTGGATTGATAGGCAGTTCTAGATTCATTGCTGTATTCATTTTCTCCACTGACTCTATGTAGTCATATATCTCTTGCTGTACTGGGTCTATGCCTAGATATCTTCTGCTGGGATTGCCTTCAAAATTATGTATAGGAGAATTTATAGGGCTATGTGGAGGATAGATATTGATGGGAGATGGTACTGGAGGTTCTTCCTCTAAATTCATAAACTCTGTTTCTTGTGGTAATGTCTTCTTCATTGACCCTTGAAGTCTAGAGCTTCTCCTCGTCTGTAGAGAGTTCAAGTTTTCTTCACTTGTAACCTTACTCTTTTTTTTTCTGTTTTACCTCATGTCTTAACTCTACTCTGCTTCTTGTTCTTCATCAGTTCTGTAAGGGTGATTTAATCATCATTTTGCTGTAGTGGAGTTGCAGGTCTGTCTTCAATGCTTGTACCAATCTTCTTTCTTCTACTTTTCCTAGTCTTGTCTTCCTTAGGCTGCTCTGGCTCATCTTGGAAATGGTTTCTAATTAGAAAATTCTCCCAAGAATCTCTTATACTTTTCAAATGAAATTCAAGAAGTATTTTTACCAACCCATGATGGTGCATAGTGTTTTCTATAAAATGAATTCTCTTTTGTACTTTTGTAGAAATTATTTTTAACTTGTTTAGTAAAAAGAAAGGAAGATTTATTTCACTATCATCGAAAAAGTTCATCAACAATTGAATATGATACACAAAAATGTAGCCAAATATTCCTTCACAAGTGATAAACTTCTATAAAATTAAAATCACGTTCCTCCATTTGTTCTTTAGTGCTGAGCTAGGAATGCCCTTTTTGTAAACAGAAGTATCCATACCTGTATTTTTGAGGATAACTCTCCATGCTTCACTATGAAATTCTTTGTTTTTAAACCACCTTTCACCGAATTTTGGGAGCTCTGTGGATTTAGCTATGAATGCCTCGGTCACTGCAAATTTGATGTCTCCTATTTCGACTTCCGTTCCATCAAAAGAAATCGTGAAAGACTTAGTGATTTCTTTATGGAAACCATAAAAAATTTCTATGAATTTGAGCCATTTAGCCTTTTGTAGCATCTCTTTGATCTGAGGATAACCCTTCATGTACTTAGCTCCCACTGGCTCAGTCCTGACTATCAAACCCATGTCTCCTGTCGTGAAGTGTCTAGCCTTCAGAATTATCCTTCTCTGTCTGAAGTGAATTGAGTTACGGATCTGGTGAAGGACGTCGAGGGTTTGTAGGAATGAATGAGATGGATATTTGATGGGGTTTTAAGAAATGTAGATGGATAGGTTACGACAACAAGACGTGACTGTTTAATCATAAATGGGGGAGGTCGTTGTGGACCGTTATGAAACATGATGCAGATGATGTGGCCGATCTATGACATAATAGGAGTCCAAATAAAATCAAATGATGACATGTTGAGGTAGCATATGATCATCTACGTTATACATGCTAATGTTTTTAACCTTGTTATTTAAATAAATTATGTAACTTACCTTTAGAACTAACATTTGTTGCTATTTCCTTGGTGTTGATTCTTCAAGTATCCTTTAGCATGATGATCTTCAAATGGAGTTCTTAATTTCCTCTGCTCAATATTCTTTCTTCAGTAGGCTGTAAAAATGTGATAGAGCTACAAAATGTGGTATCAACTACAAAATGGAATGTCAGCTGCAGAATGGAATGTTAGCTACAAAATGGAAGTAGTTCTGTACTACTTTTTATTGTTTTTTAGAAAAGAAAGGGAACACATTTTTTTTGGGATTTTTAAAAATGGAATGGAAAATATAAGATCCCAGAATTCTAATTTTCATCCTATATTTCTATATAAGGATGCCAATCATTGATTGGTTTTCACACACACACACACATACACACACACACACACACACACACATATATAGAGAAGAAGAATACTTCTTCTTCCCCAAATTAGTCTTTTTATTTTTCCTATCTAAAAAAAAAAAGAGGGAGAATATATATATATTTTTTCTCTTTTTTATTATTATTATTTTAGATAGGAAAAATAAAAATACTAAGTTGGGGAAGAAGAAGGATTCTTCTTCACTAACTTCATATTAGTATTATCTTGGAAAACTTTGATAAACTCTTCTCTTGAAATTGACTTATGATAGACTTTTAAATCGATGTTCATTCACAAGAAGAGGTACCTTTTCTTCATTAATTGTCCTTATCCTGTCCGCTCCACTGTCAAAGAATTTTTAAATCTCATAAGGTCCAAGCCAATGAGTCTGAAACTTTCCTTGAAAGTATTTGAACTTTGAATTGAACAAAAGTGCCAAATCCCTTTTTTGAAAATTTTTCTCCTTGATATATTTATCATGCCATTTGGACCTTTTCTACTGGTTCTTTGAACTGCATCTTGCCTTATTTCATAAATCACATTAACTTGCTTCTAAGCTTCCGATAAATCAAGCCCCAATTGGACTGCCATCTTGAAGGTTTGGATCTGAAATTCTATAGGAAATATGACTTGCATCCCATAAACAAGTTTATAGGGAGTATGTCCTGTTGCATTCCTCCATGTGGTATGGTAGGCCCATAAGGCCTCAGGAAGCCTCTCTGCCCAATCTCTCCTATGTAGATGTACAGTATTAGTGAGAATTCCTTCGATCACTTTATTGGTAGACTCCACTTGACCATTTTCTTGTGGATGATAAGGAGTGGATTTTCTATGCTTGATCTTGTAGTTCTCCATGAGCTTTTCCACCAAATTGGATGTAAAATGGGATCCCTGATTTGTCACAATTTCTCTTGGGACACCAAAAATAGTGAGGATATCATCAAAAAGAAATTTAACTACAATTTTTTTCATTAGCTAAAGAAAGTGCTTAAGCCTCTACCTATTTAGTGACATAATCAATACATACTAGAATATATTTATTTTGATTAGATGGTCGATTGATTGGTCCACCAAAATCCAAGGCCCATTTTTCAAATGGTTCGATGAATACCTGAGGTTGTAATGACATTTCATCTATAGGAATAGGCTTCCCCATTCTTTGACAGATGTCACACCTTTTGACATACTCCCTGGTATCTTTAAAGATGGATGGCCAAAAATATCCTAAAAGAAGGATTTTATAGGTTGTCCTCTAATCAACAAAGTGTCCAACAAAGGGTTAATCATGACATGCCTTGATAATCTCAGGCATTTCATATTCTTGAACACACCTTCTGATAATGAGATCTGGACCTGTTTTATACAATTCATCATTAATCCATGAGTAAAATGCACTTGTTTGAATAATTATTCTTCTCTCTAGGAAAAAAGTGTGTAGGTAACTTTCCTGTGACTAAGTAATTATCAATATATACAAACCAAGGAGTTTTAATAGTTACTACAAAAAGATATTCATCAGGAAAATTATCCTCAACTGGAGTATCATTTTTGATATTTTGAATTCTAGACAAGAAATCAACATCTGTTGTTTTTTTTTCCAAGTCAGTCTAGAACAATGATATTGAATTCTTGCAGGAGTAATAACCATCTTGTGACTCTGCCAATAGTAATAGATTTTTTCATTAAATATCTAATTGCAGAGTGATATGTATGAATAAAGGTTTCATAGTCGGTGATATAATGTCTAAATTTATTGATAGCATGAACAACAACTAGGAATTCTTTTTCAGTTACTATGTAATTTAACTCAGTAGGAGTCAATTTTTTTCTTGTTTAATAGATGGCATATGGGATCAAATATTTTTGTCCTAATAAAACTCCAAGAGCTGTATCTGAAGCATCTGTTGAAATGTGAAAAGGTAGTTTCCAATTTGGACCTCTTAAAATGGGTGTTTCAGAAATTTTTGTTTATAAAGTTTCAAATGCTAATTGGAAATCATGATTCCAATTGAATTCACAATCTTTGGTAAGAAATTTGAAGACTGGGGATGCTATTTCAATGACGTTTTCTATAAATCTTCTATAATACCCTGTGAATCATAGAAAACTTCTAACATCCTTTTGACAACTTGGAATTGATAATTTGGAGATGACTTCAACTTTAGATGAATCAACTTTAATTCCATCTCCTGAAATGTGATGTCCTAAAACAATTCCTTCAGTAAACATCATAAAACATTTTTCATGACTTAATGAAATATTTGCTTCTTTACATATTTTAAGAACCTTTTCCAAATTTTCTAAAGCTTCTTCAAATGAATTACCGTAAACTGTAAAATCATCCATATATACCTCTACAAAATCATGTATTAGACCATAAAAAATTCCTAGTACTTCCCTTTGGAATGTTGCAGGTGCACTGCACAAACCAAAAAAAAGTAATCGGTAGGCATAAGTTCCACATGGACAGGTGAATGTGGTTTTATCTTGGTCTTTAGGTGCTACTTGAATCTGATTGTAACCACTAAAACCATCCAAGAATGAGAAATACTTCTTACCTGCTAATGTATCCAATACTTGAGCTATAAAAGGTAAAGGAAAATTATCTTTTCGGCTAGATTTATTTAACTCTTGATAGTCAATGCATACCCTCCACGTGCCATTCTTTTTAGGTACAATCACTAAGGGAGAAATCCGCTGACTGTCTGAAATTGGGTAAATGAAGTTCACATTCAACAATTTTTGCAATTCTTTTTTCACAATTTCCCTAAGATTTGGATTCATCCTTCTTTGAGGTTGTCTGATAGGTTTACAATTTTCCTCAATGTAGATGTGATATATATAAGTCTTAGGACTAGTTCCTTTCATGTCAATGTATTCCCATGCATATGCAGAAGGATGTTGTTGTAATGTTTTGATTAAATTTTCCTGTTGTAGTCTTTCCAAGTTTTTGTTTATATTCAAAGATTTTCCCAGAAATATTTCAACTGTAGAATTACCAAACTCTTCCATAGAGTATAGAGACATTTGCCTGGATGAAAAATATTTAATATTGCATTGTTCTTGAAATTGATCATGTTCATATTCTGAAGATGATTCAAAATTTTCTATTGAATTTAAGATTTGAATATCTTCACTAATGTTTGAAATAGTAAAGAGAGGTTGTATATCATTGTCATCATCAATCCATTCTCCATCTTCTAATTCCGTGATTTTTTTTGTTGGAGTATACAGAGTGAATTTATTTTTTGAGTTACCATAAGAGATATACATGTCACCAGATCTACAACTAATAAAAGCATCAACTATAGTCAATCAAGGTATTTCTAATATTAATGGATGTCCTCCTAGATTATTCTTGGGAGTTAAAATCATAAAATCGACAGGATACTCCCAAGAGTCTAAGGATACTGAAATATCTTCTAATACACCATCTGACTTGATTACATATCTGTCTGCTAATTGAAGTAATGTAGGTGTATACTGAAGATTTGGAAGCTTGAGTTGCTCCATAGTTTGTTTTCTCATGATGTTTATAGCTACTCCTAAATGAATCAATGTATTTGAAATTTCAATACCAATGATATGTGTTTTTACAACTGGACTTCCTGGATCTAAATATTTTTGTATGGCAATTTTTCCCATCATAGTGTCTGCAATTTTTCCTACTAGTTGAATTCTTTTTATTTCTTTTGTTTTTCTTCCTGGTTTCTTCATGATCAACTCTTTTATTGTTTTGGCTAGAATTGGAATCTCTTTAATGGCCTGTAGCAAAGGAATTTTGATACAAACATTTTTCAATTCATCTAGAAAATCATAATTGGGCAACATTATATGTTTTTCTATCCCTCTATCAACTTGTAATCTTTAAGGAAAATGAGGGTTAGAAATAGATACTGATGGTTGCTCTATGATAGGAGTTGAGTTTGTTGGTTCTTTTCATTTTTCATTTTCAGAATTCTGGTTTTGAAGAGATGTTCCCTATTCAAAAATTTTATTTGGCTGTAGAGAATCTTCCTCAAAATTATCTTGTTCTTGAATAACAACCAAATGCTTTTTCCTTTCTAATATTCTACCAGATCTAAGTTGAACATCATTAAGATCTAGTGGAGTAATCATGTAAGCTGGAAATTGTTGTCCTTCTATAATGTAAGCATTTTGAGGATTTTTATTATTGGGTTTTGGCAATGGTTGGGCAGGTAGTTGATTTGGTCTTTGTGGAAATGGTAATGAGAGTTGTAGATTTTGGTTTTGGAGTTGGGGTTGTTGATTTTGTTGAGGAGTATAGTTTGGATAGAATGGAGGACATTGGTAGTATTGAGAATACCTACCATATGGATTTTGCATTCCTTGTGCCCAATATTGAGGTTGGGACCAAGGTTGTTGCCAAAAATTCCAATTATTTGGTGGGGGATGAGTATACATTTGGTTGTTAAAACCTTGAGTTTGTGGCCCCTGCCATGGTATTCTAGAGATAAAGCAAAGAGATTCTGTTGGATTTGAAGTTACTTCTTCTTGAAAAAAAACCTTAAAACCTGGAATTGAAAAGAAACTCTTAGTTTCGTGATTTTCTGAGCAAATCACATAGGTCTCTATGACTTTTACATCAAGGGGACATTCTCTTAAAGCATGCTTCTTTCTGCATTTAGGACAGAAAATAGCTAAGGTATCCGTTTCAGCTTTCTGCTTGTTTTGTAATTTAAGGGTGTCTATCTGTTCACGAAGATTCCCTAAAATGTATGTTTTCAATTCATCAAGCATATTTCCAATTTCTGCCCTACTTACTGTTCCAGTTGCAGATTTATTCACTCCAGCAAGAGAAGGATCTCTTGGATTTTTCCCAGTCTTTGATTTCCCCCCTGAGAGATGAATACATAATTCAACAATGTCAGGTAATGTGAGTTGAGAGATATTTCCCTTCCCCATCATGTTGAGAATGCTTATCCACTCATCTCTAATGGCTTTTAACAAAATAACTTTTAAAGTATCTTGATCTAAGTTATCCATTTTAGCTCTTTTAATGTTATAATTGAATCTGTCAATTAGATCCTCCAAATTCTCATTCTCGTTTTGCATCATTTTGAATACTTCATCCTAATGATTAATAGGTATGCAATAATCCAAATATCTCTCTAAAAAAGCTCGTTTAATTTCATTCCATGTCCTAATAGACTATGTGACTAAACCCATGAACCACTTTAAAGCTGCTCTTTTCAGTGTTGCAGGAAATAGCTTTAGTTTTTGAGAGTCTTGTAAGTAATCATAAGATCTACACAAAACTTCAAATTCAAACAAAAAGGTTTCAGGATCTTCACTCTTTAATCCATGGAAATTTGGAAGAATAGAGGGTGAAATATTTTTCATTGTGGCATTTTTATCCCCATTAATGATAGGAAATCCAAAAGAATGATCATTTTTCCTATTTATTCTGTTTTCTTCACCTACTTTACCTCCTCCTTTGTTACCACTACCTTGTCCTCCACCTCTTCCTCCTCCAAACAGTAAATTTCCTCCATTTAGAATTTCTCCTTCTTCTTCTACTCCTTGTCCTCTTCCTGCCATTGTAGATTCCTCAGAGCTACTATAAGGTTCTATCTGTAAAGTTAATTTCTCTTCCTCTGGTTCTTCTATCAATGGGATATTGAAGAAAGGCTCTTTTTCTTCTTCTCCACTAGGAATTTCTAACTCTTCAGCTAGAATGTGTTCTCCTGTAGAGGTGAAAAATGTTACTCCTTCTATTGGAGATCTAGGATCTTCTTCCTCTAATATTTCCTTAGTGGATGAAGTAGGAGATCCTCCTGATTGGATTTCTAACCTTAAGACTTCAGGGAGTCTATGTCTAGTGAAGTATGGAATATGAGTTTGAGATGGTGGTGTATCACTACCTGGTCTAGGTGGACTAAGTGGTGTTTTTGGAATTAAATTTCCGTCTCTAGCTATGAATCTACCCATAGAATCTCTTTCTCTACGCATATCATTTTTTTTAGATGTAAGAACTGAGGTTACCTAATTACACTTCCCCGACAATGACGCCAAAATGTTTAGCCAATTTAATGTCTTAAATTGTTCAACATAAATTATCAACCGAGGTTTGTAATCCGATGAAGTGTGGTGCACTATATATGCTTAGTTAACCTTCTTCTTACTTCGTTGTGTATCATTTTATGTTGTTTTGAGGGATTTTGTTCTTTATGTCTAAATTTTAATTTTAAGAAATTAAAACTATGAAATGAATCAACTGAATCTAATGAAATTTAAATGTTAAAACCTAAATTTGAAAGAAGGAAGAAAATGAAGCATTCTTGAACTATTCTAATTTGCATAAAAATGAATCAAACTTTAGATGGTTAGAGTCTGATCTAAAAACATAGTGTCTATTCGAATGACTTTGAGCTTTTGAAGATTAAAGTTAATTCTAATCTATCTTAACTCAGTTATACTCCATGGATTGAAATATGAATCTTATGACTAAGAATTGAAATGACAATGCTATTCTAAATGAAAGTAGTTTCAAAACAAAAAGCAACTATTGTATGATAAATTACCCAAGCATTCAATATGGAAGTATGACAGAGTCACCCTCTTGACATGATTTACAAGCAATTGATTACATTTTAGTTTTGAAAATTTAATCTAAGAAAGCATTTAAATAACATGTAAAGAAAAACTCAACTACTGTATAGGTTAAATACCTAAGCATCCAATTTTGAAGTATGACAGAGTCATATTCTTGGCATGATTTACAAGCATTCAATTATACATTTAACTGAGGATCTAATCTAGGAAAGCAGTGTAAAGACATGTAAGGGAAAACTCAATTATTGCATAGTTTAAATACTCAAGCATTCAATTTGGAAGTATGACAGAGTCATCTTATTGGCATGATTTACAAGCATCCAATTATACATATAATTGAGGATTTGATCTAAGAAATCAATGTAAAAACATGTAAAGAAACTAAAAAACTATGAGCTCTATTGCTTCAAATATAATCCAATTGGAAAATAGAAGAATCTAATTTCTTGAGATGTTCTAGGAAAGCAAATATTACATAGTCATTCTAAAACTAATACTAAGAAAGCATTCATAAATTTAATCTATGATATTAATCTAAAGGCTGCAACGCAATATGAATCTACTTATGAATTAACAAAAACAGAGCAAATTAAATTAAACTTAAATAACTAATGAAAAACCTCCTCCTGTGTAGGGGCCCTCTACCACATAATAGGTTGAGATCCTAGCAGACTATACGCGAATTATGAAGAAACTGGAACCACGAACATGATCTTCATATTATGAAAAAGATAGAGTCTAATGCATACACAATGTTTACAGAAAATGAAGTCTGTCTTCGGTCTTCACACAACCGGTATTTAAAAAAAATAAAATGTAAATGTCAGGAGATAATTCCGCCTACAGATGGAAATTACAATAAAAAAACATATAAGTAAATTAAAAATGGTTAACTCTTGATTTGATACGTTAGAGAAAATCAAGAGTTCTTCGCTCTCTGCTTACGTCCTTTGACCATACTTTGACGACACTCACATACACCTTTTTCTGTCGATTTTGACTAGGTGGATAGGAAGAAATCCACATATGGATCATTTTGGAGATGCCCATGTGTCTCGTTCCTTTATTCGCTCCTCGGACCCTATCAAACCATAAAAGTAGTTGCAGAAACAAAAATTAGATGCAGAATAGGCTGTGTTCTGTAGTTGAGTTACAAAAATCCATTCAAATAACAAGAACATCGAAATATAACATAAAAATCATTCAAATGCATTCTCTGAGATAAAACATGTCATTTATCATTGATTGGAGTGTATGGATTTATGAAAAGGTAAGGAAAAGTGATGAGAAAGGATGTCAGAGAAAGGAAAATTCTGAGATTCAATAACTAGCAACACCCCTATCTCAAAATGGAAGCAAATTGAGAAAATCTAAAAGCGTTTGATCATGAGAGAGTTCAAAATAAAAAGTTTCAGTACCTTATGAGATAATGTTGAGTGAAACAGGAGAAAATTCCATCGAAGCAATTTCTATGGTGTGGCTCATAATATATCTAAAAATAATTGAGCAAATGGGAGTAGGTAGATGGCCTAATGTTATCTTCAATGACGACATGAGTGAAAGAAAGAAAACATAAATGAGACAAAACTACACATGGATGCAAAAATGGAATATCTACCTCAATGCTTGTCCCACAAATAACAAGGAGCTAAAGAATTTTGTTATGGAGAATTTTCATAAACATGTATGGGGAAAAGAGTTGGGTAGAAAGAAGAAGTACTACATTGAAGAATTCATCCATACATATGATCTCCAACAAAAAGAGTACATTGGAGCTAACATTCCGTGGAGGGAAAATGTTCTTATTTCTCATTTAAGGACCAACTCACATCAACTTCGGTGTGAAACAGGATGGTGGAAAAGGCCTAAAGAAGCTCGGGAAGAACGAGTGTACATTTTTCACGACTGGTGCAGTGGAGTCAGAAACAAATTTCATTTTGGAATGTGATGCATTCAAAGACACTAGAGAAAGTTATGGGAATATGTTAGCATCCGTTTCTTGGGATTGTCTTTTCAACGATGGGATTGTTGGAGGGTTGGGCCAACTCATCATTAATTTGAATAAGAAAAGAACTGAAATGAAAAAGGCAAAAAACAAGGATCTCATAGTCCCATAGACTATTTTTGGTCTCGTGGATGTTAAAATTTCATTTCATTTCATTTCATAAAGAAAATTTTCATACGTTGTCGATAATTTCTGGAAACCAATGTATTTTGTTCCAAGATCCCGAAATTTCAGGAGAACACTTCACCCTTATTCAGGGGCAAGAAGCTTAATTGATGATAGGAAGAGTGCTTGACTAGAATATATAGATAAGGGAAAAACAAAATCAGTAGTTAGAGAGATGGAAAATGAAGGGAACATTGATAAATTGACCAAGTCAAAGAGATGATTGATTTAAATTTAAAATCAAAATCAAATTATTTAATATGTTTATTATAGGAGTTAACCATGGATTGTTAGAATTATAAAAATGAATAAATATGAAGATGAAAAATATTGAGTTTTTTTTTTTATTTTTTTATTTTTTAAATAATTAAATTTATTTGGTCAAATTTAAAAAACCCTGGGGGTTAAACAATCAAATTCAGTACTATTATTTTGTTATAATTATTCGATTTATAATTTAATATAATATTATAATAGGACTATATAATTAAATTCAAAAGATGAAGTTTGAATTATAATAAAAATATTAAATTTACGATTTGGAGCCAATACAGAGTTAGTCAAATGGTTGAAATGATGAAGAAATGAGATATTTAAAATGTCAAAGATGGAAATTGAGAGGGGAATTTTGCATTAAATTAATTAAATTAATTAAATATTAATGAGGAATTGATCATGAGAAGAGAAATATTAATTAAAGAAAGAATTTAAGGAGGGGTAAGGGGAAGGGGGGTAATATTAAGGAGAAAGCAAAGGAAGAAGAGCTTAGGAAGGGTTAGGATTAGAATTAGAGGAAATACGTTTAGATGATATAAAGTGGATTGTGGGTTTCCAGGAATGACTTAATTGATATCCATCACTTCGATTAAAATTATTAGGATGTTTTTCAATTTAAAGGCGTTCCCTAATGACCTTGTTTGAATGGTACGGGGTAGATGCTAAGATATTATATATGTCAAAACAAATAAGGTGTTTCGTAGAATGGGAGTGCTCATCAATGGTATATTTTTCAATGCGGTTGTGGATGGTGTCAGCCATGTGTTATTTCAACTGATTTTTAAAGGATCTGTCAATTTGTCCTATGTAAGACATTCCACATGAGCAAGGGATATCATAAACTCCAAGACCTAACATAACGTCATATTTATCCTTGAATGATCTGAAGAGATGACTGAGGGAGTTCTTTGGGGCTTAAAGAAGGTTTTTATGTTCTTTTTAGAAAGGATCTTGGAAAAATGTTTAATAACCCATTGAATTTAATGAAGGGTTACTTGGCTAAGGGAGGGGGGCTAGGAATATTTTTAGGGTGGGGATGGAAACTAGAGTGGAAGGCCTTATCGATCTGGGAAGAGGAGTAATCATTAGACTTAAGAGCTCTAGAGAGATTGGATTTTTCATTGAAAAAGGATTGAGAGGAGGAGATTCAAATGGATAGGGTGACAAGGGTTTTGAGAACTACATATTTTTGAGCAGGATGGTGGTGGGAGTTAGCATGAAGTTATCTATCGGTATGAGTCTTCTTATGGTAGACTTGGTGGGTTAGAGAGGCATGAGAGAAGCACATCTAGAAATGTCGGGATCTTCGAAAAAAATACACATGCTTCAAGAAGTTATCAACAACATTATGTTCCTGACTGTGGAAACATACACGCTTTAATTTCCATGCGTGTCAGGAGTTGACTATTATAAAAACGTTCAAGGTGTCCATTTATGGTAATCTCCACTATTGGCGGCTAGTCAAACCCACACACCTATAACCTCTAAGTTTCCAAATTTGGTAAATTTTGAGCACAAACACAGAAAATTAGAGTTGTAGGATGAATATATTAATCAATATTCCTTTCATGGGCTACACATTTAAATATTAATGAGAATTCAACTCATTTCATACCCTAGCCTCATCTTGCAAGAAACATGCACTCCTTTTAAAGAAACTCCTTTCCTCAGCATAAGAATTCTGTAAATTCATCCTATTAAATGCATTGTTAAGTTGGAATAACCTTACTATACGCTAAAATCACGTTTCTTTAGATCAAAAACCTAAGCTAGTCATTAACGTTCATGCCTTCATTCATAGACTCAAGGTTTGAAAGGGCCTCCTATTGAGTCATCCCTCTTATTCTATGGCATGTAGCATCATGTCATTTATTGACTTCAATACACTAAATATCTCTTTAAACCTTACTCTATCCACCAACGGATCAAACGTCTCCACACATTGCCTATCAAATGGATTCCCCATCCAAAAGGAGACGTGAAAATGTAAATGGAAAAGATAAAGAAACGAGTTTCCCCGATGAAAACATTTGTACTTGGGGTCCCAAAATTCGAGTTTATAAAGTTAATTCATGCTATAGCTGAATAGGTGGACTCCTTGACCATGTTGGAAGACATCGAAGAGGCATGGTCTTCACTCCCAAACCTAAGACAAAAGGTAAAGACAACCGAGGAACAAATCCACCGGGAAAAGGAATATATGAGAGAATTGGAGATTCAGCCGGTAATTTTAGGGAGAGACAACTCCCAAAAAACCTCTTTCAAAACAACTATGAAGACCATCTAGGACAAAATCATGAGGCTAGTAAATAAGTGTGGGGGCATTTGGAGTTGATGCAGGAGAAGATAAAAATTATCAGGGTAGTTGGAAAGAGATGGATATGCTCAAAGGAATTATTGGGAAGATGCAGTCAAAGCCAGAGTTTTCATATATTTTATTAACCATATGACCAAAAAAGAAGTCATAAATGTGAATCTCGACATATTTGACATATCCCATTTGGTAGCTGAAGCTAGTCAACTGAAAAAGAAACACGAGTAGAAGAGAAAGTAGAAAAATGGATAAAGGAAATATAATATTTTAAAGGTAAATGTGAGGCATTGTACAAGAAAAATTTCCCATAGTTATTTGATGGGCACAAAAACTTGTACCCCAAAGAGTATTTTATGAATATTTTATTGAAAATGGCACCAAGAAAGATTCTAATTTAATTTCCCTTGAATTAAATTAGAAGAAATTTTTTATTCCACATCACATGGAAACTTGCACGAGTTAAATAAGTTAGCTTGACTTAGGTGGTTCTGTTAATTTGAGTTGAGGGTCTAACTTGAGTCATGTAGAGTGGGTCCTACTTTATAGGAGTCATGGTTGAGTTTATTTTGAGTTGTAATTAATTAATTTAGTTTATATGAGTTAAATATCGTTTAACTAGTTCCAACTGTTGGAGGAACTAATGAGAGGTCTAGTAGCGAATTGTATACTCTATGATCAATCAATTAGCTAATAAATCATCCATAAATAACTCATGCATGTGTGAACTGAGAGTTACCCTGTTGAGATTGGAGTTCAAGGGCAGTGTACTATCAATTGTATAATCATCCAAATTGTGCAGGTGGTGCATGCAGTTAGAGGAAGGACCTAGATGGATTGTGCAGTATTAGATAGGGATTTCCCTAATTAATGGGGATTAATTACCCAAGGAAACATCGCAAGGATAGGGACTTGGGAAAGACAAAATTTGGTTAAGTATTGGCTAGGCTTGTCTAGGAAGTAGTGAGACAAATAGAGATAATGCAAAGGTTTCACAGGCTTGAGACAATCATTGTAATCTTCTCATATTTTATAACTAATGCAATATATAGATAACAAGGTTTTTAGTTTTGGCTTTCCCCAGGAAATCATTATGTAATGTGTTGATTGAATTCTTTTTCTTGTATTCTTTTTGATTTCACGATCGTTTAAATTGGTTTCCGCAATTGGTAGAGTAGATTCAAGTCTATTATTTTATAAAATTACAATTAGTAGTTTGAATCTACCAGGAATTTCTACACGGTATCAGAGATGAAATCACTATAGAAGAGAAGAATATGAGTTTGTTCTGTGTAGGTGAATCAAATTTTCATATCTATTCTCTAGGACTATGTTATGGAACCAACTTACAAAATATAATAAAAGAGAGATCAATGACTTAGAAATCAACCTCTTTGAGGGGGAAACCTCCTTTACATTACATAAATGAACAATTCTTGGATGATACAAATGAAAAAACCTCATTTATATATATAGGAGTCCAATGGGTCACAATATATTCGTACCCGACATAACAATAACAATTTAAGGGCACAACAATAACAATAGTGGGCTTCTATGGGACACAATAATAACAATATGGGGACTGCATGGGCACAAAAATAACAATAATGGGGCTATAATAACAATAAAAATAAGGGGATACACTAGTATTATAGGGACCTAGCATGCCCATCTCCTTCAAAAAATTGTTTTCCTCAACGCTTGAGTAGTTGATTCTCATCCTCCCATGTCGAATCTTCAACGGGTAATTTCTTCCACTTGATGAGATACTCTGAAATTGATCGATTTCATAGCTGTCGAGTTCTTGTTTCTGTGATTGCATTAGGTTCCAATATGTTTTTTCCTTTTTCGTCTAGTTCTGTTAATATTGTTTGAACCCTGATCTTGTCACCTATAACCTTCTTTAAGTGAAACATGGAAAACTGGGTTCACTCGGGAAGATGCAGGAAGCTCCAATTTTTATGCCATAGTACCAATGTTTTGCAACACCTTGTAAGGACCATAATACTTTGGTGATAATTTATTATCCTTCTTAGCTTTCTTGAGGGACATTTTTTTGTATGGTTGTAGTCGTAAAAATACCCAGTTGCCTACATCACAACTTCTTTCACTACGATGTTGATATGCCTGTTGTTTCATTCGATTCTGCACCAAAGTGAGGCTATCCTTTAAGAGTTAGAGAACTTCTTGTTGATGCTCGATGTGATCTTCCATTCCTTGAACCTTATAATTTTCTCTTAAAGATGATGTGATGGACAGTGGATGATATCCATAAAGTGCTATAAATGAGATCATTTTTGTTGCAGTACGGAAGGAAGTGTTATACCACCATTCAAACAGAGGTAACCACTTGACCCATTGTGTCTATTTATCAGATACAAAGGAACGAAGATCTCCTTCAAAACATTTGTTCACTATCTCAGTTTACCCATCAGATTGAGGATGATATGATGAGCTATAAGCTAATTGATTACCCAAACAAGAAAATAATTCCGTCCAAAAATTTCCTGTAAAAATGGGATCTTTGTCGCTTAAAATGATCTTTGGGTTTCCATGTAGCTTTTGAATTGTTTCCATAAATGCAGTGGAAACTGTACTGGCTTTAAATGGATGAGATAATGCACAAAAGTGTGCATACGTGGTAAGTCTATCAACTACCACCATGATGACAGTATTTCCTTTGGACTTGGGTAAAAATATGATAAAATCCACTGAAACTTCCTCCCAATGTTGACTTTGAATGGATAAATTTTGTAACACACCTAGGGTCTTAATTGTCTCAACTTTATTTTGTTGGAAAACCAAACATTCTACCACAAACTTTTGAATATCAGATTTAACGTCATCCCAAAAAAATTCCTTCTTGACCCTGTGGTAAGTTTTTAAAAATCCCGAGTGCCCTCCTAAGGGAGAGGTGTGCAATTCCAAAATAATATTTTGTTTGAATTGGGAATTCATACAAAGATATAAGAGATCTTTGTACCATAATGAATCATTTTTCCAGCAAAATGTTTCAGATGTACTAGGATCTTGCTGCAAATTTTGAATGAGTGTCAATACCTCTTCATAATTCTTCCATTCATCCCTTGCTTCAGTTATCCACTCACATTGGATAATAGAAATGACACAAATCAATGCTTCCACATCATCATCCTTTCTTGAGAGTGCATCTGCAAAAACATTTTTCTTCCTTTTTTTTAGATGATTTAAAAGTCATAACCCAACATCTTTGTGACCCATTTTTGCTGCTCTTCTGAAGATAATATTTTTTCCAAAAAGCATTTAAGACTAACATGATATTTTTTTACCTTGAAGTGCCTTCCCATTAGGTAAGGTCTCCATTTTTTTAATGCAAGTAGTATTGCCAACATTTTCTTCTCATAAATAGGTTTATGCAAATATTTTCCTTTGATTGGATGACTTTCAAAAGAAATCGGTCTTGCTTTTTGCATTAGAACTGCACCAATTCCATTTCCAGAGGCATCACATTCCACAATAAACGTTTTTGTGAAGTTTGACGTAGCTAAGGCTGGTGCTTGGCGCATTGCCCCTTTAAGATGTTCAAAGGCCTTAGTTGCTTCTAGAGTCCAAGAAAATGCATCTTCCTTTAGTAATGATGTTACAAGTGCCAATATTCTCCCATAATTCTTAACAAACTTGTGATAATACCCTATTAACCCCATAAATCCCCGAAGATGCTTTATGGTTGTGGAGATTTTCCATTCCTTCATGGATTTAATTTTGTTAGGGTCTACCTTAACACCCTCATGAGATACAATATGACCCAAATATTCCACCTCTTGTACTCCAAAGAAACATTTGGTGGTTTTTGCATATAATTGTTTCTCCTCCAATAGTTTGAGAACCCTGTCAACATGTTGACCATGATCCTTCCAATACTTGCTATATATTAGTATATCATCAAAAAATACTAACACAAGTTTTCTAAGGAAGGGTTTGAAAATTGAATTCATCAAACCTTGAAATGTGTAAGGTGCATTAGTAAGGCCAAAAGGCTTGACCAAAAATTCATAATAACCCTCATGAGTTTTGAATGTTGTTTACGAAATGTCTTCAACATTCATTCTAATTTGATGATATCTAGAATGAAGATCCAGCTTGGTGAAGTAAATTTCTCCATGTAATTCATCCAATAATTCATCAATGCCAGGGATGGGAAATTTATCTTTAATAGTGAGCTTGTTGAGCTCCCTATAATCTGGACACCTACACTATGATCCATCCTTCTTGTGCACCAATACTACTGGAGCAGGGAAATAACTTTGAATAGGTTGAATTATACAAGCCTCTAGCATTTATGCAACCATATGCTCAATATCACTCTTTTGAGCATGAGGATATATATAAGGCCTGATGTTTGGAGGAGCACTTCCTGGAATCAAATGAATAGCATGATCATGATCACGAATAGGTGGGAGTCCTTTGGGAGTCTCAAACACCTTGGAATGATTTCCCAATACTTTTTGGAGATTTGGAGAAATAGATGATTTTGATGTTTGAACCTCTAGTAAGCATAATTGTGTAATTACGCCTCGTTGTTATTTCTTCAAAAGCTTTGTCATGACATTAAAGATGATTATTTTTCCCGACTTCCCTGCGATACCTCGTAATTCAACTTCCTTTCCTTCTGAAACAAATTTCAAGAAAATTAAAAGCTACCGTCCCCAAAGATTGCAACCATTGTACTCCTAGTACAACATCAACACCACCCATTGGGATGGAGAGCATTAGACTATTCAATACATATTCCCCCATGGTTAGCTTGATATTATGGAACTTTCTAGAGAAATCTATAGTTCCTCCATTTTCAACCATCACTTGACACTCTGGTGTTGAGTATAGGAAGTAATTCAATTCCTTGGCTACCTTAAAATGAATAAAATTATGGGTACTACCTGAATAAATCAACACTATTACATTTTTCTTCTTGATATGTCCCTCTATCTTGAGAGTTTGAGGAGTGGTAATTCCTACCAATGCATTACAGGATATGGTCGAATTCATTTCTTCTTCTTCTAGGGTTGGTTCCTGGTGTATATCCTCTTCTTTTGAAGTTTCGTGTTCCTTTTCTTCCTCTTCTTCCGAATTTATGTAAAATTATTTCTTCTCAGCACACTTATGACCTTTAGTGTATTTTATATCATAGCTATAGAAAATCCCTTTTCATATTTTTTTCTTTCAATTGTTGTGGTGTCAACCTTGTAGGTTGTGGAAGTCTATGAGTAGCAACACATCGATCTTTATAGTTGTGAGTGGTAGGCTTCCCTGTCGCCATAATTTTTCTTCTATTTTTTCTTGCCAACTTGAATGTCTTCTCCAATGAATTAGTTTACCAAACACAAACCTCATGTTGGATGTTATTCTTTAAATTCCCTATGAAGAAATCAATCGTGCGCTCCTTTGGAATATCATTTACCCTTATATTTAATTTTTGGAAGTCCTCAATGTGCTCCACCATTGAACCCTTTTGTTGAGATTTATCAATTGGATAAAGAAGGTGTTGCTCTTTGTATCCTCATAATGTGCTATCATTTCCTCCGTAAAAATTGACCAAGTGACAATTTGTTTACAAGAGCAAAGCCATCGATACCATAAAAATGTATTTGGTTCTAAATATAAAGTTGCAATGCATGCATTTTGCTTGTTTTTCACATTATGGAGATCAAAGTATTTCTCCATATGAAGTATCCATGTTACGGGACCCTTTTCCATGAAACTTCCTCATATCGATCTTTAGAATATGGTGGGTATTCAATCCAACATTAGAGTCTATTAAATCATGATTAACATTTATTTTTTTCTCATCATGAGTTTCCTCTACTACATTTTCTCCATTAGGAATCATTTCCTATAGCAACTTTGTCAAGCCTTCCTTCAAACCTTCCATGTCTGCTTTTAGATTATTCTTCATGTCTTCCATGTTGCCTTTCATTTTTTCTTCTATACCATCGATATTAACTTCCATTCCATCCATATTAACTTCCATTCCATCCATATTAACTTCCATTCCATTCTTCAAGCCATCCTTCTTAGCTTCCATGCCTTTCTTCAAACCATCCATCTTCGCTTCCATTTCATTTATGGTTACTTTCTGCGAGAGCGAAATTTGTTGCACTTGGTCTCGTAATTTTGATATATCATGGTGCACTTGTTTCTCTTCATGCATCATAGTAGATATTTCTGAGGGCTTAATGGTTTTGGAATTATTTTTGGGAGGAATTATAGAACTCAATACTTATATCTATGCTTCAATAATCCCTTGGAATCACTTCAAACTGATTTTTCAAACAAAAAATATGCACTTTTTTTTTAAAATACACACCTTTTTATTGATTTTAGGAGCTTGATATTGAAATTATTATAAATCTGTAATTTCAGATCTGCAATGTCTAAACTTCGGTCCTATCGTATCCCTCTGAGTCTTCTTTCCAATTCCACAAGTCATACTTAATTTGGATTCTTCAAGATAAAGTTATGCCCAATCTCCTACAATAACCTAATTATGGGATGGTTCAGCAAAGAAAACTTGTATGACATGCCACATGTCACTGTTATGACCTTAGGCTCTAAAATCGATATACAAGAAACTAAAGTTCGTGCAGTTTCGGTCACTTTTTACAAAATTTGAATCCAATTTCTGAAACAAAAGTTATGACTATTTTCCCTTGGCCACTTGTTTGAGAAGAAATTATGGAGCCTGCAAAAATCCTAACCTCCACAGATCATATCTACGAAAATATAGAGAACCAAGATTCAAAAATTTTACAAGAAGTTCCTTAGGATTTCAGATCAAATGGGTTTTTTTTAGCTTCTAAACTTTCATAGAAAAAAAGTTACAACGAAAATTCCAAGATAATCTTTTTGCAGCAGCAAAACACTAGAATCCAAAGCTCTGATACTAAATTTTATTGAACCAACTCAAAAAATAGAAGAAAAGAGAGATCAATGACTTAGAAATCAACCTCTTTGAGTGGGAAACCTCCTTTACATTACATAAATGAACAATTCTTGGATTATACAAATGACAAAACCTCCTTTCTATATATAGGAGTCCAATGGGTCATAATATAATCCTAGCCGATATAAAAATAACAATGTAAGGGCACAAAAATAACAACAGTGGGATTCTATGGGGCACAATAATAACAATATGGGGACTACATGGCCACAAAGATAACAATAAGGGGGCTGTACTAACAATAAGAATAAGGGGATACACTAGTATTATAGGGACCTAGCAGACTAGCAGCAGGATGAGGATGTCATTCTATGGATTGAGAATTGAGTATGCCCTTGGGGTTAACTCAAATTACATAGCTTGGAGGGACAAAATGGAAGTAGTGTTGGAAGATAATGGGTTGAAGGAGTTTAGAGATAGTGATATTCCTAAACCTGCAACAACTGATGATCAAGATATGGTGGCTTGGAATAAGAATGTAGCAAAGGTGAGAAGGGTCCTATTGGAAGGAGTTTGAGATCATATTGTCTCAAACCTCCATGGAAAGGAAACTCCATATGAAAGGTGGAAGGCCTTGACAGACTTGTTTCAAAGCAGAAGTGACCACAAGAAGTTGGCATTGGAGGACAAGCTCAAGAAAATTAAGATGGAGAAGTGTGCCACGATACCAATGTACTTGATCAAGTTTAACCAATGTTGGGATGAGCTTGGAAGTGTTGGTGTTAAAATTGCCAAAGATGATCTGGTGAGCCTAACACTTATAGGCCTTCCAAAGAATTGGAAAAACTACCAGGATTTGGTAAATGGGAGGGAGAATATACCAGAGTGGGAACATTTTTGGTCCGACTTGGTGCAAGAAGAGATTCGTGGAACACCAGAGATGGATCCTCATCCAAGAATGATGATGAGGAAAAATGTGCCTTGGATGGAAAGGAAAATAAAGGGAAAGGGAAGCCATCCCATTCCAAGTCAGATTCGGGTTAGGAAGGAAAGAAGGACTTGTCAAAGATTAAATGTTTTCACTGTCACGAGCTAGGACACAATGCCACGAAGGTTCTGCAAAATAAGGTCAACAAGAAGCCCTGAGGAGGAGCAGGAGGTGAAGCTCTTGCTTCACAATTCGAGTTGGAATTAACCCTCATCACATGCATGGTGTCAACAGTGATGGGTAGTGTGTGGTACCTGGATAGAGGAGGCTCATTCCATATGACTGAAAATAGAGAATTCCTCAGTGAATTGGAGGATAAGGACCTCCAGATGCACATCGAGGTGGGAGACAATGGAAGGTATAACACAACTGGCATCGATACTATTACTTTTCAGAGGGAGTCTAGTTCTCTTCTCACATTGAAAGATGTCATGTTTGTCCTGATTTTGAAGAAGAATTTAGTTTCAATTTCTATGTTGGAAGACCGTGGCTACAATGTGATTTTTAACAAAGTAAATGTGTTCCTTTGTCACATAGCTATGAGACAGGTGAGAAGATCAAGGTTCAGGTAAAGAACCTCTACAAATTGGATGTAGAAGATTGTGCAGAGCTGAGACATTGGTGAGTTATGGAATAGAAGATTGGGTCAACTACACCACAGAGCCTTGAAGATCATGCAAAAAATTTATACAGGACTTCCCTAGGGTGCAATTGAGTAGCATGATATATGTAAATGGTGTACATTGTGGAACTACACTAATGCCACCTTTCATGATAAGGACAGTTGAGTGCTAGAGATCCTTGAAAGAGTTCACTCAGGTGTGTGTGGACTCTTCTCGATAGCCTCCACAACCAAGCACATGTATTATATGATATTTGTTGATGATTTCTCACGTAAGTGTTGGATATTCTTCATGGAGAAGAAAGACTAGACGTTCTCAAATTTTTGTGAGTTCAAAGCACTTGTTGAGAAATGCATGTAGGAAAGTGAAGGATCTCAGGAGCAACAACGGTGGAGAATATGTGTCGAATGAGTTCAAGAAATTTTGTGCATCAGAAGGCATTCGACGAGAGTTAATAGCACCCCATAACCTACAATAGAATGGGGCTGCAGAAAGGAAGAACATAAGCATTGTGGGAGCTGCACAGGTGATGTTGCATGATCAAGGCCTACCGTTACAATTGTGGGCGGAAGTATGCAAAACAACCGTATACCACGAGAACGAAAGACTATCCCAATCTTCCCAAGGCTCCTGTGGAATCGGAAGTTACAGATCACCCTTCCTCTTTTGCACCCCCTACCTCTGGTCTTCTCCAGATTGAGAGACCGAGTAGTGACTCCATCATTCAACCACCCCCAAAATGTGTTCTTTAGAAATCATCTTATAATCTGAATGTGAGAGCTGAACAACAATACAATATTGTAGAAGATCTAGCTCAAGCGCCTTCATTGATGTCGGCTTTTGAGGTCCTTCAGTCATGCCCATCACAATGAAAGGCACTACTCTCCACTATTGGAGGGATTGATTCCATATATTATAATCTAAGTACTTTCGATCTCAAGAATTTTGTTCCTCGGCTCCCATCTTAGGTATATTTTTTGATTCAAGTTACAATTAGGGGAAAGAATATTCATCGGGTTGTCGTTGATGAAGGAACTTTGACCTGCATCATGTCTGTCACATGATAGAAATCCATTGGCTCTCCCCCATTGAGTCAGTCCCTGAATACCTTGGAAGCTTTCGAAGATAGAGTATCTCGACCGTACTGTATTCTCAAGGCATTGCCCATCCTTTTGGAGGGGAAAACAGAAACCATGGAAGTTGAAGTGGTAGACGCCAAATTGAACTATAATCTCCTTCTTGGACGCAGTTGGACGAACACTATGGTGTGCATGGCCTCCACCATTTTTCGTGTCCTCTGTTTCCCTCATCAAGTAAAGATTATGATTGTCGATCAATTCACTTTCTTCCCCTCCGATTCTTTAGCAGGCATCATTCCCTATGTTAGGAAGGCCACTACTCCTTATGAGAAAATGCCTCTAAGCCCGACTGAGAAAATGTATCAAAATATTCTCATGGTTTATGAGGCTACATCTAGAACCAACGATAATTTGGTTTCCTCTCTAGACGTTTATGCACAGTATCCCTGGTTTGGTTCTTGAGAATCTGATGATCCATTGAATGAGACTTTCCCCACCAACGAAAGTATCGTGGAGGTAATGTATCTTGAAGAAAATCCATGGGATGATGGAAATCATCGTTCCTCATTTCTCCCAATCCCTGGTGACATCTCCTCCTGTCTGGAATCCCATGCTTCGTTCGTGCCGACTAACCCACTTTAGAATCTGACCTTGATTCATGAAATGTTGTCCAAAGGGAACATGGGAAACATCTCTCTGACCATTATGTTCGACATCTCTATGATTGTCGATAATTTCTTCTTTCGGGTTTATTTTTCTCACCATGAGCTCAAGATTTACACTACTTTTCTCAAAAATCATGACCCACCCACTCCCTTCGACCTTGTTCTTACCGTTTGGTCACTTGCCCTAGGGTGCATTATTTCCATGCTTCGTAACTTTTACTCGGCCATGGGTAATGGGCACTTCATTGCTACTGTGAGTTTTCTCGCAAAATTGGCCGAGGTAATTGTTGGTGTCCAAGTTTGAATTATTATTCAAACCCTTTCCCACATTAATTATCAATCGAGGTGCGTTGGTTATTGCAAGGCTAACGCGCAAAATATATGCAGGTGATAATATCACAATTCTATATTAATCGTGGATTTGATGAACTAAGTAAAGAAACAAATCACTGTAACAACAATGAAAGAATAACATCAATGAATTGTAAAACTTGCAATACATTCACAACAAATAAGGATTTCAACAATTACATCTACTGTCACAACAATTAAGAAATATACAAAACAGAAAATGAAATTAACACACGCATAGAAAGCAAGCAGAAATTGGTCAATAGAGTAGGCCCAACTCCCTGATCAGGGCTGCGATGTATTCTTGAACTCACAAGAAGGACACAAATATAACTTGCATTAACTTAATGAAATGTTCTGTTACATATCTCCATTCCTCGCATAACCAACCCTATATGCGTTATCTTCCCCTTCTCTCTGATTTGTGTCCTTTTAAATATACAAACAAAAAAGGGAAATAAAATGATTACAAAATCTCAATAAGAAAGATGAGATCTGAAAGATATTTCCATCATGATTCAACTAGCATAAGTCGAATCTGGTAATTACAATTGGGGCAATTTGGAAAATGGCCACAACAGAAAATATGCGAATATGTCATTCGAAGAACCTTGAGTTTCTATCAATCAAGACATAATTTGGGAAAAATGCTCATTAAAAAACTAGTTTGGTTCGTTCTGCACAAAACCCATGTTTCATATTTTTAGGATTCTTCTTCGTTTTCCCGCAACTTTCAACACAAAACTATTTCTTGTTATCCCAACGAATTTCTGAGTTGAAATGTTTAATTATCAGCTGAAGATAAAATCTGCAATCTGGAAGAGATCTTGGAGGCTAAAATCATGAGTGATTTTATAATGAATTCATTAATAAAATATTATTGGCAAAATCATGCATAATAATCATTAATTTATTAAAATAAAGGAGAAAAAATATTACTTATCCAAAAGAGCATAAACAATTTGAAATGGAATTATATAATAAATTATGATAAATAATGTGATAAAAGAACATTAGAAATGGATTAAATGGATGTTAAGAAGTGATAATAATAATACAAATTAGTGGCCCAACATCTCCCCCAAACTAAACATGTTGCATGTCCTCATGTAACCCAATGCCTATGTATTAACAGAGTTGTGATACAATTATCAAAATGCTCACCCCAACGCATGATATTGATGGAAGAGAAGGCTTCTTCCCCAAATGCTTCCTTAAAAAAATTTTCATGTATACTTTCAACCATATGTATATGAAGTTGCAACAAAGTATGATACAAGTAAAAACAAAATTCATTACAAACTAGATTTTGCTGAAATTTTGTACAAAAAATTATACTATATTAATGCTTCTCCAATCCGAAAATCCAATCAATGCAATGAACGGATTTCAATATGTCAACAAAATGGTTGTAGGTAATAATGCACATTTTTTTGGAATTTACAAATTGGTTTAGCTTGAAAATTTATGGGTTTAATGATACTTCTTTGTTGTCCAAAAATCACAAGAACCCAGTTATTTAATGATACCTCTTTGTTGTCCAAAAATCACAAGAATTCGGTTGATAATTTTAAATATATACACAAATAAATCTTAGGATTGTATACCTTAAATGAGGAAGAAATGAGAAATCATTCATCATGCATAGCAACCCTTCCCCCAAACTGGAGAATTAACATGCCCTCATGCTACACTAGAAAATAAATTGAGGTGGTTGCTACAATCATGGATGAAACCATTGTTTGGTGTATAACAACATGGAATAAGGGAGATTTTGAGAATGAATAAGGAGATCGATGGATGATCAAGAATATTAATGGAATGTTCATGATAATGAAAGTAACACTCCCCCTAACTGAAATATTTTGTGTCTCTGAAAAATGGGAAGTGGTAAAGAAGGGGAAGTAATGGTTGAAAAATATGAGTGAATAATGCTCAATGGTTTTTCATGACATTTTCCTAAAATTTTAATAAATAAAAAACTTATGCTATTTTACCTCAAGTTTTACCTCTGTAAAAATGTGGAATGAAATTTATGGATTTTCATTTGTTGAAGCTGATGTAGGTTGAGATGATGCTGAAAGTGATGCGGAAGGTGGAAGCCATGCAAGCTGAAAAAAGTAATCAGAAAGTGTAGCAGGGTTTCCTTCCATCAAACTGATTAGTTTCCTTGTCATTTTTAAAACATCTCATGAGTATCCTTAATCAGTAATTCATAACCTCAATTACCTCATTACATATAAAAGTGACATAATCATATTGTGAATGGCATGGGATAATAATGAATAAGAAGGGAAAAGATGCATTCCCTATACCCATAAGCTTTGGTTGTTATGAGCACAAAAATCATGAGAATTAGTTATCTCAGTCTTTGCTTCTCAAGGTCTGTCCAATTACCTGTGATTCAAAATTAGAATTAGGCCTCCTTATTTTACCTCAAAATAGTAGTGGTGTTGTTAAGCTATGAATAAATGGTGACTGATTAGGCAAAGCAACTATCTTTGGTTAAATATATGATACTTGTAGAATAAAGGAATGATAGATTAGATGATACAAAATTTAAAATATAAAATATTATAAAAGTTTCATCCCCGACATGTAAATAAATATTTATAACTCAATAATAGATATAAACCATAACCACCATCATTTAAGAACTGATTAAATATTACCCCATGAACCATGAGTTTTGGAAAACCTTGTATATGCAACAATAAACTTTGTTGGAAATTAACTTTGAGAATACAAGGTAACCAAGTAGATTATAGTATTAAATTAACTTCTATACCATAAGCATAGCCACTGCTACCAGTAGACGTCCATAGCCTCGAGAGGGATGCCTTTTTAACCCATTGAGATGCGAGTGTCCCATCTATTAGAAATAAGTACATAGTTACAAAAGCTTTTCAATTTACTTAGATTTCAACTGAAGATCATTGTTCTGGAATGGTAACCAATTAATAACAATGCCATTCACGGAAGCTAACAAAAGTGAAAAAGTCGACTCATGATGAGACCTCTTGTCCTTTATTTTTATGACCGAAGGCCGTTACCGTGGCTTGGTGACCAGCTGTGGTAATGTCACTTTATTAGGACCTATGATCATGGTAGGTCGGCTCCTGATAAGACATCATATCCTCTAGTTTACTATTTATGTTTAAAATTCAACTATGGTTATTGTTAATCAATAAAATATTACTTAATAGATGGGGTGGCAGGCTAGCTCCTTAAGAGCCAGGGATGGCGTAAAAATTTGTGTAGTAACTATTTTCAAATTTGATAGTTTTTCTTCTCAAAAAATAATGACCTTCAAATTACTGCTGATAAATATATTTTTCATTGCTAATATTGGGGCTGAGGAACAATTTGTTAGATAGTGAAGGAAATATTTAAATACATTTTTGTGGTTATTATCATAAATTTTACAAGATAAAGGACTTGACCAATTGGGAAAGTTGAAATTTGGCATAATGAAATCATATTTGCATAATTATTCCTTAAAAATAAGATTATGTTTATAGATAAACAAAGATAAATTGAATACCCGATCATTATGTCAAATAGGTCCTAGAACATTTAAATTATTTCCCATTCACTAGAGAGAAAAGCAAATAACAAAGACCTATACATGTTGAATTCAACGTGAAAATTGGTGGACAACAATAGTTGTGACTGAGTTAACAACAACCATGACTTAGGTAATAATAGGGAAATGGGAAAGAGAACGATGTTAGGAAGGTGACATGAAGAAGGATTAGTCACTTTACAAAATAATGAGGAATTAAGAGTGAATCATTCCTGACAAGACTTACCATAATAATCATTCTTATTACTAAATATGAAACCTCCCCCCAACTAAAGTATGACTGTCATCGGTCATAGTTGGTCATGTCATAAGTAAAATACCAATTAAATCCACGGAGTCGGTCGAGGATGTACCTGGCGAATTACCTTGGTGGAGTAACAATAATAGGAGTAGCAACACCAAGTACTTAGAAAAATATCACCATGGAGTAACATCACCGGAAGAGTAACAACATCAGACACTTAGAAAATTTCCTTGAGTAACAACATCGGAGGAGTAACAACACCAGATACTTAGAAAAATTTTCGGAGTAACAACACCAAATAATCAGATTTTTTTTTGAAGTAATAGCACCGAAGGAGTAATAACACCGAAGGAGTAATATCATAGGATACTTAGAAAATTTTCCGGAGTAACAACACCAGACACTTAAAATTTTCCGGAGTAAAAACATCGGAGGAGTAACAACATCGGGTACTGTTGAGGAGGTAAATCCCCTCTGCGGACAGAGGCGATCCCTACTAGCCCAGCAGGGGTCTAGCAACAAACAAACAATGCTATGACGCAAGCTCCTAGTTACGAATGAAAGACTTGGGATAAGAGCCTACCTAGGTTCCAACGCTAGATCCGAAGAAGAGATGTCCCCGTCCTTCAGCCCTGGCAGATCACAATCCTTCCACGATCTCCGCGGATGAACACTTGCACATAGAAGAAACGAACAGATACAAGCATAGGAACCAGCATACGTAACTAAACATCGGTCAGAAAAGATATTACTTGCATTAACATGATGGAAAACGGAGTGGAACCATAATCATAGTCATCTATTAAGTAATAAACGAATAGAAGTTACAACCAAGTTCTGACGTCGCAGCTTCCTTCGAACGGGTCTCCGGTCGTCCACGCCTCGCAAAGCTCGCCAAGGAAAGGGAAAACCTCTCCAGAGTCTCGTAACAATGGTCTCCTCGCTTGAATGGGCCTTAAGGGAAAGAAGGGATTCTTTACAGCACAAAGGCACTTGGGAATAGGGAGATGCAAAGCTTCAGCACTTCAAGACTAGCTTGCTATGGATCTGAGCAAGCTTTTATAGATGGGGAAGGAGGGAGTTGGGATCCCTATTATTATGGGATTGGCCCTATCAACAAGGAAGGTTCCATAGAAGGTGGCAAAACCACTTCCTTTCCATAGAACTCCCGTAGCCAAACCTCCCAACTCAAGATAGGCAGTGGTTGTGAGTTTGTTTGAACTCAACTTCCGCCATCCATATATAAAAAACAGTCCCTAAAATGGGTGGCGCGATTGCTGCTCTATGACAGAGCGCCAAGTGGCGCGACCTCTTTTCAGGATTTCCCTGAGTGGCGCGAGTACTGAACTGCCTACCCGCGCCAATGCAAAAAGAGCTGTTTTTCATGGATTTTGCAAGGAGATGTCTCAAGGGGAAATGAAGCTCATACTCAGAGGGATGCATTGATGATGTTTTCAAGGCATGATAGTGTTCACAGGTCACATAATGGGTCCTCCATTGTGCGGGAAGGGGAATGGTAGGGACGGTGACAAATTACTGTGTAACAGATGCCCCCTAAAGCATGAGGCCCGAGAGAGAGAGGGGTGAAATGCTTTACGAGAACATGTCCAACCGAAGGCTCGCCGTCGGAAAACCTGCGCAGAAAGATACAACTGATATCTCAAGTACATGATGTATATCTATGGTATGGACGCAGCCATCCGAACAGAGTATGCTATAATCCGGATCCAGGGTATGGGCGCAGCCATCCAACTAAGATCAAACAAATAGACTCGGGTATGGTCGCATCCATCCAATCATTGAGTCATGTACATAATGACAATAATCCACAATCGCAGCCTGGATTACAACAGACACAATCCAGGGTCTTGCGCTCCATCTCGACCCAAACAAGTACAAGTTCTAGCATGCGAATGTGTGAGTTGATGTCGAACATGCAAGAACATCGTCTGATTACCAGCCAATGATGAAAGCTGTTAACAGACGCGAGAGAAACCACCAATAATGACAATGGTCCTCAAGGTACTACAGGTACAATCTACGGCGTGTGAATAAATGAGTCGACGTCGAACACCCGCAGAATCATTCGATCGGAAGTCAATGATGTAAACTTCACGTCGGATGCGACGAACCTGCCATTGAGGCATGCAGGCTCCAAGGTACCATCAAGAGTCTCTAGACCAACTTCCTGGATAATGAGTTGAAGTCGACAGGAAGTGACCTTGATCGAAGGTGGGCCATAATGATTCCCACATCATCGACACGAGACAGAGGAACATAATGTTTTGTTGTGAATTAGGACCATATGAGAAATAGAGGAAGGTTGATATTTGCAGAGGCCAACTTCTCTTGAACATATGAACGGCACGACAATGGACTTGGCAGTATTTGACATCAACGGATCAAAGGTCATGGCGACGAGGCAGTGAACAGATGAGAGGTCAAAAGAGATTACCCAAACCCATGGAAGCGAAGTGAAGCAGCGAGATGAGATGTCCCCAACCCGACACGAATGCAGACAAGTGCCATGTTCAAGAGCGACATACTGCCGACGACAACGACGATGGTTCCATTTTTCCCCCACCATTTCTGGCGAGTACCCCAATTATTTTTGATAACAAGCTTGAAGGGGATAGCATATGCTCGTGATATAAGTCCGCCCTTCGGGCGAATCCATCCTAGTGCATTTAACGAGTCCTAGGAAGGAGAAACTCGGAGAACGTCATTTCGACTAAATCCGATGTCATCAGGTTTTAACGAGTCTGACAAAGGAAGAACTCGGCGTCTTTTCATGTTTAGAGAGTTTGAAAAGACAGCGGAAAAGAAAACTCCACAGGTCCCTTTTCGTAAATAGTTCCCCAGATCCGAAAAGGTAGAAAACAATATCCGGAAAAACCTCCTAGTCGCGATAGGCTAGGGTATTCCTTTTTCGTAATCAATCCATCCCAGCCCGAAAAAGGGTTAAACTTATACTGGGTGGATGTCGATTCGTGTCCATTTTAACGAGATCGAAATGACAAGGGCCTCAGCGATCTTTTCATATTTAGAGAGTCAGAAAAGAGCTGAAAGATGACTCCAGAGTGACTTTTTCGTGTATTTACCGAGTCCGAAAAAGTATAAAATACAACTCGTTTCCACCTTTAAGTCGCAAAAACCTGCCGCTGCACATACCCAACAAGCGTAAAATCCATTTTCGACATAATACATGCAAATATTTGACAAAAAATAACTTTTAAAGCTCATTTAACGTCGAAAAGTTATAAATATGTCTAATGGTAAAAAATAAAATTACTTTTTACTATTTACCTTGTGGAGAGCAACAGTGGTCCATTTGGAGCAGAATCTTCTGACGGTGATTGCGACCAATCCAGGCAACCATTCAACGTCTCGTCTGTGACAGGTAAGAGGCGCTTCTTTTCTCTTTCTTTTCATGCATTTTTTAATGATTTCCCCTTAGAAATCATCTCTGTAAGGGCACTTTTGAAATTTTAGGGCCGGGCCAAGTGGCGCGGGTATCGGGCACGGACCCGCGCCACTGAGCTCTTTTTACCAAAGGGCCCGCGCCACATGGCGCGACTGTCAGCAAAACAGTCGCGCCAGCAGCGGAACCCAAATTTCCGCCTAAAATTCCGCTATTTATGCCAAATTTCTTGAATTTTGAAGCTCACAAAAGATCTAATCAGGGGTTTTGGACCATGTGAATGCAGATAAACAGTCAGAATGGCAATCGAATGGAAGGAACGAGAACACGGAGATGAGGACGAAGAGGCCATGCAAAGCCCAGCATGTATGAATGCTCTGAGAGACTGTGGCTTAAAAAAGTTCTTCCTCACGCCATGCTTACGAGCTCAGCCTGAGCTCCTCCAATATCTGATCAACCTCTGGGATGAAAATGACCAAGCATTCAGAATACGAGACCAGGTGTTGGAATTAGAGGTCACTGAAATTTATTTCGTCACTGGATTATCCCGCAGGGGTCCAATCCCTGTACTGACTGGGAGCAGACCATCAGGGGAAAAGATGGAAGAAGTAATGGCGCGGGTGTGCCGTGGGGCACAAACAGGAACAGGGAGTAAGAAGGTATACATCTCAACCATCCCCGATCTAGCACTGAGAGTTGTACTCCACACCATTACGCGGGCTGCTGGATCGCAGGCACCGCACGAGGCTACAAAGACTCAACTCTTATTGGCCTCAGAATGCATGGGTCCCCGACTGTATGATTGGGCAACAGCCGTCACGATCAACATGAAAAGGCAGCTCACAAAGTGCAAACGGGGCAAACTGAAGCAGTTTGGGTATGGTTCCATCTTGGTATCGTTCATTCTAGAATGCATACCAACCTTCCAGGGCCAAGAGGCCCATGTGGCGAGTCCGGTACCACGAGAGCCGAGAATGGCTCGCTGGGCAGCACTGATGCCCAGATCTGGAGGCGGGCAACAGATGTCCTGGAAGCCCGAGTTCTTCAAGTGGCTACGGCGCCAACTAATCGTTGTGGAAGATTGGCCCTATTCGGGAACTGACTTTACAGGGGACCCAGATCTCCCGCTACCAGAAGGAGACGACTGGGATGAAGAGCTGGGTAAGACCTCATATTTTTGATTTTATGTTTATATGTTTTTTTTTGTTAATACACACTTGTCTTAACACAATTATATATGCATGCAGATGTAGGACCTGAGAGACCAGCCGGGATGTCTCCTATCTTCCGGAGGACACAACTCGCCCCCGAGATCCAGGGGGAAGGTACCGGAGGAGAGGCACTGGTTCAGAACCTCGAGGGGATCGTCCATGGGATCCCAGACTATGCCCGACTGTCAGACGTACCGATGGAGTACCAGCGCCATATGGTGGGAGTTCCAAACCGGCTCCACCGAATCCTGAGGCGGCTAGTGCGTGCAGTGACGTGCTATCATGAGCACCATGCCGATTAGTCTCTAGGATTTAGCCACACCTATTTTTTGAGAGACACAGTGTCTCCGGATGTATTAAGACAATTATGTATATTTTTTGAGTTTTATGTGACACACTTCCATGTAAACATTTCGATATCTATATATATGCATATCTATTTCTGGATGAGTCTTCTTTACATGTGATGATGATTTATAAATTGCGCAAATGTCTATCTAACACCAAATTTGCTAATGCATCTGTCAATGTATTCAAATGTCTGGGTATATGATGATATGTAATGTATTCAAAATTCCTTTCCAGTAATCGAATACGCAAATACAATCGTAAAATGGACGGGTTTCTTACCGAATAGTGCCCGTTCAGCTGCAACACTACAAGCCGTGAATCTAGGTACACGAGCAATTCACGGATACCAAGGTTTACTGCCTCGGTTAATAATTCCAACACGGCGCTATATTCCGCGATATTGTTCGTGGTACGTCCTAAACACACACCTTGCAGGTCAATCAACTCACCAGCAGGATCATAGATTACCCAGGCTGCAGAAGACAGATTCCTGGTACTGCGGGAGGCACCGTCCGCGAAACCAACAAATGGATGAAATGACATCTGCACAACCAGGAAGACCCGATCAGCAGAAAGATGTTTACAAAGCACACCACACCATGCACACAAATGAAAATCACACACCTATGTACACACACCACACCAAAAATCATTTCAGGCGTAGTACTTCTTAAGGTACAACCCATTTCTGGGCTGCGCCAATGGAACTCCTTCGTAGTCTATAAGCTCGTAGGCCCCATTTTTCAAAACACGTTTTACTATGTAGGGACCGTGCCACATGGGCTGGAGTTTACCGGCACCAAGCTTATCATGTGCCTGATCGTACAAGAGGACCAGGTCTCCTTCAATGAAAGAAAGGGGAGAAATAGATTGATCAAAATGAGATTTGACCCTCTTCTTTTGTGCTTCGATAATCAAAGCAGTTAGACGACGGGTTTCATCCAACCGTTCGAGATACAGAAGACGCTCTTCCTCAGGAGAAGTATCCGGTAAGAGCTCCACAGTTAATTTGAGCGAAGGAATTTCACATTCAACCGGCAAAGTAGCTTCCAGACCGTACACCAGTTGGAATGGTGTGAATCCGGTTGCACTTTTAGCAGATGTTCGGTACGCCCAGAGAGCTGAGAACAGTTGGAGATGCCAACTGGATTTATGAATCCCAACTGTTCGTTGAAGCATAGTGACCAAGACCTTGTTCACCGCTTCAACCCGACCGTTCGCTTGAGGGTAGTATGGCGTTGAGCTGTCGTGACGCAAGCCCAACGCAGCTGTCAGCTCCGCCATCATGTAATCACGGAAATGAGTACCGTGATCAGTGACGATGGCTTGAGGAACCCCGAATCGTGCAATAACATGGTTGAATAAAAATGAAGCAGCCGTTCTTCCGTCAGCAGCTAGTGTAGGCATCGCCTCGGCCCACTTAGTGAAGTAGTCGACGACGACAATGATATACGCATGCCCCCCGGCCGAGTGAGGGTTACACATCATAAAATCCACGCCCCATTTCGCGAAAGGGCCGACGGTAATAACGGGATGCAAAGGTAACGGCGGCGCGCGCATCTTGCGCTGAAAAATCTGGCACGGATGGCATTTTCGGACTGCAGTGATACAATCCTTGAATATAGAAGGCCAGAAATAACCTGCCCTCAGAATCTTTTGGGCAGTGGCATATCCGGACATGTGTCCGCCACAGGCGCCACTGTGGCAGTCATTCAAGACTTTCTCCGCCTCGTCCAAGGTAAGGCATCGTCGGAGCACCGAATCTACTCCAATACGATATAAGGTATCTCCTACTATGCGGTAGGGTTGGGACTGGTGCCGAATCCGACGGTGTGCAGCTTTATCCAACTCAGACCGAAATGTCGCGGTCTGAAGATACACTATGATGTCCCCGTACCAAGGATCACGAGTATCGATAAGAAACAACGTTTCGTCCGGTATATGATCTTCAGAGTGTTCAGGAAGAGAGTCTGTAGGGAGAGAACATATCAAATCCGCGAAGACCAGTGATTTAGTTGACTTGGCAGTGGTGAACTCCAAATCAAACTCCTGCAAGATGACGATCCATTTGGAGTACTTGCCCCCCAGCAATTGTCTAGAAAGAATATATGTCATGGGGTTGCAGTCTGAAACCACTGTTATCGTGCGCAATAGGATGTAATGGCGAAAGCGTTGTACGGCGTGTACGGCTGCTAAGGCCAAATTCTCGACATGTGCATAACGCGTTTCCGAGTCGAGAAGGTTCCGAGAGAGGTAATAAACAACATGTTCATCACCGTTCTCGTCATCCTGCACCAAGACCATGGCGATGGTGCTTAATGCGGCGGCTAGATACAAAGTAAAGTCGCGGTGGTAGTCCGGAGGACGAAGCAACGGAGCATTGACGAGCAATGTCTTCAGTTTCTCAAAGGATTCTTGAGCGATTTCGTCCCAATGAAAGGGAACATTCTGCTTTAACAAACGAGTGAATCCTTTGGCCACCTCGGCGTAATTCGGGATGAAGCGTCTAAGAAAATTCGCTTTCCCTTGCAGACTCTGCAACTGATAAAGGGAGGAGGGTGATGGGAGATTTATAATGGCCTCAACCTTCAGAGGGTCGAGGCGAATTCCGTCTTTCGAGACTATAAAGCCTAAAAGACGGCCAGAATCGACGCAGAAGACGCACTTATGAGGATTGAGCCTAATGTTGTAGCGTCTGCAGCGAAGAAATATCTGGCGAAGATGTTCAGGATGATCCTCTCGCTTACCCGAATGGGCAGGCAAGTCGTCCAGATAAGGCTGGACAATATGGCGAATATCATGAAAGGCATATGACATCGCACGCTGAAACGTGGCGCCATCGTTCTTTAAGCCGAACGAGAGTCTTTTGTATGCAAAAGTGCCCCACGGACAGATGAATGTGGTCTTATGTTGATCCTCAGGTGCGATATTGATCTGGTTGTAACCTGAGAAACCGTCCATTAAGGAATAGATCTCACTCCCGGCGCAATCGTCGATAATCTGATCGATAAACGGAGTGGGATAATTGTCCTTAGGGCAGGCGCGATTGATATCGCGATAATCTACACAGACTCGAATGGTACCCTGCTTTTTATCGACAGGGACGATATTGGACACCCATTCTGTAAGGGGGATAGGATAAATAAACCCCGCGTTCAAAAGTTTTTCAACCTCTGCCTTGATAGCGGCGGCTTTCCGAGGATGCATGGGACGCAAGCGTTGGCGCACGGGTTTCGCACCCGGATAGGTTGGAATCTCGTGCACGACAATACTAGGATCAATTCCCGGCATTTCCTCGTAGGACCACGCAAAAACATCTCTGAACTCTTTGAAAAGTTCCGTATAGACCTGAATCTCCTCGGGAGAACAAGTCACACCCACATGAATGTTCTCAACAACCCCTGGTTTAACAAAGATGTTGATAGGAACCGTTTGAGTAATGTTACTCAGATTACCCTCCGAAAATACCTCGTGCGTCAAGATCGGTGTTTGAAGAGGAGGGGAAGGAACCTGAGTAGCATAGCGCTCGAGACAGTCAGTCATTGCCCCCAAGCTAGGCATAAACGAGGAACGATGATGTCCATCGCCCCAGGGTAGCTCCTCAAGAGACATAGTTTCAATGATCGCCTCATCTGAGGGGAAAGTCTCTCTAAGAGGATCAGGCGAATCAGCCTGACCAAGCCAAGAGGATTGTGAGTAGACGTCAAGAGCCATGCTCATCGGAGCATGCCGAGGAGGTGGAGGGTCCGATGCGTCAACAATCTCACAGTAGTTGATCTCTACTGGCGTTAAAGGCATGGATTCTCCAAACTCATATACCTGCTCAGGTGTAGGAATCATCCAGGGGTCATCAGTCCTGGACAACATGTTAACTTGAGCGGTATTCGGTGGCGGCGCAGGGAAAATACCCATGAGGACTGGGTCTTTGAAGAGACCAGGTCCTATGCTGTCTGGGGGATTCGGAATTTGATCCACATACGGCACGTTGTTCTCGGAGTTCGAGGTAAAAAATGACAACTGGTCTACCGTGATAATCTTGCCCTCGTGAGGGAACTTGATGAATCGAAAGACAGTAGACGGCACGTAGAGCATGGCATGGGTCCAGCTACGGCCAAGAAGTATATTGTAGTTGAGCTTAGCGTCAACTACTTCTACTTCTACGTTGACAGTTTTTCCTTGTAATGTAATCGCCAGACTCTCGAGAACTCCCATGGGTTTAGATTCCCGACCATCAAATGCCTCGAGGGCATTGGGAGATGACGATAAGGTTGGAGAGCCGATGGCCTTCCAACAAGCGGAGGACATAACACAAGTAGATGCACCTTCATCTACGACGGCTCTGTGAACGTTCAGACCGTTAATCCCGACTTGAATAACCAAAGCGATTTGATGTGGAAGCCGGGGAGTAAAATTCTCCAGATCAAAGGTGAGAAGGCTCGAGTCGGCGGGATCAATACCACCGATGGCAGACAGTAAAGCCTTCCGTTGTGGAGGACAACTTTGAAGAACCTCAAGTGCAGACATGGCACATGGCGCCTGTGCCAGATCCTCAACGATGCTATAATGTTGAGCGGCACGAGCATTTGGATTATAAGAGGATCTCCGAAGAACACCCTTGGGAGGTGGCTTCACAACGGGTTCGAGAGTCGGCTTCTCGATTTCCAATGAACCAGAAGCAGGTGGGGGAGGCGGTCCTTCCGCCACTGCCTTCCCGGGTGCCTGCTGCTGACTATTGTAATCCTTGGACCTCGTAGCGATAGTGATAGGTGCATTAGTCTTCATCATGAAAACCCGAGACCCAAACGGTGCAGATGATGAACCTTGTTCGACCATCTGGGTCTGCTGAGATGGAAATGGCTCTTTTAAAACAGCCGGAGTCCCTTTCGAGCCTTTAAGAAGTTGACTAATTTCGGACCGTCGTGGACAATCCTTAGTGTAATGGTCACCTTCACAGATGAGGCAGGGGAATTTCGGCTTACGTTGGGAGCCATCCTCAGTTCGATTTTTAGATTCCGGTTTCGGGGCATCAGATTTTGATTTGCCTTTGCCCTTCTTCTTCCCCTTGGAGGATTTGTCTGCAGGATTGGCCTGAACAACATTTACCTCCGCGGATTTACCAGAATCGGATGAGGCGGGATTAGCAGAGGTATTGTTGGAAGAATTAGCCTTCTGCTTCCCATTCGAAGACTTCTTCGAATTTTGAGAGACAGAACCAATGACGCCATCCACCGTGGGGGTAGGCGGGGTCTTTTTGGCTCCGGGCCGTGGGGCATCAGGCAGGATGTCATAAAGCGTGCCAGATTGCGAATAAACAAGATCCAGATACTGGGCACGCGCGATAGCTTGTTCCTCCGTCACACACGCTCCCATCGCGATATCCTGAGCGATTTTATTCACAAAGGAGGTTGTGAACCAGTGAGTCAAAATCTGATCAGGTATGTGAAACTTGATCAGTCGACGACGGTGCCGCCACTCATGGATGTGATCTGAGATGTGAGTGGCCGAGTCCTGCTTCAGGGAAGACAGGAGGTGCGTCCCAGTCTCATACCGGACTGGAAACTGGAAATGTGTGAGGAAAGCCATAGCTAACGAGTTGAAATCCTGAAAAATACCACAGGATAGCTCTATGTACCACTTAGCAGCAGCTCCTGTTAAAGTACGCTGGAAAAGACGCAGACGAACCGAATCGTCAGTCCAAGAGTTAGACGAACACCAGAGGTGATACGTCATCACATGCGCCTGGGGGTCTTCGCCAGATTTGCCCTCAAACTTGGGACAATCTTCTGGTATCTTGGTTGGGACCGGAGGCCAATATGGATTATGAGAAATCGGATCATTGGTCAACTTTGAAACGTCTGGCAGATCCAAGGTAGCCAGGAACGGCAATGGAGGGTTAATTCCCATGCCAGTCCCAGAATAAGGTCTGGTACCCATGCTCCACGATGGTTGTGAATATACCTGCCCCCATGGGTTCTGTCCCGTAGGATTCTGACCGTGAGGGGCATAATTCGTATAGCCAGACTGATTTGGATTCTGGTAACCATTGTGTGGGGCCTGATAACCAGGGTTCGGGCCCTGATTAGGCGTTTGCCCCGTATAAGCAGCATTTGGATTTGGCTGCTGAGCATAGTTAGAACCGGGTGGAGGAGGTTGATACTGAGAGCCTCCAGAGTAGTTATAGTTCAGTTGAGATTGACCATGAGAATAATAACCACTCTGAGGATGAGTAGACTGCTGATAAGTGGAACCCTGCGGAGCCTGGTACGTAGGGCGCAGCTGTTGATTTGGCTGCGGCATTGAATGAGCAGGCTGCTGAGCAGAGTGAACAGAATGAGAGGGCTGCCCTGAATGAACAGGTTGACCCGAGTGAGGGGGCGGCCCTGAATGAACAGGTTGGCCCGAATGAGGGGGTGGCCCTGAATGAACAGGTTGGCCCGGATAGACAGGCGGCGCTGGTTGCGCAGGCTGACCTGGTTGTAAGTGAGCCCCAGGTTGCACCGAATAAGCCGGTTGGCCCGGAGGCGGGACACCAGGTTGTACCGGATGACCCGGTTGGCCTGGTGGTGGAACAGGACCAGGTGCTTGCTGGAAACCAGTTTGACCTGAAGCAGAACCATAAAGTGGTCCCGGCTGATATGCAACGTTAGAGACAACAGGATATTGCGGTTGCATCGGTAAAGAAGGCTGGATTTGCCCCCCAGGTCCATAGGCCGGTCCCTGTTGATACCCCGGCTGAGGCTGAGCAGGTTGACCAGCAGGGTTATAATATGGTCCTTGCGGATTATAGAATGGCCCTTGCTGGCCCGCAGGGTAGCCTTGATTGGGCTGTCCCTGCGGGTCGTACTGATAGCCAGGTTGGCCTGCAGGTTGGCTTTGAAAAGGCTGTGCCTGCAGGTTCTGAGCCTGGTTGTACGGTAAACCTTGAGCATACAGATAAGCCTCAGGAGCAGGAAGACGCAAAATGTCCCCATGCTCATCAAGCTGACCCGGGAAACCATACACGGGAGTGCCGTCCTGTGCATAGTGCAAAAAGAAAGATCGGTAAGGATCTTGGGGGATTTGTCCAGCCCCGGCGTTCGGCTGTTGCAAAAACAACCGATACTCCTCCGGAGAAATATTCTTCGGTATAGCAGTAGCTAGATAAATGTATTCAGGAGTCGGCCTAGATCTAGTAGCAGATTCTGAGACAACAGCAGAAGAGGCAGCCACACAAACAGTGGGTCGCACGGGAACAGAAGTGACGGGCGTCGAAGGAGACACCCCGGGTGTAGTGGCAGCTGGCCTCGAAGCAGGAGATGATATTCCCATAGAGGCAGCAGCTGAGATAATCTGACCCAGAGATCTGTATCCCTGTGGCAAAGAAGGACCAGATGACGATGTGGTAGCCAGCTCAGACTCGTCTCCCTCAAACAATCTACGAGGGATGCGCTGATAGTCATCAGACCCGGGAATTTCCTCACCAGAATCACTCATGGTTGATCCTGCCGTTAAATCACGTAGAAGACGGCGAGGACTAGGAGGAAAAACAGCAGCAATAAACGGTGAACCCGATGTAAGAGAAAGGAAATCAGCTCCTAATCTAAATTCAGACACAGGGTCCGAAAAGGGCCAGTTGAACTCAACTGGTTCTCCAAAGGGTTGCTCGGCGAGGACCGGTCCCCCGTCAGGGAACTCGGAGACAACAGGCTGTTGTGGTTCAACAGAAGGCTCAGAAGCCTCTGAAGAATCGTCCGTGTAAGGACTACTAGTAGACGAAACCGAGGGTTCCGCCACCGTGACAAAAGACTAGAAGAAGAGAGCACACACACACACGGGCTGAAAACGAGTTAAGACACACGATCAAACAGTCACAAGCAATATCTAAATGGGTGTGTTATCGTGGGAGATTGATTTTACCAGATTGGAAAATAAACAAATTCTACCGTTTCATGTTTTAAGAGTCGAGAAACGATAAAAAGATGACTCTATCTCTTTCAGAGTTGATACAAGCGTGAAAGGACAAGCGCTTGACGGTCTTTTCAAGTTTAGGGAGTCAGAAAAGACCAAATGAATGCTCAGGAAAAACTAGGCACAAAGGGTGTACCAAATATCCGTGAACTGCAATATACACCTTGGTTTCAATAATGAAACAGAAATCGACCAAGGACTTTCCGTACGTGTAGGTAGTCTCCCCGAATGCCGTGTTCGGTGTATCACGGGTATAGGGCGGCAGACTCGGCTTCCTGTGGATAAAGGATTGAAAACCTAGAGGGGTCTCCCTTTATATACGCGACGGTACGGGGAGCGCAAGTCCGTACTAGCGCTGTCTAAAGCCAACAGGCGAACGACAGCTGCTAGGTTTAACGACGCTGGAACACGTCTCTAGCCTAGACCTTCTAAATATGTTGCGTTAAGTTCCAATGTTGCCTTAGGTTAATTGAATAAATTTTACAGTTGATTTTCAATTAAGTTTCAATTTCCAGGCCCTATCGTATGTAGTGTCTCCTAAATGCAAGCTATATGCCACGGTGCAACATTTCGTTCGATGAAAACTAGTTAAATGAGAGTTGAGAGCTTTTATGCAAACGAAATGAACGGAATACAAACAAGAATGTCTCTAATGCTACTAATGCAATTGCACACTTTTCATTCAAACACTAATCACTAGCAATATGGAAAAGATCACAATTTGCACTAATTTAACAAAAGCAAAAGAGATTATATTCTTTTTTTTTTGATTTTCAATGTTTAATGGCTAATGTGCACTGAAAACAAAAGGAACAATTTGAGAAATGATATCTAAGAGAGTGAAGCAAACAACATTCACTCAACGAAGCAAGCAACCAAATCTCTAAATCGACCCAAAGTCCCTCAAAGCAAAGAAAGACTTGAAAACTTCCGATGGACCGTGTGATCTAGGTCCAAAGCAAGGCAAACAAATTCTGAATGAAGGAATGAACAATCACTCAAAAGACGCAGCGAAACAATCAAAGACTGTTAAGAGAGCGTGGAGAATCAATCAACAAGTTGACAGGACAATCAGAACACCAAAACTCCCAATGGAGGGCTCGATTCACTAAGCCACTAGATGCCCTAGGGCTCAAATCGTGAAATCGATAGACAGAGGCAAACAACCAAAGGATAGCGGTGAATTCTAGTCAAACAAGACTCCAACACACTCAGACAATCAGGAAATCAAGAAGAAAAGTACTGGTCAAGCTCAGAAAGCTAAAAAATGAAGAAACTCAAAAAGTCACAGGGGTGGCGCGACTGTGGACTTGAAACTGGCGCCAGAGGCCGATTGGCGCGAGACAGACAAATGCAACAAGCGCCAAGTGGCGCGACTGTCGGGTTAAAACCCGCGCCAGTCGAGTTCTTCAATAAAAATTAAAAAAAACAAGCTACTCTGAAAGTAGACCAATACAAGCTAAGCAAACCAAGAGGCTAAAACAATGAAAGAATCCAACCCAGAAGGTTCATCAAGCAAGGGGAAACAATCAAAGCGAACTAATCATAAACAAGACAAGGGAAACCGGACGATCCCTAGTGGAGTCGCCAATTTGTTGAGGAGGTAAATCCCCTCTGCGGACAGAGGCGATCCCTACTAGCCCAGCAGGGGTCTAGCAACAAACAAACAATGCTATGACGCAAGCTCCTAGTTACGAATGAAAGACTTGGGATAAGAGCCTACCCGGATTCCAACGCTAGATCTGAAGAAGAAGATGTCCCCATCCTTCAGCCTTGGCAGATCACAATCCTTCCACGATCTCCGTGGATGAACACCTGCACGCAGAAGAAACGAACAGATACATGCATAGGAACCAGCATACGTAACTAAACATCGGTCAGAAAAGATATTACTCGCATTAACATGATAGGAAAAGGAGTGGAACCATAATCATAGTCATCTATTAAAGTGATAAACGAATAGAAGTTACAACCAAGTTCTGACGTCGCAGCTTCCTTCGAACGGGTCTCCGGTTGTCCACGTCTCGCAAAGCTCGCCAAGGAAAAGGAAACCTCTCCAGAGTCTCGTAACAATGGTCTCCTCGCTTGAATGGGCCTTAAGGGAAAGAAAGGATTCTTTACAGCACAAAGGCACTTGGGAATAGGGAGATGCAAAGCTTCAGCACTTCAAGACTAGCTTGCCATGGATCTGAGCAAGCTTTTATAGATGGGGAAGGAGGGAGTTGGGATCCCTATTATTATGGAATTGGCCCTATCAACAAGGAAGGTTCCATAGAAGGTGGCAAAACTACTTCCCTTCCATAGAACTCCCGTAGCCAAACCTCCCAACTCAAGATAGGCAGTGGTTGTGAGTTTGTTTGAACTCAACTTCCGCCATCCATATATAAAAAACATTCCCTAAAATGGGTGGCGCGATTGCTGCTCTATGACAGAGCGCCAAGTGGCGCGACCTCTTTACAGGATTTCCCTGAGTGGCGCGAGTACTGAACTGTCTACCCGCGCCAATGCAAAAAGAGATGTTTTTCATGGATTTTGCAAGGAGATGTCTCAAGGGGAAATGAAGCTCATACTCAGAGGGATGCATTGATGATGTTTTCAAGGCATGACAGTGCTCACAGGTCACATAATGGGTCCTCCATTGTGCGGGACGGGGAATGGTAGGGACGGTGACAAATTACTGTGTAACAGGTACTTAGAAAATTTTATGGAGTAACAACATCAGAGGAGTAACAACACCGAACTCTTAGAAAATTTTCTGGAGTAACAACATCGGAAGAGTAACAACACCGAAGGAGTAACAAAATCAGACATTTATAAAATTTTCCAGAGTAACAACATCGGAGGAGTAACAACACCAGGTACTTATAAAATTTTATGGAGTAACAACACCAGACACTTAGAAAATTTTCCAGAGTAACAACACTGTGAAACTTAAAAAATCGCTTCTTTATTTTGAGAACAAAAAAAAAATGTGACTTTGAAGTAAACAATACCTGAAGCATAAAAACATAAGAGAAATAAAAAAAGAAACGACTCTTTATTGAAAACCAATAAATAAATAAATAACTTAAGTTACAATGGTTATGATTTTTGTTGCACCAATGTTGTTTGTGAAGAGTGAATGAATGGAAAAATTCTTTTTTGGAAATGACTTGGATCTTCAAATAGAAATCAATTCCCCATTTCTCATGTTATAAATCTGTTAATTGATGAAAAGTATTCATGTTGTTTTCTCAGTGTGAGGAAACGTCTTTTAAAATGTTCTTATTTCATTATCATTGTCTTCAAGAATCACATGTTCATAGATTGAACTCATTTATTCTTCTGGTACCTGCAAAAAACGAGTTTCTACCTGCAATAAAACATGGAATCATGGAAGAAGAGAAGTGCCTGTGGGAGAGTGGTGGCCAACCATACTAACCAGCAGTGTTTCAATCATAACCTTTTTTTTTTTTTTTTCGTCTGATTTGAGTGATTCTAAAGCAAAATGAAATTGAATTCAAAGAGATGTCTCCAATAGAAACAAGTTTTAAAAATTCCATGTAATGGTATGTTAAATTTTCTTAGAACAACCTGCATAACAGAGTCATTTTCGATTTTTCAGCTCAGACCAACAATTGATATTTTAAGCACAACTTTTTCATTTGATGACAGATTGAACTGATTCAAATTGGAGATTTAATTATATTCATGTAGCTATCCCCAATATTAACATGTTTTTAAGGAAAGAAGAATTGATGGGTCAAATACGCTAGTGAATAGTCGAAAAAACATAGTTTTAAGAATGTTGATTTATGATATACAGTCAGTATTGTGGCCATAAATTTCTCATAAAATATCGAAATAAAGTGATTCAAATTTCCTTGTAAACTAGATTCATATGGGAATATAACATAGAAACATGTTTCCAAAATATAGTCATTTAGGCTTCCAAAATAGGGCTGTCCCAACTTTGTTTTTGAGCTACCTACTAGACATCCTGTCATTGTTTTGGTCATAAATTTTTCGTTTCAAATCCAAATCGAACGATTCAAATTGGGTTAGAAAGTAGACATAAAGGTATGTGTAGGATAGAAACAGGTTTTGAAAATATTCCCATTTGGTCCCTCAAAAAAAGACTGTCCTGACTGTTTTTCTAGAATTTTTATCAAGCCCGCAAGCGACAAGATATGATAATCAAAGATTTTTTCCAAGAAGGTGATCAAAATGAATATGAGTGTTTGTAGAATTTTTTTTTTTAATATAATGCATCTACATACATAAATAAATTCAATTATTGATCACCGATGTTAATTTTCACAATGTGTTGCAACAAAAACAATTATTTTTAGATATAAAGAAATTTATTTATTTATCTCTTTAATTTTTCTATTTTCTACACTACACTACTCTACTTTGAAAAATAAAATATACTTACATATAAGAGTACTTCCAATGAAGTCATTTTTGAAATAAGGTCTTAAGTATGCATATACCCCTATTTGAAAAATGTATGTTAATAAATACACGGGTATGAGAGACCAAATTCCTTGTTAAGGATGGTGCCAAGAGTTGTTGAAGTGTGGAGTGATGTTGCAAGAAAAAAACAGAGTGAAACCAACCTTCAATATAGTCTTGATTTCCCATATTCGTCACATCGTGAAGTTCCTTGATTGGGTTCCATATTGTGTTGATTCTCTCTTACTTGACCTCATCTTGTGAGTTTTGGGGGTCTTCCTCTACCTTTTTGTTTAGATATCTATTCATAGAACGAGAGGAAGGAAAAAAATTCAAACAATTCATAAAGCTCAGGACCTGGAGCAGGGTAAAATGTCCCTCCCCAGGATGAGAGATTGGGTGTTCAAACCAAAAGAAAGAAAGAAAATCAATGAAATCTTAAGCTCGAGACCTGGAGCAGGGTAGTATTTCCCTCCTCGTGATGAGAGATTGGGCCCTACGAAATCAGCAGAAAGAAAAGCAAAGAAAAATGACTAACGACCTAGAGCATGGTAACATTTCCCTCCCTAGTATGAGAGATTGGTTCCTAAGAAATCAATAAAAAAGTAAAAACAAAATAACTATGCTCAGGACCTAGAGCAGGGTAGCATTTCCCTCCGTAGGACGAGAGATTGGTTCCTAAGAAATCAATCAAAAATAAAAATAGAACAACTACACTCATAACCTATATCAGGGTAGCATTTCCCTCCCTAGGACGAGAGATTGATCCTTAGATCAATATGAATCGCGTTCTTGCACCTTTGTTAGCCTCGCTGGCCTGACGCAAAAATGTTGGTGTCCAAGTCTGAATGATTATTCAAACCCTTTCCCACATTAATTATCAATCTGGGTGCATTGGTTATTTCAAGGCTAATGCACAATATATATTCAAATGAAAATAGCACAATTATGTATTAATCGTGGATTCGATGAACCAAGTAAAGCAACAAATCACTGTAACAATAATGAATTATAAAACTTGCAATACATTCACATCAAATAAGGATTTCAATAATTACATCTACTGTCACAACAATTAAGAAACATACAAAACAAGAAATGAAATTAACACACACACAGAAAGCACACAACACTTGGTCACGAGAGTGGGCCCAACTCCCTGATCATGGCTGCGATGTATTCACGAACTCACAAAAAAGACATAAATATAACTTGCATTAACTTAATGAAATGTTCTGTTATAGATCTCCATTCCCTGCATAACCAACCCTATATGCGTTATCTTCCCCTTCTCTCTAATTTGTGTCCTTTTAAATATACAAACAACAAAGGGAATAAAATGATTACAAAATCTTAATAAGAAATATGAGATCTAAAATATCTTTCCATCATGATTCAGCTAGCACAAGTCGAATCTGGCAATTACAATTGGGGAAATTTGGAAAACAACTACAACAGAAAATCTGCGAATATTTCATTCGAAGAACCTTTATTTTCTCTCAATCAAGACACAATTTGGGAAAAATGCTCCTTTGAAATCTAATTTGGTCCGTTTTGCACAAAACCCATGTTTCATATTTTCAGGATTCTTTGTCGTTTGCCCGAAACGTTCATCGAAAAACTGTCTCTTGCTATCCCAACGAATTTCTGAGTTGGAATATTTAATTATCAGCGGAAGGTAAAATCAGCAATCTGGAAGAGATCTTGGAGGCTAAAATTGTGAGTGATGTTATAAATAATTCATTAATAAACTATCATTGGAAAAATCATGCATAATAATCATTAATTTATTAAAATAAATGAGAACAAGTAATACTTATCCAAAAGAGCATAAATAATTATGAAATGGAATTAAATAATAAATTATAATAAATAACGTGATAAAAGAACATTAGAAATGGATGAAATGGATGTTAAGAAGTGATAATAATAATACAAATTACTGGCCCAACAATAATCCTTACATGCAGTATCAACAATAGAACCATGGGTTTATTTCTGTTAATCATGACATAATTTCGTCATCTAAGTTCATTCTTGAACTCTATTTGAAAAAATATTACGCTTAATCTTAAGTGTGATACTTTGTACATGAGTGTTTTATTCATTAGTGTGCTTTGATTGGATTTTTGGTGTGATTGTTTTCTTTGCAGACATGTTTCCTCTGCTTACCTTGTGTTCCACTTCGTTTGCAGATGTCCTCAAATCATTACGTTGGTTTTGTTGATGGCGCTTGCTGTATCACATGGAACATGTATTCCGCAGCATGGGCACTCTTTGCCCCTGATGACGAGTTGATTAATTTACAAGGTATTTGTTTGGGTCGAACAATTAACAATATTGCCGAATATAGTGCGGTGATCGAGCTATTATCGGATGGCATTGATCTTGGGATTAGAGATTTGGTTGTTAAGTTAGACTCACAACTCGTTGTGTTACAATTAAATGACCATTATTCTATGCGAAATCCTCAAATTTTGTGTATTTATTTGCGTGTTATATTATTGGAAAGACATTTTGATTTTATCACATATCAACATATTCCAAGACGTTTAAATACATTAACAGAGACATTAACAAACCATGTATTAGTTAGAAATTTTCACAATATGTAAAAATAAATACATCATCATGATACACAAGTAGCCGTAGAAATACACACACACACACACACATACGAACATATATATATCATTATGTTAAGTGTGTTACATCCAAAATGTCAAAAAATATGTGTTTTGTTACAAAAATGGCTCTTCAAGCCTACATCAGTACAAAAATGTAAAAACAGGACTGATATCTGCCCACATGGTGCTCATGGTAGGTGGTGAATACTCGAATTACTTGCCAAAGTAATCGATGTAGTCTGCCTCTAAAGACGCATAGGAACTTCATCGAGCATAGCATACTTTGGAATGCCTCTCGTAAGGCCAACGAGGTTCCGCTCCAACTCGGCTAGTGTATCTGCTCCCTCCTCATAAGGAGCATCCTCTACCAGATATGCTACCCTTCGCACAATCAGTGACATACCAGGTGGTCTCTGAGTACCCATATCTGTAAAAACATCATAAGTTCACGTTTCAGAATACATAACAAAAAACATTCAAAAAAGTAAAAAATGTTAAATTTTCTTTTTTACCTACATCGGTCCACTGTGTGCTTGGTGGTATAGGAAGATCTGGATGTCCTCTAAATTCTATGTCAGCATATGTGTAGTCCTCAACTATGATAAGTTTACATCGCAGCCAGCTGAAAAAGGATGTGGGGAAATTCATTTGTTGGCCCCCACCTTGTCGGGGCACAATGTCGCACCATCTCATCAGCCTCGGGTGCCTCGAGGCTGGATCATGGATCTCTAGCCACTGGTACTCAAACAATGGTACTCTGTCTAGAAAGAAGGTCACCAGAATGGACATGTACCCGAATTGTTTCAGTCGCCTTGTCTTGCACTTGGTTAACTGGTTGTTCATATTGGCCAGTAACCCCTCGCACCAGTTAAACATCGTTGGGGCCAAGGAGTCCATTGCGTATTTAACTAAAATTTCATTTCATCATGAAATGCCTGGGTTCTTTCCATTCTAGTAATGCAATGTATAATTGTGTGCAGGGGAAGCAATCTTATGGAAGAAATATCTACCTCCCTGCTCTCTGTTTTTTGAGCCCCAGGAAAATATCTCTAGATGAGCATGCTGGTACTCTCACTCCTTGCGCAAGCTCTAGAGAGTTGGATCCTCTCCACTCTCCTGGACAATCCAGTGATGAAATAGATGTCTATCACATCTAATTCTAGCTCTTGGTCCCCGATGATAAATCTCTATTGGTCCATGTCCCATATACTGATCAAGCATTGGAGTAGCTCTAGTTGAGCTCTTAGCCCGAATGTTTGAAATAATTTCAACAAAATGAAATTGCGCAATGCATTGACACAATTTTGATCCTGTAATGCTTGGTGGTCTTCCACCTCATGTCCTCGTTCTTTCCATTCAATCGACATCTTTGACGAAAGCACCTGCAAAACATGTTTAAATGGAATTTTAGGAGCTTTCACCAAAGTAATTTTGGAAATTAACCATAGATATGGTTGAATTTATTGTTTTAAAATCTTTCCCGCGGCCAACGCGACTGTCCAAATTAATTCAACACTGGTGGCATGTTTCCCTAACGGGCTAAACACAACCAGCGCGACCTTGATAGCTCGAAATCGCGTTGGCCGAAGACGTTTTTAAAACTTGAAATCCTTTCCCAAATATCCCTATTTCTGAAACAAAATGACAAATGAATGGAATCAAAATGAAAAGGAGGCTTAGAGCTCTTACCTAACGCTGACGAATTGACGAATGCTGTCCTGGATCAGCCGCACCACTGATTTGAAATTCGGTGGGAAAATGGACAAAATGCTCTTCTCAAAATAGAAAGGTGGAAATGCGTTTTTTTTTTGGTCTATTTATAGATTTTTGGAAAATTTTCGCCAATATTTTTTTTTCATCGATATCCGTGATGTTTGCTATTTTTGTGTAGTACAATACTTCCACACCGTTGATGATTATTTTCGATGCAAACAAGTTGTATTTTATCTCTTTTTCGGGCTCGTTAAATGTTTATGAAAAATGAACCCCCATGGAGTTAAATTTCAACTCTTTTCTGACTCTCTAAAAATGAAAAGATTGTCGAGTACTTGTCATTTCGAACTCGTTAAAGTGAATGAATTGACGTGATCTCAATATACGTTTACCCTTTTTTCGGGATGAGATTTACTATTTATGAAAAAGGAATACCTTGATCAAACATGGTCAAGAGGTCCTCTCGGGTATTGTTTTCTACCTTTTCAGATTCAAGAGACGATTTATGGAAAGGGACATGATGGAGTTTCCTTTTTGTTTCTTTTCAAACTACTTAAACATGAAAAGTCATCAAGTTACCCTTTTGTTGGAATCGTTAAAGATTAAACGACAATAGACTTGTCACCATGACAAGAACAAGTTCCTCCTTCCTAGGGCTCGTTAAAATTACTAGGATGGATTCATTCGAAGAATGAACTTACACTCTTAGCATATGCTATCCTCTTCACGATGGCTATAGAAAATAAAGAGGCACTCATTAACAATAACGGGGGAAAATTGAAAGTGAACATCCTATGTGTATTTTTGGGAAACTTGTTGCTCTTGAACATGAAACTCATCTACAGTTCATGTCGGATTGGGGGCATCCTACATTATTCACTTTTCCTCCATGGGTTTGGGAAATCCGTTTGCCTCTCATTTGATTACCCAATTTCGTCAACATGAACTCTGATCCTATTTGAGTCAAATGCTGCCACACTCTAGAGTCATGTTGCCAATATGTTCAAGATAATTCCTTTTTGTTAAACATCCTCTGCTTATCTGACCTCCTCGGTTACAATCCCAAATCACTCCTATCATCTTAAGATATTTGTTTTTTTGTGTCGATGATGTGGGAATCATCATGGCCCTCCTTCAACGAATCACTTCTTGTCAACTTCAACACATTATCTGGGAAGGTGATTTAGAAACTTTTCTCAGTACCTTGCACCTTGCATGCCTTAATGGAAATTTCTTCGTGTTTGATGACAGGTTCACATCATTGGCCTTCAATCGAATGAGTCTGAAAGTGTTCAACGTCAACACATTCATTCACAATTGTAGATTGTGTTTTTGTAACTTGAGGTCCATCGTCATTATTGATGGTTTCTCTCGTGCCTGTTAACGGTTTTCATCATTGACCGATAATCAGGTGGTTTCTACCATGTTCGACAACAAAAAATTTATTCGCATCGATAGATTCATACAATGGGTTGATTGAGATTATGGTGAAGACCCTGGCTCACATCTGATTTTTGATCCAGGCTGCGGGGAATTATTGAGTATTCATGATTGCATACATGATCCTATCTATACAGATGGTTGCATCCATACCATAGATCCATTTATATGATATATTTAGATAGATGGCTGCGACCATGTCGTGGGTTCTTTGATGCCTAGTGCAAATTTATGTGGTTAGGCATGTTCATACCAGAGATGTCATATATTGTAATATGTTTGATTTGGCAGGTTTTCTGGAGGTGGTCTGCATTCTTTGCCTTGGTTCATAAAGCATTTCAACCATCACTCCCTCTTTTTCCTTCATGATTTAGGGGGCATCTATTACATAGTAATTTTCCACCATGCTCATTTTCACGTCCCTGACCCTGAAATGCCACGTGACAGTTCCTGTGCAATGTTTCCACCATCAAGAAATATGTTAAGACATCCCTTGAAGATCCAAAGAAAAATGTTTTGGAATATTACTGAAGAAACTTGGTCAAATTCATAGCTTCCTAGGTTAGCGCTTTTCCTGGTGCCATGCTCGTGCTGATGTCATATTCACAGTTTTGGCTTAGCACTGTCAGTGCCCTTGTTTCTTGCAAAACTGTGTTGATCCCTTTTTGGAAATGTTTCCTCAAATGGAGGAGAAGCTTTGACCTCAAGAAGCTCAAGGGTGGCGAGTTGGTTGTTAATGGGTGGTGATAAGGTCGAGCTCTCTTATTTTAGAGCTTTGATCTCATCCATGGGGGTTCATCCCTTAGAAAGTGGGCCTTCCTCCTCCTTTCATGGGTTCCCAACCTCTTCTCCCTTCCTATTCACATCCCTCATTCCCAAAACTTTAGAGCTTGGTTGATCATTTTCATACTCGTATTAAATCTCTTTCTATTGCATCCTAACATTGTGATAACACCTAAGTGTTCGGAAGAAGGAATGCTGCTAGAGCTTCGGTGAAGGACTCATATTTTCACCGAAGGATGCCTCCAACATCAAGGCCTGGATTGTATGCTCCTTTTATATTTATAAATAATAATGTCTAATGTTTGCTTTCTATATTTGTATAAATATTTATGTAAATATTATGGTAATCCTTGATTTTCTAGGTAGCTAATGTTTACGATTATTATGTATTGTATTACATTTACTGTTGCCTCTTGATCATCCGTAGGTATTCACATGCCACCAGTAGTAGGGAGTGGGCCTAAAAGGATCGTGGATCAAGGTCATCATCAACGGACTCAAGTGGCATTGGGAAAAAGGTACTTCTGTCTCTTTTCTTGTCGCATTGTAAATGCTAGTTAAGAGAGCTTTGCATTAGAAAGAATCTCGTGTTGCTAGATCCACTCTAGGGCTAGAGAGATTTCCTTTGTCCGTAGAGGGGATTTATCTTAACAACGACCCCATGAAATTAATAAGTGTTGATGCAAAATTCTATGAATTAAATATTAAAATAATGAATAAAGTGTCAAATAAAAGAAAGGCTTTGTGTGTAGGGAGGTGAAGCAAGCAACTCCACTGGGTACTGTCCAGGCTCGCTGGAAGCAGAGCAATGTTTTTTCTTCTTGAAGTGACTCCACTGGGGTACTGTCAAGGCCTGTTGATAGTGACGTAACACCAGAGATGAAAACCAAGACTCCGTTAATCATGTTCCACTTATGCATCTACATAATCCTTATTCCAAATTGAAGAAACTAAGTTTGACTTGTCTTTGTTAGTGTGTTGTCGATGAAGAGAACGATAGGGGCTATATATTTAACTCAAGATAAGTAAATAAGCTATGGTGATCACTAAAATGACCAATACTTCTTGAATAGTTAAACTTGGTTTACATGATTCAAGACCCATACAGAGAGATAGAGTTCTACTAGTGTTTTGCTAACTGTTGTAGCTGCTACAACCTCTCTCCAAAATTTTACCCATGCTTAGATTTTGGGTAAAATTTTGGATTAATTCTTTCACCTATCTATCTAATTTTAACCAATTTTAAAAAGTTCGGTTAAATTATTCTCTAATCTAAAAAAATAAATTTAAATGTGTTTTATCATGATTACTCTGTATGATTCAAACAAGGATATTTGATTGTGGCATTTAAACAAGTTGCACACAAAAATCCTAATTTGTTTTTCAATGCAAAAACTGTTTTTTTTTTCTTTTTTCTAGTGACATTTGAACTTGCTTACTTTACATTTGTATTTATTTTAATGGGTTTCTTTTCATCATTTTTTATTTCATTCTTTTATTCCATTTTTATTTTATATTCCCTCTTTTCATTTTATTATTATTATTTTAATTTTAGAAAATCATTTGCAGAATGCAATATTATTTAGAATTTGACATGAACTGAAATAAAGTGTTCAATCACTATTTGATCCTATGAATCATAGGACCCTAACAATGTCTCCAGTTGGGGATGGAACTCTCCCTGTGAGGTTTCAAGAATTTTAGATCAGTAGCCTTGAATCATCTTCTTCAGTATTTGTTCAATATCTGAATTGTTTTGTTGTTATTGCATTTATGGTTGCAAATTCATCAGGAGCTTAGGGCCTTCTCTTCAGGATTCAACTCATGATATGAGCTACCCACTCATGACAGTACAATGAAAATTATATTTACAATGATTTGAGTGAGAATTGCTTCTATTCTTGGGAGACATAATGTTTGAGCATTCTGCTATTGACAGGTCCACTTGGCAGTTCTGCTCTAGTCAGGTCCTTTAGGAAAAATGCATTGCTACTTCTGTAAGCATCAATTGTGTAAGGTCCCTTCCATAAATTATAAAATTTTCCATGCTTACCTTTATCTTCATTTCTAGAATCCCATTTTAACACATTATCTCCTATCTGAAAATCATCAGCTTTAGTTCTTCTATCATAGGTCTTCTTGATGTTTTCCTGGATAATTTGAGTTTTATTGTAAACTTCCTCTCTTGATTGCTAAAGTTGTATTTCCTGATTTATTCTTTTTTGTAGATCATTGGGCTCTACTTGTAATTCCTGTAGTAATTTCAAAATGGGGACACCTAAGGAAGTAGGAAAAAAAACATCCATCCTATAAACTAGTTGGTATGGGGACATTCCAATTTATTTTTTGGTTGTGAGTCTATCTGCCCATAATTCATTTATTAATTTTTTATGCCCTGACTTCTTATTATCCTGTAACAAATTTTTGATGATATTAACCAGACTCTTATTGGAAGACTCAGCTAATCCATTCCCCTATGGGTAATAAGCAGTAGAGTGTCCAAATGTGATTTGATATTTGCTACAAATTCCACCATATTCTTTGATTTGAATGTTGTTGTATATCAGTAATGATTTTCCCTGGGAATCCAAATATTGAAAGAATGTTAGTTTATAAGAATTTAATAATCATTGCATCACTGGTTTGTATTGTAGGTATATATTCAATCCATTTGGTTAAATAATCAGTGGTTGTGAAGATCCACTTGTGTTGAGCTCAAGAAGAAGGATGAATTCCTTCAATGAAATCCAAACCTCATTGCTGAAAAGGAGATTCAGTTGATATGTGCTTCAAGGGTAGGGGTAGTAATTTTCTTTTGCCTTCAAAGAGTTGACATTGGTGACATGAGGTGACTTTATTATGGATATCTGGAAATAAGGTTGGCCAGTGAAAACCAACCCTTAAAATCTTGTTGGCACTAGATTTCTAGTACATGCGTCCTCCACAATCTCCTTCATGAAATTCCTGCATTAATCTATTTTCTTCATCCTTATGTAAACAATTTAGTAAAATCCCTCCACCATCCTTCCAATACAAATTATTATCTACAATACAAAATTTCATAGATTTGAGTTTAAGAAATCTAACCTTAGTCTTGGTCAAACCAGGGGGAGCTTGTAAATGATGTAAGACAAAAATAAAGTCTGCATACTAGGGAGAGGTTGCAAAAGCCTTTGCTACTTGTGGAGTCACATGCTCTCCTTGTTAATCAAGTGCATCTTCAAAATTTATTTCCAAAGCATGAAAATTTGATTCAACCATTAATTTAGCTAATCCTTGACTCTTAACTTAGTTTGGTAGGTTTGATTTCAATGTCATATTCTAAAATGATAGCAATCCATTTACCTCTTTTTCCATCAAGACCATTTTGGGTGAGTATGTCTTTTACCACAATGTTTGGAACAAAATCAAGTATATGTGAATGGCGAATATAAAATCTAAAGTCTTTAATTTATTTTACTTAATAAAATGCTTGCTTTTCCATGATGTTGTATTTTAATGCAACATCTCTTAAGGATTTGCTGAAGAAAGAAATGGGTTGTTCATGTCCTTCATTATTCTTGTGCAATAGAACTGCTGCAATAGTATGTTCATATGCAAATGAAAATATCATAAAATATTTAGTGAAATTAGGACTAATCAGCACATGAGCTTGAGTTAGGGCTTTCTTTACCTAATCTAATGATTGTTTTGCTTCTATATTCCATCTTACTTCAATTTCCCTTTTCAACATGTTTGTTATATTCCTTAGAATTTATGCCAAATTGGGAACAAATCTTCTTAGAAAATTTACTTTTCTAATGAAAGATTGGGGTTCTTTTACATTTCTAGGAGGATCCATCTTCAAAATAGCTTTAATTCTACTAGTATCAATTCTAATTCCATCGTTTGAAATAATGTGTTCTAGAAGTTTCCCTTATTCCAAACCGAACAATGTTTTCTTTGGATTTAAGGAATACCAAATTTTCGGAATTTTTTAAAGACTCTTCGTAAGTGAAGAAAATGTTCCTCATCTTTCTTTGATAAAACAATGATGTCATCAAGATAAATGACTATAAATATGCCTATCTCATCTTCAAAGGCAATGTCCATTGCTCTTTGGAATGCAACACCAACGTTAATTAAGCCAAAAGGCATTTTAATATACATGAAAGTGCCCTAGGGTGTAGTAAATGTTGTTTTTTCTTGGTCTTCAGGATGGACTAGAACTTGATTGTAACTAGAAAACCCATCTAATAAAGAAATTCCGCTAGATCCAACCACCTTCTATAAAATGTAATCCATTTTGGGCAGAGGGTAGTTGTCTTTTAGAGAAACTTTATTGATATTTATAAATAAACATACAATCTAATCTCTCCAGTATTTTTCCTAGTTGGAATTAAATTTGATACCTATTTAGAATACCTCAATGGTACAATAATCTTGGCATCATACATCTTTTTGACTTCCTTTTCAACCAGGGGCATCAGCATTGGGTTGATTCTCCTAAGCTTATGTTTGAAAGGTTTTTGGTCTTCTTTTATTGGAATATTATGTTGTATAATGATAGTTTCATAAGATTTTAAATCCTCATAACTACAGGAAAATACTTCTATGAATTCTTTGAACACGTATAGGTATTTCTGCTTTTCAACAGATGGTAAATCTTTGGATAATTTAATAATTTTTTGTCATTGTTCAGTTCCTATATTGCAATTTTCAACTTCATCTCCAGTAGGTTCAATTTTGGGTTTAACTCTTCTAATGGAACTAATCCTCTTGGAAAAACATTATCCTTCAATTGTAGAATTTCTAATTCTTCTTGATATTGATCTATTTCATTCAACTCTATGCTATTCACACTCTTATCTACATTATTTTCTATATCACAATCCATATCTATATTGGTACGCTGAAATTCATCTTTTGACTGTAAAAAAATTCCAATCTGTTGATCATTTCCAAAAACTTGCCAGTACCTAATGTTATCTAGGATAGCTGGTCTTTTTTTACTTCAAGTGTATATTTGTGACTTGGACGATATGAAATTTTGCAAGCACTAGCTGAAACAACCAAACAACCATCTAGGATATTTTGACCTCTTGGAATCACAGATAATTCATACCCAACAAAACATTCAAGGAAATCTAAAACATCATTCCTGTAAGCCCTTAATATTGGATGTTTGGTTGAGTACTTGCCTTTGATTTGCTTCATTATAAGTTCAGAATCTCCATGAACTGAAATTATTTTAGCCCCTAGCCTTTTCAAAAGTTGCAATCCAAGTATCAAGGCTTCATACTAAGCTATGTTATTGGTACATTGAAAATTTAATTTTATGAATGCTCTTCTAATTTATTGGTTTGTGAATTGGCAATCCACACACCTACTCCTAATCCTTCCTTACTCACAGCCCCATCAAAATCCATATTCCATAAAGGCTCATTTTCTTTATCATGGTTTATAATGTCTTCTTTAATTCCTTCAATTTCACAAAAACCAGTTTCTAAATTTGGAATTTGTTCTTCCACCCCTCCATCTTTGTACAAAATGAAAGAATCCAGGTCTGAATGGACTGAATTCAAGGGATAATTTTGGGGTTTTTCTTGGCTTCTAACCATGTATTTCATCAATTTTTCCCTATATAATCTCATTTTCTATCCAAACACTGGAATGGTAGCATAGGTCATATCCATTTGAAGGGTTCCTTGTAGTTTAGCTCCCCATGAGCGAGATAACAACATGCCATATTTAGGAGGTATATCAACAAGCATAATATCGATTACTACACTCTTAGCTAGTATATGGACTAAGGTGACACACAAATCTTTAATAAGATCTAGGAATTTTACTTTAATTGAATCAAAAGAATACAAATCTTTACGTGGTCTTGTGATATCAAGTCCTAATTTTTCCATAATAACCTTAGGAATAAGGTTGTGTGAAGCACCAGAGTCAAGCATTGCATTGTGTATAATTTTATAATGAACATTTAGACTAACATTAAATGGGGGTACACTTCCCTCCTAAGGTTTTCCATCAACTTCAGGCCCAAAAAGTAATTCTGGTTGATCTACAATTAAATTTACTGTGTCTACTCCTTCCCCTATCTTCAAAGCTTTCGTCATTTGAGATAAGTAAGAATTTTTTGAGATATGTAAGAATTTTTATTCATGAATTCTATCAGGGAATGGGTATTTTTAGTTTGGCTAATTCATTTTCAATACCGAATGATTGTTATCACTATTAAATTGGACAAGTAAAAGACATCATGAAATGTCAAGTAGAAGGATTTACAGGGCTGAGAAACATTACAGAATCTGGAAAATTTAAAAATATCTAAGGTCAAGAGGCAAAATTATCAAATTGCGCCCAAAAGACACATGCCAAGTGTGCTCTACGGACATTTTTCTTCGATAGTCACACTGGTTTGCGCGACTTTCCCTCAATAAGCTACGCAGTCCTGAGCATGGCGGAAGGTCACCATAAGGGACCACTTGGCACACTTCAGGAGAAGATTCTCCACTTGAGGCCGCCCAAGGACAGCCGCCTAGAGCCACCTTGGACCTCAAGTGAGCACACAATGGAATCAATCCCCACTCTTGGGAAACTATCCAAAATTGTACCAAGAGTGGGAAGAAGGATTCGAATTTGCTTATAAAATTCCACCATGAGAAGAACTATAGAAATTATATACAAGATGCATGTATATATCTAGATTCTCTTGATTTAACAATATTTAACTTATTTCTAAATACATAATCCTTGCATTGTTAATATTTTGCGGAAATTAAAATCAATTGCAAACACATGAAGCAATAAAAACAATCGCACATAACACAGTTGTTTAACGGGAAAGCCTGAAGTTGAAAACCCTAAATATCATATATTATGTATCATGGAGATCATGTAACAATCTCATACAAAGCTTAGTACATCGAGCTCTCAGTACAATCAATCGTCACACACTAATCAGAAGAAATTTGCAAATCCATGCACCGATTTCTTGCCACCTGATAGACTGCCTCCACTACGCAATCCCTGTTGAAGAATAGCTCTAAATGAATTCGAATTACCCTTGCCTTGACTGCACAATCCTCATTGGCAACTCCAATGTGTGTGTGGTGCAATCAATGCATCAATATAGTCACAACAAATATTCCATCTTGCCCTTTCACCTATCTCTCCACTGGGTCTGCATTGAAACTGACATGCCCTGTAGTTAACTGCTGTATTTGTTCAGTTGATTAATGAGTTATTATTTGTGAATTAATTAACTAATTAATTCACTCCGCTCTCACTAGTGTATCATTCAGTTAGACTAGATACAACTAGCTCAACTGAGTTTAACTCCATTAACTGAGTTAAACTGAATAACAACTCCATGAACTACTCTTCCAACTCTGTCATAACTTTGCCACTTCAGTTCTAACTGAGTCCTCCATGCATGAACCACCAGTAAACCCTAGGAATTGTGTAATTCCTTTAGTCCACTGATTTTCCAAATCTGTGCATTGAAATTAAGTGCTCCAAGAGAATAAGTTGCTGTTTATTGTCGGATTATTATTAAGAGTTAATAATAATCGACACTTATATTTTTAGATCGACGATCTATAAATAGACTTCACTAATATTCTAAAAATAGAATTTCATCTATTTTTCCAACTTGACCAACCATCCACAAATAGCATCCTGCAACTTCTGAAATATGATCACCATGTCTAAAAATAGACATAGTCTAAAAATAGACTTGTGCCAAAAATAGCCTGTGGGCCCACTTAGTGAAGGGGACTCTTTTCACTAAGCTCATCATCTTGTTGAATCTAAACACTCCCTCTCAACAAGATAGGGATTATATTTCACCTCGATCTTGCCTCTATGGTATTCGAATTTTCTCCTAGTGAGCGCCTTCGTCAGAATATCTGCATCCTGATCTTCCAGAGGAATCTACTGAAGCAACATGATCTTTCGCTACACACAATCTCTGATATGATGATACCGGATATCAATATGTTTAGATCTATCATGAAACACAAGATTAATCGAGAGTTTAATGCAACTCTCATTATCACAATGTATCACTGTAGGATCTAAATGTGAACTGAACAAACCAACCAAGATATTCATCATCTATTTAGCCTCACATGCAGCTTGACTTGCTGCCATGTATTCTGCTTCCACTGAACTGAGGGCCACAGATCTTTGTTTCGTGCTGTACCAAGGAACTGCCATAGATCTGATACTGAAAATCCCTCCTGATGTGCTCTTTTTGTCTGTTAGGCTGCCTGCCCAATCTGCATCCGTGAAGCCATGCAACTTCACCTCATTCGTCTGTCTGTACCATAAGACATACTTAGATGTGCCATTGAGATACCTCAGGACATGCTTGTCTGCCTTCCAAAAGAGCTTGGTAGGCTTAACCATCGCTTGTGAAAGCTGGTTCACTGCATAACATATGTCCAGTCTTGTATTAGCTAAATACATGAGTGAACCCACCAACTGTCGATAAACAGTGGCATCCACTACCTCTGCCGATGTAGCATCCTCTTTCCTCCAATTTCCTAGAAGAGGAGTGTCGATAGGCTTGCAACCTTGCATGTGAAACTTCTCAAGTATCTCCCGGGCATACTTGCTTTGAGACACAAACAGTTCACCTTCCCGCTGCCATATTTCCATCCAAGAAAATAATGAATGAGGCCCAAATCCTTCATCTTAAACTCCTTTGCAAGATCTGCCTTGCATGAGTGTATCAACTGCTCATCACCCATTAGTATTAAATCATCAACATAAAGAACAATGATTAAAATCTTACCCTCCACCACAATTTGGTACAGGTTTGCATCCGCCTCACTTCGGTGAAGCCAAGTCACTAGTGAAATAGTTGGTTATCCTGAAAGTGTACCAAGCACGGAGAAAGCTGCTTCAGCCCCATACAATGCTCTTTTGAGCCCGCACACATGCGACTCAATCAGATATCAAATCCTTCAAAGCGCGACGTACACCTCTTCCTCAATGATCCCATTAAGGAACGTAGTCTTCACATCCATCTGATGAATGTGCCAACCCATCTGTGCTGAGAGAGAAAGGATGGTCCTTATGGAAGAATACTGTGTGACAGGTGCAAAGGTTTCTTCATAATCAATCCCCTCAATCTATGAGAAGCCTCGGGAAACAAATCTTGCCTTATACTTCTCGACACTCCCATCAGTAGCTTGCTTTAACTTGTAGATCCATCTTGATCCTACAACTGATTTACCCACCAGCCTTGGAACAATATCCCAAGCATTGTTTCTGACAATGGAGTCATACTCCTCCACCATGGAATCTAACCATGTGGGCTCCTACACTTCTTCTTCAAAATAATATGGCTCTATCATGATACACTTTCTCATAAGAGCCATGTATCCAGTAAATTGGTCAGGTGACTGTCTCTATCTGCACTGTGATGTAGGGACTCTTACATTTTGTGCCGCATCAAGATTCAGTCTCTCAGCTTCTGTGGTACGCTTTTTGCCTTGTCTGATGTTTGGTTCTGCATGAGTGGACTCCTCCACTCCATGAATCTCCTCCTATGGATGATCCACATCTAGAGGCTCATCTTTGGGAAAAAGAAGTTCCTCCTCTGCATGCAAGTGTAGCTCCCTCTCAAGAAAAAACTTCATGGCTTTCACCTCATTGAATTTTATATCTCGTCGCACCACAGTCATCTGACTGTATGGAAAATACGCACGATAATTATGGGGTGTTTCTGTGTACCCCACAAATATCCCAACTTCTTCAGTCGGCTCTAGCTTCTTCCTGGTGTCCTTTGTCACATGAATGTAAACAGATGAGCCAAAAATTTTCAAATGAGAAATATCAGGCTTCTTACCAGTAAAAGCTTCTTCAGGTGTAATCATGCCAAGTACTCTATGAGGACAACGGTTTTGCACATAAACCGCAGTGTTGCATGATTATGTCCACAAGTGCATAGGTAGGCCCTAGTCATGTAGCATCGCTCGTGCAACACCCACGTTTTTTCTGTTCTTCCTCTCCGCGACCCCATTCCGCTGTGGGTTATGAGGCGCTATGAGTTGTCTTCGAATTCCTTCTTTGCTACAGAAGTCTTTGAATTCGCTCGAGATGTATTCACCACCATTAGCGCTCCGTAGAGCTTTCACTTACTTCCCCAAATCCTTCTCCACCAATGTTTTAAACTCACAGAACTTTGAGAATGTTTCACTTTTCTTTTGCATGAAGAAGATCCAACATCTACGAGAATAGTCATGAACAAATACAACATAATACCTGTGTTTTTCTGTTGAAGCAACCGAGAAAGGTCCACACACGTCTGTGTGAATTCTCTCTAGGATCACTGAAGCACGGTTCTCATTCTCATGAAAGGTGGTCTTCAAAAAATTACCCATAGTACATCCCTTGCACTAATCTGACTACGCAAGAGTACCCTTGGGAAGTCCAGTAGAAATCTGCTGCAAAATCTTCAAAGCGCCATGGTGAAGATGGTCCAATCTTCTGTGCCATAGTTCACCCTCATACCGGCTCACCACTTCTTCTGCTTTGCCCACCATTGCAGCGCAACCATCTACCTCCAGCTTGTAGATATTATTAACTCAAATCCATATCCTCTTGGTTTGACCCATTGTTTTATGTCACAGGAAAGCTTTTCCATCGCTAAAAACAATATCATAACCTTTGTCTTCCAACATTGTGACCGAGACCAAGTTCTTCTTCAGACCTGGAACATGCATAACATCTTTCAACAAGAATGGATTACTAGACTCCCTCTCAAAGGCAATGGTCCTAATGCCGGTCGCACTGTATCAACCATCGTCGCCCATCTCTATATGCATTTGAAGGTCCTTCTCCTCCAAGTCACTAAACAACTCCTTGTCTCTCGTCATATGGAAAGACGCACCACTATCAAGATACCACACTGATCCCATATAGCTTGAAACCAAGCATGCGATCAAAGAGAAATCAAGTTCAAATTGTGAGGCTAAGGCCTCTCCAGCTGCAGCTCCAACAGCCTTCTTGTTCTTCTTCTTCTGTGGGAAATTAGTGGCGAAATGCCCGTGTTCGTGACAATAAAAACACTTCACTTTGGACAAATATTACTTCTTGCCTTTAGCTTCGGATTTTGAAGGAAATTTCTTCCCCTTCCCCTTCCTTGTTTTGGAAGCCAAATCAAAATTCTCTTCATCTTGATTCTTCGATGAAGAGCCATCCCTGGTACCTTGCCTTATCTCCTCCTGCACAAGATCCGACCAAAGTCGCTCCAATCCCAGCAGTTTCTCTCATCCATTGACATAGTCTTCGTAGCTATGCAAACTCTTTGGAAGCCCAAGGAGAGTCAAGCTCACCAAGTCTTCATCATCAACAGTAATCCCCACGCTTCCCAGTTCATCCCTACAGTGGACAAACTTCGTGAGATATTTTGGAATACTGTCGCCCTTCTCCATTTTTATTTTTCTGAGATTATCTTTCAGTGCCAACTTCCTCTGGTCACTGCTGCTTTGGAAAAAATCTGTCAAAGCCTTCCACATTGCAAATGGAGTGGCTTTCTCGTGAAGGCTGGACAAAATATGGTCCTTCACACCTTCCAACAAAATTCTTCTTGTCTTTGCTATCTTCTTTTGCCATGCATCAAGTAATGCAGCATCGCTAGATCCCGGCTTAGGAACATCGCTATCGATGAACTCCTTCAGTCCATTATCCTCCAGCACCGCCTCCATCCTATCCTTTCAGGCTATGTAATTCGAGCTTACATCAAGGGCATACTCCAATTGCAACCCATTGAAAGACATTTCAATGTATACTCAACTTCTGCACCAAGAATTTTCTGTAGCATATTCGAATTGTCCACCAGCACAAACTCAACAATTCTTCATAATTGCAATCTTCAAGAATTAAAAATTCTTTGATACCATGTAGAAATTATACACATGATGCATGTATATATCCAGATTCTCCTGATCTAACAATATTTAACTTCTTTCTAAATACAGAATCCTTCCACTGTTAATATTTTGCGGAAATTAAAATCAATTGCAAACACATGAAGCAATAAAAAAAATCGCACATAACATAGTTGTTTAACGGGAAAGCCTGAAGCTAAAAACCCCAACTATCATATATTATGTATCATGGAGATCATGTAACAATCTCATACAAAGCTTAGTACATCAAGCTCTCAGTACAATCAATCGTCACACACTAATAAGAAGAAATCTACAAATCCATGCACCGATTTCTTGCCACCTGATAGAATGCCTCCACTGCACAATCCCTGCTGAAGAATAGCTCTGCATGAATTTGAATTACCCTTGCCTTGACTGTGCAATCCTCATTGGAAACTCCAATTTGTTTGTGGTGCAATCAATGCATCACTATAGTCACAACAAATAATCCATCTTTCCCTTTCACCTATCTCTCCACTGTGTCTGCACTGGAACTGACATGCACTGTAGTTAACTACTGTATTTGTTCAGTTGATTAATGAGTTATTATTTGTGAATTAATTAACTAATTAATTCACTCCGATCTCACTAGTGTATCATTCAGTTAAACTAGATACAACTAACTTTAACTCCATTAACTGAGTTAAACTGAATAACAACTCCATGAACTACTCTTCCAACTCTGTCATAACTTTTCCACTTCAGTTCTAACTGAGTCCTCCATGCATGAACCACCAGTAAACCCTAGGAATTGCGTAATTCCTTCAGCCCACAGATTTTCCAAATTTGTGCACTGAAATTAAGTGCTCCAAGAGAATAAGTTGCTGTTTATTGTCGGATTATTATAAAGAGATAATAATAATCGACACTTCTATTTTTAGATCGACGATCTATAAATAGACTTCGCCCAATATTCTAAAAATAGAATTTAATATATTTTTCCAACTTGACCAACCATCCACAAATAGCATCCCGCAACTTCTGAAATATGATCACCATGTCTAAAAATAGACATAGTCTAAAAATAGACTTGCGCCAAAAATAGCCTACGGGCCCACTTAGTGAAGGCGACTCTTTTCAATAAGCTCATCATCTTGTTTAATCTCAACAAAACAAAATGAGAACACATTGTTATGCTGGCCAAATTTCCCATGAAAAACCAGTAGTGTGTTTTCTGAAGCAACAATAGAGTGAGGGGATTCAATTGTTGGCCATCCAACACCTCAAATCCTTAAGGAGAAGAGAGAGGCCTTGCAGGACCAACTCAAGGGGAAAACCCTCATTGCCTTGGGTATTAGACCTCCATAGCTCTAAGGACCCACTGCAAGTGTGAAATGTTCTACCGCTTCTTTACTAATAGCGGTTAATAAGAGGGGATTTGATCCAAAAATCGTTCGCTTGAGATGTGTTAAATAATTACATGTGAAAATTGTAGCTTTAAACAAGAAACTTTAAAGGAATAAACATAAGAAGAGAGAAGCAATTAACATCATGCAAGAAGACACATAATTGATATCGGAGTTTGTCAAGGAGGGAGTACGTCTCTGAGCCCTTCTCAAATAGTGGGGATGCCCTCTTTCATTAAGTGGAAAAAAATGAAAGTACAAGTATAAAATGCAAAATTACACCCTTATACCTCCATAGCTGAAAGTGCCTGAAAATTGAAGACCTTTGATGAAGAAATGGACATCATCGTTGGATTCGTGGCATCAAGAGGTGTAGAATCCATATAGAATTTTCCTGAATATGATAAAGTGAAAATCTGATCCCTCTAGAAATGGCTTAGATCATGGTTCCGCACCCCCCTCCTGCATAGTGCTCCTGGTTCCACTGTCTCGATTTTTGTGCCCTCTCCTAGCTGTCTAGGCGCACTTATGAATGAGGAGTTTAAATATTGGAATGTTGGGTGGACTCCCAAAGGAGTCCGCTGGATGCAGTGGTTAGGATCCGACGTTGGGGTGGAGGGGGTCTGGTGTTCAAACCCCACCCCCTCCATATTAAGTTGAACTGTTTTAAAAAAACCGCGCATTTACTTTAAAAACCTAATGGATATTTTTTTGATTATAAAAGTGGGGGGCTGGGCCCGCATTGGGCGGCCTGCCCCGGATTTTCCGTCGGGAGTCATGTTACATGCGGCAAAGAGGGTTGGGTTGGTGGCGGGGTTCACCACCCCCGCCACCCATATATGATATACAGATGCCGTGATATGTGGGGTGGCCAGCGAGCAGGGTCACGACCGCTGCCCGCCACTATTATTATAATATGTGAGCGAGGGGTCCGACGGGGTCATGGCCGTTGACCCCATTTTAATATTTTCTTTGTTATGTTTGATATGCAGAGGGGTCGATAGGGTTTGGCCACCCATCATCCTTTTTATATATACATATTTTTTTTTAATAAAAAGAATGATCATTTTTGAAAATTCGTTAATTTGATCGAAGGAGTCAAGTTAATGACCCCATAATTTTGCGTGGAATCCGGTTGGAGCTGGTCGAAATCTGGTGGCCAAAAAAATTCTAGTTTGTGTCCTCCATTAGGGGAATTTTGAGGTCTAAAATGGGCCTCCTAAGAAAAATGTACAAAAAAAATAAACTTTATAAGAACCAATAGGAATCAAGATGATGATGTCAACCATGAGGGATGATTCACTATTTTTTAAGTAAGAGGGTAAAAAGATTAAAAAATAATAAAATAATAAAAACTATTTTTTCAACTCGTATTTTCAACTTATCTCCCAAAATTTTTACTCAAATTTCAAGTGGGAGGACTCGTTGGATAAAAAATTTAATTCCTCATCCAAGGAGTACCAATGTTGCATACTTTTGACGGACCCTGCTACATGAAAATTGTTAAAATAATTTTTTTTTTCATGTATTTCATATTTTTCGTGTAGCAAGGTCCATCGAAAGTATGCACCATGGGTACTCCTTGGATGAGGAATTAGATGTTGCATCCAATGAGTACTCCCACTCGAAATTTGAGTAAAAACTTTGGGAGATAAGTTGGAAATACAAGTTGAAAAAGTAGTTTTATTTTTTTATTTTTTCCCTCTAAAATTTGATGGTGTAATCAAATATTATTTTATTATTTCCACTATTATTTTATAATTTCCTTAGGAAGCCCATTTTAGACCTCTAAATTTCCCTAATGCTTATTTTGCCACTTCACCAAGTCAACCCTCAAACTTTGATTGCTTCTTACACCTCCATACAGACTCGAAATTGAGTGTCATCTACGCCATTGGAATAAAAAAGACAAGATTTTAAACCTGACACTGAGTTTTCCACATTCCAGACACTTTTATTTTTGAGGCTTTGTACTTAAGCCAATTGTACTTGGACCTGTTCAATCCACCTGGATCATTCCTCCCCACTGAAGATGATCCAGATTTATGTAGGAACGCAACAGAATAAACATATAACCATAAATACAGAGATGCAGCGGAAATAACACTTCATTTCATTAATATCAACGAACTGAAATTTGCTTACAGACAGAATGGAAATAAAACTAGCTAGGGCGCTGGTAGCTATCTCTGAGAAGAGATGTGGTGGCTAGAGGCCTCTGAACTGAGTTACAATGAGGCTCAAGGGCCTATTTATTATTTAGAAACAATGGGAAATCCTAAACAACCAAAACCCTAACCCTAGGAGATGAAGCACCAAAACTATGGGCCCCGTTTGGGTAAATTGGTGTTTCAACTTCCCAGGAGCATAACTTTGGCATACGATCTCTGTTTGACGCGTACCATACTTCGTTAGAAAGATCTATCTGAGGAATACAAATTTTGAATGAGAAACATCGTTCCATAGACCCGTGTTGCTCTCCATTTTCCCAAAAAACGTCGTTTAGGGCCTCAAAACGGCTCCAGAAGTTCAGGACCTGAAAAACTGCTAAAAATAGTAAGTTGTGACGAAACTGAAAAACTGAAAGAGACAATGGTGGGGCCCCAAGTGGAATAGGTGGGTGACCACCAATATACACCTGGATCATTCCCCCCCCCTTAGGAAGCAATGGTCCCCATTGCGTTAAGTTCCTCCATAAGATGAGGAAATTTTTGCTGAACTTGGTCCCTGGTGAACCACTTTCCTTGGTGCAGGAGTTGGCCAGCTTTGACAACCTGATACAGTTGGATCTTCTGTTGGCGATTGTTCTTGATTTGCATGTCCATGATACAATCTGTGGTGGCCTGTTCCATGCAGTCTGGGTTTAACTCTATTGGTGTGAGTTGTTCTGCAATGTCCGAGGTGTCCAATAGAGGTGGGAAGTAAGGATGAAGGCGATCCACATTGAAGACTGGGTGCAGACCAAGGAGTCTGTTGGCTGAAGTGGTTAGGATCCGACGTTGGGGGGGAGGGGGTCGGGTGGTAAAACCCCACCCCCTCCATATTAAGTCAAACTATTTTAAAAAAACCACGCATTTACTTTAAAATCCCAACAGATATTTTTTTGATTATAAAAGTGGGGGGACGGGCCCACATTGGGTGGCCCGCCCTGGATTTTCCACCGGCATTCATGGTACATGCAGCAAGGAGGGTTGGGTTGGCAGTGGGGTTCACCACCCTCGCCACCTATATATGATATACAGTTTTCGTGATATGTGGGGTGGCTGGGCGGCGGGGTCACGACTGTTGTCTGTCACTATTATTATAATATGTGAGCGAGGAGTCTGGCGGGGTCATGGCCGCTGACCCCATTTTAATATTCTATTTTTTATGTTTGATATGCAGATGGGTTGACGTGGTTTGGCTGTAAGTATACCCTTTTTTTTATATATTTTTTTGTTTTAATAAAAAGAATGATCATTTTTGAAAATTTGTTAATTTGACCGAAGGAGTCAAATTAATGACCCCACAATTTTTCCCAGAATCTGGTCGGAGATGGCTAGAATCCGGTGGCCAGAAACATTCCAATTTGTGTCCTCCTTAGTCTATCACTTCACCAAGTCAACCTTCAAGCTTTGAATGCTTCTAAATCCTCCATACATACTCGGAATTGAGTGTCATCTGTGATGTTGGAATCAGAAAGACAAGATCTTCAACCTAACACTAAGTTTGCCACATTCTAGACACTTTGATTTTTGAGCCTTTTTACTTAAGCCACTTGTACTTGGACCTGTTTGATCCACCTGGATCAAGATTAGTTCTCCATTCGGATTATTAGCTTATTTGACTCGATTGATCTTGTGTTTATGTTTTATTTTCTCTTCTTGTTTGTAGCATACTTTGTTCCATAAACTAGTTTTCTACATGTTAGTATGTTTCCACTAACCAGCTAACAACTCTTTCTGCCTGTGGCCATCGCTTGTAGGCTGAAAACACTCCTACTAACTACTGATTTTTTAGTATACTTGTGCACTAAACACACCAACACAGGATTGGCGAATCCACTTATATTTCCTCTTAAGCTAGGTGGTTGTGTTTTTGCAGAGCCTCTTTTATGCTCAGGATTGCTGCAGGACCAACTCTCCTCCTCCTCATCTTCTCTCATTCACCCTCTGTGAAGAGATTCAGTTCAGGAGGTCCGTAATTTTTATGTGCAGGAAAATCGCATGCGTTTAACACAGTCAAACGTGTCGGTTCGCGTGTGTTCAGTACAAACAAACTCGTCGTTCTGCGCCCATTCAGCTCAGACAAGCGCGCAGTCATGTGCCTATGTAGAAAAATTTCACACGGAAACTTGTTAACTATTTTTTAATTAGTTTTCTTCAGTTTTTGCAACTGTAAAGTGACTGGCAGCCCATAATAAATCTGCCAGCACTGTGTCTTGGTGTCCCTTGACTGTTAGGACCTGCTTTTAGCTGCACTTTAGTTTATCTATTTGCATAGTTTTAATTTTTAGTTTATTGTCACAAATTCACATAGTTTAAGTAGGAGGAAAGTAAGTGGGTAAAATCCATCCATGCTATCTGAATGAACTTATTTAGTGATAATAGACACCAAACACCTAGGTAATTAGCAAGGAGTAAGTGGCTCATATCCACACATGCTTAGCTAGTTTCCATTTGTTTTTTCCTACTTGTTGCATTAATTTCAGTTTTAAATTTTGCGTTAGGAACCATGACTAGGATCAAATTATCTAAGAAGGCAAGTAATCTCTGATATCCTTGCACATTTTGGTGACCCTGGGCATGCATATGAATGCTCTCTTTTGATAGTTTTCCATCTCCCTTTAGTCCAACACTTAGTCTAATAGGCAAGATTGTAAGCGGCCAATTATCCACACATCATTTGATTTTTGAAAGGAACAACCAAAAAATAGTTTAAATAGGAGGGAGTGTAAAGGATCACCGCATATCCGCATCCTACAAACATTGTGATTGTACACTTTCTCACACAAATTTCCACACCATAAGAAAAGTAGACCACCTTAAAACTAACCATAATTGAACTCATTAAATCTCCCCACAAGGGCCACAAGATAATTAATAGTTTAGGTTAGGACCATTGGGGGTAGGAATCCAATAAGCCACCACGGTCAGTTTACATTCTTGAAACATAGAAGTTTCCTTTTAGGGAGCTTTAAACCGTCTATCTGCCCACAAAAAAGAAAACCTGAGCACCACAGAGACCTGATTCAGAGGGGGTTAAGCTTAGGCCCAGTGCGTACGATACTGTTTGGGGCTACCTGACCCATCTAGTACATGGTACTGGTAGCTGAATACCAAGAAGCTCAAGACTCGAACACTCACGTGGGATGACAGTACTTAGTGGTCAAATCTAGGGCATCCTTCCTTATAGGTGACGGTGCAGGCATCACTAGATCCTCTTTCCATTACCTTGGTCGATTCTTCGGCTACTAGAAGGCGTCTACAGCTCTTTCGGGACATTAGCCCCAATAACCACCATAAGATATCTTCACAAGGTCCAGTTACAATTGAGAGTGTGAGGATGATTAAGTCTTATAGGATTTTGAGTATCACACACAAAACAACAAAAAACCATTTTTTGATTGACTGATCACATAGGATTAATCTAAAGGGAAATTAATATTTTATTTTCGCTTTGTTTTATGTATGCGGTCACATTTTTCTTTGATATATAATCTCTCTCCTCTCATAAAACTAAAAAATATTTCCAAAATCAAACCTAGTCGACACCATAACGGACCCAACGGGACCTTGTCGGTCTAGACGTTTTTTTGACCTCCCCCATTAGAGGGAGGAGTTCCAGGTCTTTTCCCATTTAGGCATCAAAGATGGAACACAACCAGCCTTATCGGTTCATCCTTTATTAGGGCATATTTAGTTGGGAACCCCCAAAGGTCACCCAATGCCACACCAGTGGAAACCCTCTCAGGGTCACCAAACAGCACTCCTCCCACAACCCCTAGAGGTCAGAGACATGCTACCCATTCAGGGAGCCAAAAGAACACATAGATGGGTACGTCACAGAAAAACCCCATAGTCAACCAAAACCATGTGTTTTCAAAGTCTATAATGGCGCTCAACACTCAGTTACCTTTCTTAGCATCTTTAAACTTACCCGATCTATCAAAGTTAACAAATGACCCCATTGCACACAATCCCGCTTGGCCTCCCATGCCCATAAATCTCCCTTCGGACATTCCAAATTTCGAAGAGAAGCAAGAGAAAGACCCTTGAAACCATGTGATGACTTTCCACCTATGGTGTTCGTCAAAAAATATTATTAATGATAGTATTCGACTAAGAATATTTCAGGGCACCTTAATCGGACCAGTCGCGAAATGGTATGTGGAGCAGCCTTCTTCTTCACATGGAATATTTAGCGCCCTTGCTACTACATTCCTCAGATATTTCCAGTTACCCATCCACCACGATTCAGGAATGGAGTTATTGACGCATTTTAGACAAACGCCAGCCATCCATATCTTGGACCATCTCCATGAATGGAAGATATGTCGAAGTTTGTGTAAAGCCAAACTCGACGATCAAGTTTTACTGGACCTATCCCTGAAAACTCACACAATAGAGATTTCAAAGGATGTGGAAACTCAAGGACCTACTTCTTAAGAGGATGCCATTACCAAAGCCCAACAACTTGAGTTGATAGACACTCAATTGGGATATATCTATAACATCCTGCGTAATGCCCTGCACCTGCAAACTTATAAAGAATTTTTAGGTGTGTCGAACACTACAGACGGATTGATAGGGTCACTGACCCAAAATCACCTAGGCAATAGTAATCCATACCCCGTATACACGTATGATCCTAACCAGAACATCTCGCAACCAGGCTACTATCAGAGTCATCATGCACCTCTGCAGAACATAACCAATAGGGCGTCGTCATACCAACATCAATAAGGAGGATCATACCCTCTCGCACAGGGGACCCAATATGCAGACAAAAACACTGATAGAAGAGCTCCCCCCCAATATTAATTTACAAACCAGGCACAAAGACCTCAATATTCCCAATCCCCAACACAAAACCCACCAATGCAAAATAATTCACCAGTGAACTTTGTGTAGCCTTCCCAGGCCCAACTGCACTAGTCATACGACCAGGAGAATCCTAGCTATCCTCCTAACGCAGCAAGGAAAAAGCCAAAAAATAAACAAAAGAGAAATCCTGGACATGGGGGCAATAACCAACAATGCCCTCTGCGATCTCAGGCTGGGGGAAACCCCGACCGAAATCAAAACCAGGAGCCAAGTAACTCCCAAGGGTAGAACAAGAGGGATAATATTCGGACCAACCAATCTTGGACAATTTGGGGTGAGTATGGCAATTACACTCATCACTGTCCTGAACTCCCCAAGCTGAAGAAGATTCAGGGTAATGGAGAACAAGGGGGATCCACATAGCAAACAACTGTAATGTAGGAGCCCTTCCCTCACCAAGGGGCAGTTAGTACCTAACAAAAACAAACACCCAAAAACGATTCCAGAAACAACAACCACAAAATCTGTATGACGGGCGAGGAAATGTTCTTTCAAACATGGAATTGAAGTTATGATACCCCTCTAGACACTAGTTCATTAGGGGCTAGCACGAGTGCACCTACAACACCGTTGACTATATAAAAAATTCCTATTGAACCTTTGCCAAAAATGGCTAAGCGACCAACAAGGCGAGCATGAAACCACTCCAAAGCGACCCATAATTATAGCATCGTGGACAATTTAGCTCAATATCCCACTACTATGTTAGCTTTGGAAGTCTTGCAATCTTTCCCAAAGAAAAGGAAAGCCTTACTTTCCGCTTTAGGCGCAATCGACCCTGCCGATTCATGCCTAATGGATTTTGATTTAGATAAATCCACCCCTAGGCTTCCTTCATTGGTCACCTTCCAGATACCGGTATCAGTTCAGAACATAACTATCAACTGATGTATCATTGACAAGGGTGCATCCACATGCATCATGTCAAAGAGTGTTTGGAAGAAGTTAGGATCTCCCGAACTGAAACCATCAGACATCATGCTTAGAGCATACGATGGGCGCCCCTATACTCCCGTCAGTCTCTATCAAAATGTCTTGGTATACTTGGATGGAAAGACAATCCTTATAGACATTGAGGTCTTGGACGCTCAACTCGATTACAATATACTTCTTGGGTGGATTTATATGTACACCATGTCTTCCATAGCATTCTCCGTCTTCCGAATCATGATGTCCCCCCATGAGGACCGCATCATCACCGTCGACTAATTGGCATACCATGACAAGTGGAAACATTTTCTGAAACACTCACATGGTAACAAGAATATGGCCCTGTCCAATTTAAACCGTCGTTTATCCTCAGATCATTCCTAGGAGACCACCCTGTCATAACAGAATCATTGACTGATATCATAGGGGCTCTAGTGTGCATGATGTCTACATAAAGCATTGAAGCTATCCAGGAGACAAAGAATACTAGTAACGAAACTGAGGCCTCTGTCATGATGGCCTCTCTATCCTACGCCATCTCCCAAACTCCTTTCCTATACCCTCCACCTGGTTTTGTGTCATAGCAAGTTTTGGCAACGGTAGTGTTGCCGAACATATCTTTTGCAATACTAGTTTGGTACTTGGTCCCACCTGCCATGTCGGGAAGCACATGAATCACCTCTACAGGATTAACCCCCTTCACTCATGAGGAGGCCCCACCTGTAAAGGAAACAACAAAAAACATACCATTTAAGGAATATCCCATCGAAAATCTGGTTATAGTGACCAAGAAAACCCATAAAAAAGGGAAAAAGATAGAAAACTCCATCATACCAAGGGAATTACAACCTTGTGCAGTGTGCGACGTAGTATGCCACCCTACCCATATCTACTTGGAGCTGGAAAAATTGAAACCGCTCGTATGTTTTGAAAGAAATATCGTGGCAAAAAGTTCCTGTAAAAAGGAACCAACCACAAAAAACCAAGGCAAAGCATTGCATACCAACCACGCATGCGCTATCTGTAACAATTATGGGCATTACACTCATCACTATCTAGAAATACCATGATATAGGGATACATGCCCTAGAACAATCATATCAAGAGGATCCCCCCATGCAGTCAAATGGAGAAGAACCTTAGATCATATTATACCTTCAGGAGGCATGATAGTCACCAGAACACCTCCCGTTCATCTTCCATCCTCCTATCCTATGCTGTGCACTCTGTGATGAACGTGACCATTTCATCAACGACTTTGCAGCCCTAGAGCTGTTCCAAAGATGGTATCCAATTGACCGTGTGTATTATGTTGGCCTGGGAGAAACCCAATACTCATGTCAGATATGTTCTAGCAATCACCCATTACAACATTGTCATTGCATCCCTTTATTTCGCTCAGCGCTAACCAGTCTACGCATGACCAATATACGCCTCTCCCTAGAAGATGACTTAGACACAAAATCCATAGATAGCTTGATAACGCAAGAGGATGTGACAAGTAGGTCCTTTCTCTTCCTGTCAGTGGAAAAGCGGCCGGTTAGGGAGCCCTTAGTCAACCCCACCTACCCTCCATAGAAAAGACCAACCTGTGCGTTGTGTCACACATGCAACCATTTGGCCGCCAAATGACCAGACTTAGAATCACTATGCAGATGGTTCTCGATCACGTTATCAACCAAGCAGGAAGGGAATACCCAAGAAATACTTTCTTTTCTAGTATGTCAGGGAAACCATCATTCTCAACAATGTACTTATCTACACCGGGATATCAACAATCCAGAGCTTAGAGACCCTGATAGAAGGAAGATTTCCCCTAGGTAGCCTACCCCATTTCAATACCAAAACATTGGGCGAGTTAAAAATACGCACCGACCTAACAAGACCCATGTCTAGTCTTGGGTAGCATGCGGGCTATGGGACATAATCAACCACCAGGTCAATCAGTGTAAAGAACTAAAGCACCTCACGAAAAAATTTCTCATAATCTTCCCCCTCCCTCAAAAACATCAGTCTAATCAAGAGAAGATCATGCACTGCTATTGCAGGATCTGCTCACATTTCCACCATACAATGAATTGTGAGCACCTCCCAAAGCTTCGAGTGATAAGAGAAACATTGAGTCTACACTCCCCAAGAGAGCTAGACCTCCCAAAACCAAAAACTCAGAAATGGCAGCTGCAGAATCTATCCCCTACACCTAATCCTTTCTGAGCGTCCACTTCAGGGATGAAAAGTAGTGTTGGTCCTCACACCATCTACTCCATAGGCATAGTGGTACCGTGCACCATTTTCACCGTCCATAACCACGAAACAAAGGCATGCCCATTAATGAAAATATTCAGCCACCTTTGCACCAAGCGCAACTTCCAAATCCCAGAAAGTGCCCATTCTCTTAGTATGCCTTATGAGGAACCTAGAATTGCTCTCACGCAAGCTGCCACGATGGAAATTCCTCCCCCACCAAACGCTGATGACACGATACATCATATAAAATTCATATCATCATGTATCAGAACCATGACTCAGGCCGTATGCTCATCAGTCATAGGTGTTGAGTCAGCTGCAACTACAAGTGTATTTGTACCAACGACGATGCAAACCCAGTCTATCTGCACCCTGGCGATAGTGTCTGGTTCCACCACATTGACGATGGAATCTTATTCATGTATGTCGACCAGATCCGTTAGGATTGAACCACTTTCTCATGGCCTCGTGTAGACCTAATCCCCCTTAGGATCCTTATTCCACTCAGATGAGGATATTCTTGAGGCCATGACGAAACCAAATTATCCATGGGATGCGATGCATCACTGCTCTTTTTTTCTCCCTGAAAAAACATTCAACCCTAACAAAATGGGAAACCAAGAATTAGGGGAATTTTGAGGTCTAAAATGGGCCTGCTAAGGAAATTATAAAATAATAGTGGAAATAATAAAATAATATTAGATAATATCATCATATTTTAGAGGGAAAAAAGGAAAAAACTATATTTCAACTCGTATTTTCAACTTATCTCCCCATGGTTTTACTCAAATTTCGAGCGGGAACACTCGTTGGATGTATAATTTGATTCCTCATCCAAGGAGTACCCATGTTGCATACTTTTGATGGACCCTGCTACACGAAAATGAGAAATACATGAAAAAGGTGATTGCAATCACATTTTTCATGTATTTCTCATTTTTCGTGTAGTAGGTTTCATCGAAAGTATGCAACATGGGTACTCATTAGATGAGGAATTAAATTTTTCATCCAATGAGTGCTCTCGCTCGAAATTTGAGTAAAGAATTAGGGATATAAGTTGAAAATACAGGTTGAAAAAATAATTTTATTATTTTATTATTTTTAATCTTTTTACTTTTTTACCCCAAAAATGGTGAATCATCCCCCATGGTTGACATCATCATCTTGAATCTTATGGGTCCTTATAAATTTTATTTTGGTTGTACATTTTTCTTATGAGGCCCATTTTAGGCCTCAAAGGTTCTCTAATGAGATTTATATACTCGAATCAAAATATTTCCTTCCATTAGGGAAAGTAGATTGGTTCAAAAATCCCATTCCGGTGCCCGATGCGTTCGAAGAAGGGAACATGTCAAACATTTCTCCTACCATCAAGGTGAATATCTCTAGAAATCCTGAGAAAGTTGAAGAAATTTCGTTGGGGGTAGCATGTTCCCAAGATGAGATAACCTCTTACACCCATTTATTGCAAGAGTATCGAGATATCTTCGCATGGGACTACTCGGAAATTCCAAGGTTTAGTCCAATTATTGTAGAGAACCATATTGACACTTGGCCTAACATACCACCAGTACGTTAGAAACAACGTCCACTGCACCCATCCAAGGCAGAAGCAATTAAACGATAAATTGATAAGCTTCACAAAGATAAGTTCATCTACCCCATCACTTACACATCATGGGTTTCCAACCCTGTTCCCATCATGAAAAAACAAGGCACCATACACATTTGTACCGATTTTCTTGATTTGAAAAAAGCCTATCGAAAGGATAATTATCCTACCCCATTCATCGACTAAGTCATTAATGCTTGTGCGGGACATGAGGCCCTCTCCTTCATGGATGGTTTCTCTGGGTATAATCAGATCCAAATACGACACACAGACCAGTACAAAACCGTGTTCACCACCCCATGGGGCACGTTCGCATACTAGGTGATGCCATTCGGTCTTAAAAATACTAGAGCCACTTTCTAGCGGGCCATGAATTATATCTTTCATGAATTGTCACAACTAATCCTCGCCTAGTTGGACAACCTCACCGTCCAATCCAAGAAGTGATCTGATCATCTCAAGGATCTGTGACTGGTATTCCAACGATGCTGACAATACAACCTATGCTGGAATCCCCTCAAGTGTGTCTTCTGCGTCATAACAGGACGAATTCTAGGTTTTATTGTGTCCCAACAAAGAATTAGAGTGGACCCCCTCAAGGTACAAGCTATCAAAGAGGTACCTCCACCTTGAAACCTCAAGCAACTACAAAGCTTGTAGGGAAATTTCAATTTTATGAGACGTTTTGTCCTAGACTACGCCACTTACGGTCAGGGATTCCTATGCCTCCTCCATTAGGATATCCCATTCAAATGGGATGATCAAGCCCAACAATCATTTGAGGTGCTAAAAGACACATTATCTTCAACACCATTGATCAATCCCCCAAACTACGATAAGGATTACACCCTATATCTATCAACATCCGAGACCACTTTGGAGGTGGTGCTAATCTAGGAAGGCCCCGACAAGAAAGAACACGTAATTTATTACATTAGTAAAACCTTATCAGGCCCCGTATTAAGATATTATCCCAAAGAGAAGACTGCCCTAGCGTTGATACACACAGTCCAAAAACTTCGCCACTACATTATGTTAAGGACTACAATAGTCATCACAGATATTAACCCCATGAAATACCTACTCACACACTGTTTAATGAACCATAAGTATGCTTGCTGGATAGTTATACTGCAAGAATTTGACTTACGGTTTCGCTCCCCCAAGAGAAAGAAGGCTTTAATTTTAGCCGAGTTCATCACAGACCTCCCAAGTCAGACCAAAGGATCACCAGTCAATGATTCACTACGGATGAACATCTCTTCCTAGTGATGGCTGACGACCCTTGGTACGGAGATATATCCTATTTTTATGAACCCAAAATTTCAGACCCAAGCTCACCCATGATGACCATCGACACATCCGCTACCAGGCCCCCCAATACCTCCTCATGGGAGATTTCCTATACCGACGAGGCATTGACGCCATCTTACATCGATGCCTCACCCACGACCAAGCTGAGCAAGCCCTCAATGACTATCACAGTGGAGCTTGCAGTGGCCACCTCTCCAGAATGGCCACTGCCAAAAAGTTAGGCGGGAAGGATATTTTTGGCCCACATTATTCACGATTGAATTTCAACAATCAAAAGGTGCGAGCGATGTCAATGCTTCGCTCACAAGGCAAGAGCCCTTTCCGCTCCCATGCACCCAGTCATAGTCGCTAGTCCCTCCTGAAAATGGGGGATCAAATTCATGACTTTAAACCACAAATCATCAGGCAACCAAAAATACATTATTGTGGCTGTCTAATGCTTCACCAAATGGGCAGAAGCCATGCCCACATAGGACAAGACAACATAAACCGTTGCACGGTTTCTGTTCAACCATGTCATCGCCCAGTTTGCTGTACCCAAAGAGTTAGTCTCTGACCACAGAAAACACTTCGAAAATGAGGTTTTCCAAGAGCTATCCCATCACCTCAGATTCACACACGAATTCAATTCACCATACTACCCCCAATCCAATAGACAGATAGAATATGTAAACAAAGTACTCAAAACAATGTTGCCACGCATGGTGAATAACCACAAAACAAACTGGCACCACATGATTTTCCCCACTCTGTGGGCGTACCACACGATAGTGAAAACATCAATGGGGTTCACATCCTTCCACTTAGTGTACAGGGTCGAAGCCGTGATTCCCATATAATGTGAGATCCCAAACTTACATGCCACCATTGAACTCCTCGATGACACCCAACCTCTCGAGCAACACTTAGTACAACTAGAGCTCGTCGATGAAAGTTGACGATAGGCACTCCAACACAGCGAGGCCCATAAAAAGTGGGTGAAAGCACCATTCGATCACAACATCACCTCTTAATCATTTACCGAGGGGGAGTTAGTCCTCCGCTACGATGTCGCGAAAGAAGCCCTAGGGCCAGTAAAGTTTGAAACCTTGTGGAAAGGTCCCTATGTGATAAAAAATTCTCCTAAAGGGGGGCATACATATTGACAGAGATCGATGATACCTGCCTGAGAAACCCCGTCAATGGTCTCTACCTCAAGAAATTTTACCCATAGGGGTCACGAGGGCTCAACCCTAGAGATAACATGCACACATAAAACTTTGTTTTTGATCACACACTTGTTCCAAAAAGCGCTCTGGTGTCACAAATGGATCTTCAACTCAACCATTATTTTGGATTCGCTGATGGAGCATTGCGATGGTCTCAAAATTTAGTAGCAACTGCCTGGGTCATCTACTACCCTGACCGATTTCCATTCTTCACCAACGGAGAATGCATCGGATCAAATACAAATAGTCAAGCAGAATATGACACCGTCATAGGGCTCATGAGTGATGCCTTCAATCAAGGCATCCTCCACTTGCATATCTAACTTGATTCCCAATTAGTGGTTTCGTAGTTAAACCAAGAATTTGAGGTACGTGATTCACATTTTTTTCAAAAAAATTTGCGTGCAAAAAGGTTAAGCCGCCAATTTGATCATATTACATTCACACATGTATCAAGAATCAAAACTAGACAACAGATCACAGAGCTAACCACATCCTAGACTGGAGTTCATCTCGTATAAAATATCATACATAAAACCGAAAAACATAAAAACATAGATATCCATCAATGATACACAACATCCATTAAACATATAAACCATAAGACACATTATCTAGAGCCATAAAAAAGACATCTCGCATATATACCAAAAAATATGTGTGAGTACAAATAACAAGTCATGTATTTGACCCGCAGGTCATCCAAAAAATATATATACACATGTCATAAAAAATAAGTGAAACATCCTCATAATGGGTGCTTTCCCTATGTACAAGATATCTCTAGGGTTTCACCTCGCCAGGTTGGGCACTAGGACCCATGGCTGCACCTGGTGCCAGTACTGGGCAGTCGCCAAAACTGAAGTCGCCACACAACACAAAGTTGGACACTAGCCCCTCTCTCAGACCATCAATGTCTCCAACCGTACATCATCCAGGTCGTTGACAAACCCACGGGTCGACATACCATGGGTCAGCCTGTTCACTTGATCCCAAGTATTCACCAAGTCAGTGGCTCGGTCCCTAGATGCAGCAAGCTACTTTGCCATCTCCGCCATGCATGCCTGCATCACATCGTCACGAGCGATCGAAAACACACTCGGCAGTAGCTGAGCTGCTACCCTCTTTGAAAGGGCCAGCTCCATCACCAGGTCCTCCACCCTGAGGCTGCCCCAGATCTCCCCCCTACCCCCTAGTATGGGGCTGAGCTCCTCGAACCCTCTGGTTCGGTTTGTGTCCTACCTACCAAGCAGTGGGCCTCCCTGTCTCTCTAACATCTACAAGAGTAAAAAAAACAATGTTATTGTAATCAAAATACACATATAAATCATAAATAATAAAAAAAATGCAGAAAAAAGTACAAAAAATCATACCTTCCAGTCCCCAAGCGTACTCAGCAGGAAGACCCATATCTGGGTCTCCCTGATAGTCCATCCCAAAGTATGGATACTGGAGGAACACCTGAGCGTTGGCCTCGAACCAAGCCTCTGTGGTCACGTTCCAATAACGCCTCACTGCGAGGCATCACTGGGGCCCATAACCTCATTCAAGGGTCTCGATGATCCCCCACAGGCACAACCACCACGGGTCGCAACAACACCACTCTCTCAAACATAATGATACAAAGGATGATAGCATATGTAAATAACTTAGATCCGTCTCAGACCTTTGCTAGCCGGGATACCATATCGTCATAGCAATGACGGGCAAAGTCAAAGAATTTCCCGGCCCGAAGCTGACGTAGAACACCAATCTATGGCCCTGATGCCCGGTGCGACGACGAAAAACCTGTCAGTCTCACAATCGTAGCTAGAGCACACCGCTTGGCTAAGTCAGTCATCGATGTTATCAGAATGCACCCCTTCGAAAGAGGTGCCCTGCCACAATGAATCTCTACCTAGCACTGAAGCACCACCCTCCCAAGCGGGAGTGGATGGGGGAGTGCCTCATCCTAAGGCATCATACCGGTCACAAAATAAATATCCATTTCTGGATGGATAACAAGGTCATACCCTCGCAACATCATCACTTTTCACCGCTTATTCCAGCAACGAACTAGGTAGTGCAGTGATCAATACTGTGACCTCACGATGTCATTCTCAAAGAACTTGAGAAGACCCCACCGAGCTATCTGCTGGTGAGAATTATAATCTTGTGCCACAACCATACGGAGGTCTGTCCAATCTCTCTACCTCCACAACATCCTATCACCAAACAGACACACATCAATGACATCAAAACACCAAAATATTTAAAAATTTTCTATTTTTTTTCAAAAATTCACCTTGGCTTTTTGACGCACCTATTTCTCAAACAGGCACGTTGACCGTACATCTGTATCTTAGATAGATTGGAAGTCATGCGCAAAAATCACCCATAGGCGCGAAATATTCACAGAAATCCTCATTTTCGTGAAAATATTCTGTGCATGTGCCTTGATCACCCGCTCGATCAAGGCCAAAATTGGCTAGGGTTTTGTACAAACCTAATTTGTACAGACACCTGCCCAGTAACACTAAAAAAATTGAAATGTAGGACGTTCTGGGGCCTATGTGACACTAGCGGTGTGAATCCCAGGTGCACAGGTTGATCGCAACGACAAGAAGGGCCCAACAGCAAGCTCTGACCTCTCAAGCTCTCAAACACTGAAATAAACAAATGAGTTGAAATGAGCCATATTGGCCTATATGTCACCCTTTTCAAATTGTTTGAAGGACCATAATGGGAGCTCAGAAAGCCCAATTGCAGAACTGAATGCAACATAGTGATCAACACCTCATAATGCCCAAAGGAGGCTCCACACATTCACATCTTCGAAAAAATATTTTTTTTTTTCAGTTTCGGCAGGTATGCCCTCTCTTAGCGGCTTTTCATTCATCACATTTTGTTAATATATTTGAATGAAAAATATGCTTTCACTTGGGGTATTTGTTGCAGGTATTATACAGTATGAAAAAACACCTATTGCCCCATGCACCAAAGGTTCCAGAGCAGGTATCATTCTACCCTCAGCATGATAGAGTCCTAGAGAAACTTTGCATAACCTAACATCATTTCTCCACAAGAAATCAACCATAGGTTTCTAACACCCGAACATGTTTATCGTCTGCCCACCTTGCACATGATAAACATACTCGTTGGTCAGTAGAGCTCCTCCTCCATGGTGTCCATCACTCAGAGTATACCATGCATCAAAAAATATGATGCCATGGCCATATCATCTCAGTCCCGGAAGCACTTCATGACATTCATCCACCATGCATCAAGTCAAGTTTTACCATATCAAAATAAAACCCCTTTCCCAGACTACCATTTTAGCAAGCAGATTGAACACGAACCATTGTGTCTCACATTTGGCCTACCATCCCTCCATTAGAATAGCCCATCTGTGATATTTTCCATCTGCTTCATCATCCCCACACCAAGACTAACCAATGGGGCCCCCACCCTCAGCAAAAACACCTTCCTCACATCATCAGTGAGCGATCATTTTTTTGTTTTTGGGGCACCCGTCTCCGTGTTTTGTACAATCCAAACCCATTTTTTATTCTTTTGGAAAGTGTACAAATATTTTTTTAGGAGAACATCCCCCGACCATCCACACATTTTTCTCCCAAGGCAGCAGTCCCTAATAACCCTTGGTCGGATCATCACACCTTTCACACAAAGCCACCACGACATTCATAACCAACATATACCCACCCTCGACGTCCTACCGACTCTAGGGATTTCCTCACCAGAAATAGTTCTGACTACCACCAAATTGCTTTTTTCATGCTCTGAACTTGGGCCACTGAACACCCATCATCAGTGTTCAACCCATTCTCTCCATCATGCCTATCTTAAAACTATCATATCAGAGACATTGGTCCCTTGCATCAGTATCTCTCTTGTTTGGTCGAGGCTTCTTTTTTTTTGACTTCAACAACCATTCTCCAAAAGTGAAGCAGTACCTTAGATGGCTCCTCATCTCAATAGGGGCATCCTCAGATGGCACTGTGGGAATTATCATTTCCCACAGATGTCATCGATCCTCCTGACATTCGACTACAACACAAGCTTTCATGTCAAGATGGTATCATACTTCACAACCATTTCACTTTTTCCAAATTCGCCGAAGACCCATGCCATTATAAGCATCTCTTTCAGCAATACTTACAAGGGAAGGTCCCAGTCATACACCCATGCATACAATGAGCATTTATATGCCATACCAAGATTATGCATGTGGGCACCACATTCAGCCTATTGTCAAAGAAAAACGCCCTTGAGGGTGTCAACAATCGTCGTCATCAACCAAATTAGGAGATCACTACTATATCAGTTACACAGACATAACTTTATCTGTTAAATAGGGTTTTTAACTAGCCAAAGCATCACGAGCATGGGACATGCCCGCCTCGTAGGAATATTTTATTTATTGTATCATACTCTCTCTTGCAGGTTTCCGATAGAAGATGGTCATTGGTCTTTATTTTACCCACGGTAAGGGGTCTCCAACCTTGGGTTGCACAAAAGTCTCTCTCTCTCTCTCTCTCTCGACACGGGTTATACATAATAGAAACTATAATGTATTACAGCTATACAGTTCTTCCTAGACCTAACACATTAGTGGGAAATTATTATCACTGGAAAATTAGATAAGAAAAAGACATCATGAAATGTCAAGCAGAAGGATTTACAGGGCTGAGAAACATTAGAGAATATGGAAAATTTAAAACTCTCTAATCAAGAGGCAAAATTATCAAATTACGCACAAAATATACTTGCCAAGTGCGCTCTGCGCACACTTTTCTTCAATAATCCACGTGGTCCTGAGCATGGCGGAAGGTCACCATCCGGGACCACTTGACACACTTCAAGAGAAGATTCATTAGGGGAATTTTGAGGTCTAAAATGGGCTTCCTAAGGAAATTATAAAATAATAGTGGAAATAATAAAATAAGATTTGATGACATCATCAAATTTTAGAGGAAAAAAAGAAAAAACTACTTTTTCAACTCATATTTTCAACTTATCTCCCAAAGTTTTTACTCAAATTTCGACCCGGAGTACTCGTTGGATGCAAAATTTAATTTCTCAACCAAGGAGTACCCATGTTGCATACTTTCGACAGACCCTGCTACATGAAAAATGAGAAATACATGAAAAACGTGTTTGCAATCACGTTTTTTCATGTATTTCTTATTTTTCGCATTTTGGGGTCCATTGAAAGTATGAAACATGGGTACTCCTTGGATGAGGAGTTAAATTTTGCATCTAACGAGTGCTCTTGCTCGAAATTTGAGTAAAAACCTTGGGAGATAAGTTGAAAATACGTGTTGAAAAAATAGTTTTATTATTTTATTATTTTTTAATCTTTTTACCCTTTTACTTAAAAAATGGTGAATCATCCCCCATGGTTGATATCATCATCTTGAATCCTATTGGTTATTATAAAGTTTATTTTGGTTGTACATTTTTCTTAGGAGGCCCATTTTAGACTTCAAAATTCCCTTAATGCTCCACTTTAGGCCGCCTAAGGAAAACTGCCTAGAGCCACCTTCACACCTCAAGTGAGCACACAATGGAATCAACCCCCACTCTTGGTTCACTATCTACAATTGTACCAAGAGTGGGAAGAAGGATTTGAATTTTCCTATAAAATGATACCATGAGAAGAACAAAATGATAACACATTGTTATGTTGGCCAAATTTTCCACGAGAAAACCAACAATGTGTTGTCCGAAGTAGAAATAGAGTGAGGGGATTCAGTTTTTGGCCATCTAACACTTCAAATCCCTAAGGAGAAGAGAGAGGCATTGTAGGACCAGCTCAAGGGGCAAGCCCTCCTTACCTTGGGTATTAGATCTCCATAGCTCTAAGGACCCTCTCCAAGTGTACAACGTTCTACCACTTCTTTACTAATAGTGGCTAATATGTGGGGATTAGTTCTCCTTTCAGATTATTAGCTCATTTGACTCGATTTAGCTTCTGTTTATGTTTTATTTTCTCTTCTTGTTTGTAGCATACTATTTTCCATAAACTAGTTTTCTACATGTTAACATGTTTCCACTAACCGATTAACAACTCTTTCTGCCTGTGACCATCACTTGTAGGTTAAAACCACTCCTTGTAAGAACCGGTGTTTTAGTACACTCGTGCACTAAAATCACCAACACAATGATGTTTGATTTTTATCTATATTGATAACATCTTGTTTCTTAACAACATCTTTTTGTGAATTATCCTTCTGTTGGCTGGTAGAGGGAATATCAGTTTGGGTTGTTTTAGAAACAATATCAAATAAGTTCCTGGCAAGACCTGGACCCTTTTGAAATGGGGGTTTCATCTGTTGATCTGGACCCCTTTGTTCTCTCTGTGTTATCTAGGGTGGGTTTCTTCTAAAGCTAGGATTTTTGATTTGAGGACCAGGTTGATTTTCTGCAGGGGGAGCCCTATCAATTATGCTTATCATTTCCATCATCCTTTCCATGGTTTTGACCAAGGTATCTATTTTGGAATCAACAGAAGAAGTAGAGGGTTCTTCTTTTATGGTTACTCTCCTTTCATATCTATGTCTAGCTCTTTTAGCTAACAGATTGGCTTCCACACTTACAACATCTCTCTACATTTATTCCAAGGTAGTAGCGTTCGTTTCCCTCAGCTGATAAGACGTGTCGACGTCAAAACCATCTGGAATTAGTATTTCTTTTCAATTGCTAATTTTTTCCAGTTAGATTCTTCACAATTAAAGACAAAGAGGTGTATAATAATAATATTAAGGATTTAATAAGAATTTCAATCCTTTTTCAAATAATTTTATACAATAGATGAGTGAGGGCACCAACCCTTTAATGAAACAGGCACCAACCTTTTTCCAAGCACCAACTGGGACTTTGATGAGGCTCCGACATCTAAGGCTTTGACCCTATCTTCTCAAGGCACCAACCTTGTGTTTAGGGGCACCTATCCCAAGGACACCAATCCCTCAATCTTCTTTTTAATAGAAAATGTGTGATGTACTTACTTGAATATCATCAACAAGATTCTTCATTGTTAAACACTTATTGATTTTGGCTTCACTATTTCTTCACTGTACTTTGTCCATCATGTGACTTCACTGCTGTAATCTTAGTTCATAGTCCTGGAGTGACACCAAGGTCCAACTATGTTACAAGTATCAAACCACTACACTTGAATCCTCCTTGACTATGCTAAAGAGTAAGTAATGTAATGAGCAATAGAAGGAAGATTGCTGAACCAATTGTATGCCCAAGTCACAAAGAAATCACTGTCCACAAGCGATATTAGAACCAAGATATTCATTGTTCAAAGATAAACCTTCACTATTCACTGTTCACCGATATTTCTTACACCTTTTTCAAAAAATATGATCAATACCAGCTAACTATTCCAAACTCCTGTGGGTGACCGAGCTGACTGTGGTGAGCTCCTGTAGCTTATCTAAATAGCAAGTGATCTTATCACAAGTCCAAGGGTTAGATAACCCTATAGTAGCTTGATCGAGGTTTGTTGCAGCACTTCTCACAGGTCCGAAGTTTTTGTGGCTGAGCTGTGATCAATCTGAGTTTATTTAACAGTTATGAACATAACAAAAAAAGGTCTGAGTCTTTAATTGTTCCCACAAATAGATTTGTGGTTCTTATATCCTGACTTTAACCCAACAAACAAGTCTTCGATATATTTTATGCTTTCTTCAGTTCACGAGTTGTGAGCTTGATCTCCTTGATGTATAATCCTTGATCGAATTGACGATTTGAAAATGAAGTTTCAGTCTTATATTTATAGTGATTTTCGACTGGAATGAAGTGTCATGTCTTTTGGAGGGAGGCCGACATGAAACTGTGAGTGTAGGTCGGCTAGATAAAAAATAATATTTTCTTAAACTTAAAAATTCAATATCTCACAAACTACTAGGAGTTTTGGGACAAATAAGGGCTCATTGGAAAGCTAAGATTATGCTCTAAAGGATGTTGAAGGTATCACAAAGAAATTATGCCTTCAAGATGGTGAAACATAATTTTCTTTGTGACTGTCCTTAAATTTTATGCATCAAAATTTTGGGACAACATGAGGAATGTTTGGGATAGCGTGGCTTCTTCATTCTTTGGTTTCTTATTCATTGTTATCAATGCCATAATAGGATCATAGAGTCATTATATAGGAGTGCAGCATTCATGTAGCATCATGTATCAACAATGTCATCATATACTAATGCAGCGATATGTCATAGTGCAACCTTCATCTCAGTCAAAGTCATATTGACATCAATGACAATCTTGATTAACAATCTCCCCCTTTTTCATTGATGGAAATATTCTTGCCCTTCCAAAATTCTCTCCCCCTTTGTCATCAATGGCAAAGGGGGTTCCCAAGTACTCCCCCTGTCAAGCTACTCCCCCTAACATACTGTAATCCTAACATGCTGCATGATTTAATGTGATGCAAGAGAAATGACTCCCATCTTTTGGTGAAGATACACAAATGCTTCTCGTGGAAGGGGTTTTGTAAATATATCCACAATTTTCTATTTTGTATTGACGTATTCCAACCTGATATTGTGTTCAGCAACTTGTTCACGGAGAAAGTGGTATTTGATTGGAATATGTTTGGTCCTTGAGTGCATTACTGGATTCTTTGAAAGACTGATGGCACTAGTATTGTCACAAAAAATAGTAATTGGTTGCTTAGTTTCTATATTGACATCCTTAAAGGCTTCCTTCATCCATAGAATTTGTGTACAACAATCAGCAGTGGCTATATATTCGGCTTCAACTATAGAAAAGGATATATATGATTTCTTTTTGTTGAGCCAAGATACAAGATAATCTCCCATAAAGAATGCATTTCTACTGGTACCTTTTTGATCATCCACGCTTCCGGCCCAATCAACATCAAAAATAAGTTGTCATAATAAGACTTGAACTCTTAGGATAACAAAGACCGAAATCAGTCGTTCCTTTCAGATATCTGAGAATTCTCTTCACAACTGCTAGATGCGATTGTTTAGGACTTGACTCAAATATTGCTACCATTCCTACTGCTTGCATAATATTTGGTCTTGTAGCAGTTAAGTATAGGAAAGATCCAATTATCGACCTGTAAAGAGTTGCATCCATAAGAGGGGTATCATCATCTTTGCTTAATTTACAATCTGTGGTCATCGATGTGCTCATAGGTGCACAATCTTCCATCCCATATATTTTAAGCATGTCTTTAAGATATTTTTCCTGAGATATAAACATGCCTGCAGAGGTTTGAGATATTTGCAGCCCAAGAAAGTAAGAAAATGTTGTGTAACTAGCTCCAAAAATAGAAGAAAAGAGATATGAACGCCTTAGAAATAAGCCACTTCGAGGGGGCAACCTCCAATACATTACATAAATGAACAATTCTTGGATAATACAATTTACAAAACCTCCTTTCTATATATAGGAGTCCATGGGGCCATAATGTAATCCTAGTGGGCCACAATGTAATCCTAGCCGACCTAACAATAATAATTTAAGGGCACAATAATAACAAAATGGGGTTACAAGGGTTCAATAATAACAATAAGGGGGTTAAACTAACCATAATAAAGGACTATACTAGTGATATAGGGACCTAACATGCCCCTCTCCTTCAAAAAAGTGTTGTCCTCAACACTTGAGTAGCTCCGGGTGCTTCTGTATAAAATTCTCATCCTCCCATGTAGAATCTTCAGTGGGTAAGTTCTTCCACTTGATGAGATACTCTGAAATTGACCGATTCCGTAGTTGTCGAGTTCTTGTTTCCGTGACCGCTTCCAGTTCCAATATGATTTTTCCTTCCTCATCAAGTTCTGGCAATATTGTTTGAACTGGAAGATTTTCACCTATAACCTTCTTTAAGCATGAAACATGGAAAACTGGATGTACTCGCGAAGAAGCAGGAAGCTCCAATTTGTATGCCATAGAACCAATCTTTTACAACACCTTGTAAGGACCATAGTACTTTGGTGATAATTTATTATCCTTCTTAGCTTGCTTGAGGGACATTTGTTTGTATGGTTGTAGCCGTAAAAATACCTAATCTCCTACATCAAAACTTCTCTCGCTGCGATGTTGATCTGCCTGTTGTTTCATTCGATTTTGTGCCAAATTCAGGTTATCCTTTAAGAGTTGGAGAACTTCTTGTTGATGCTCGATGTGATCTTCCACTGCTTGAACCTTCGAATTTTCCCTTAAAGATGATGTGATGGATGGTGGATGATGTCCATAAAGTGCCATAAATGGGGTCATTTTTGCTGCAGTATGGAAGGAAGTGTTATACCACCATTCAGCAAGAGGTAACCACTTGACCCATTGTGTTTGTTTATCAGATACAAAACAACGAAGATATCCTTCCAAACATTTATTTACGATCTCGGTTTGACCATCAGATTGAGGATGATAAGATGAGCTATGAGCTAATTGAGTACCCAAACAAGAAAATAACTCCGTCCAAAAATTTCCAGTAAAAATGGGATCTCTGTGGCTCACAATAACCCTTGGGCTTCCATGTAGCTTTTGAATTCTATCCATAAATGTAGTAGCAACTGTACTTGCTTTAAATGGATGAGATAATGCACAAAAGTGTGCATACTTGGTAAGTCCATCAACTACCACCATGATGACACTCTTTCCTTCAGACTTAGGTAAACCTGTGATAAAATCCATTGAAATCTCCTCCCAACGTTGACTTGGAATGGATAAAGGTTGTAGAAGTCCTAGGGTCTTAATTGTTTCCACTTTATTCTGCTGGCAAACCAAACATTCCGCCACAAATTTTTGAATATCAGATTTAAGGCCATCCCAAAAAAATTCTTTCTTCACCCTGTGGTAAGTTTTTAAAAATCCTGAGTGTCCTCCTAAAGGAGAAGTGTGCAATTCCGGAAGAATCTTTTGTTTTAGTTGGGAATTCTTACAAAGATATAAGCGATCTTTGTACCATAAGGAATCATTTTTCCAACTAAATGTATCAGATGTACTAGGATCTTACTGCAACTTTTGAATGAGTGTCCATACATCTTTTTCCTTCTTCCATTCATCTCTTGCTTCGGTTATCCAATCTGGTTGGATAATAGAAATGGCACAAAGCAATGCTTCCACCTCTTCATTCTTTCTTGAGAGTGCATCTGCAACAACATTTAGCTTTCCTTTTTTGTAGATTATTTCAAAATCATAACCCAACATCTTTGTGACCCATTTTTGCTGCTCTTCTGAAGATAGTCTTTGTTCCAAAAAGTGTTTAAGACTATCATGATCAGTTTTTACCTTGAAGTGTCTTCCCATTAGGTAAATTCGCCATTTCTTTAGTGCATGCAGTATTGCTAACATTTCCTTCTCATAAATAGGTTTCTGTAAATACTTTCCTTTGATTGGACGACTTTCAAAAGCAATGGGTCTTCCTTCCTGCATTAAAACTGCACCAATTCCATTTCCTGAGGCATCACATTCCACAATAAGGGTTTTTGTGAAGTCTGGCGTAGCTAAGACCGGTGCTAGGCACATTGCCTCTTTAAGATGTTCAAAGGCCTTAGTTGCTTCAGGAATCCATGAAAATGCATCTTTCTTCAATAATGTTGTTAGAGGTGCTGCTATTCTCCCATAATTCTTAACAAACTTGCGATAATACCCTGTTAACCCGAGAAATCCTCGCAACTTCTTTATGGTTGTGGGGACTTTCCATTCCTTAATAGCTTTAATTTTGTTAGGGTCTACTTTAACACCCTCGTGAGATACAATGTGACCCAAATATTCCACCTCTTGTACTCCAAAGAAACATTTGGATATTTTTGCATATAATTGTTTCTCCTGCAATAGTTTGAGCACCCTGTCAACATGTTCAACATGATCCTTCAAAGACCTGCTGTAGATTAGTATATCATCAAAAAATACTAGCACAAATTTTCTAAGGAAGGGTTTGAAAATGGAATTCATCAACCCTTGAAATGTAGAAGATGCATTGGTAAGGCCAAAAGGCATGACCAAAAATTCATAATGACCCTCATGAGTTCAAAATCACATTTTTGGAATATCTTGATCTTCATTCTAATTTGATGATATCTGGCTTGAGAATCCAACTTTGTGAAAATTAATTTGAATAATCACTTATTCTTTGAAGATTAACACTGGTCATATATCAATTTTCGAATTGCATACATAACACATAACCTTCTTCTACAATTAATTGTCACATGCGGAAATAATTACAAAGCAATCGCACATCAAATCAATCACACATTAACTCGGTATGTATGGGGAAAGCCTATAGCTGAAAACCCCCCAGCTATTGTGTATATTATAATGGAGAAATCATGTAACAATCATAGTACAAAAACTCTTCACAAGCTCTCATGCGCTACCTCCCATGCTACACACTATCAAGCTAGATCTAGCAAATCACTTGCTCCAATCCTTAGCCACTTGATAGCCAACCTTGATTGCGTATTTCAAAGCTATGGGATGGCCTCTTTATATAGATAAACCACCAGCCTAAACTTTGCAATACTCATAGCTTACTCCACCTATCTATGTGTTGCAAATAGCAACAGTATAGTCACAACTGATAGCTTTACTCACCCTTTCATCTATCTCTTTCACTGGTCTTCACTGAACTGATCATGCACTGTAGTGAACTGAAGTATTCTTGAGTTGACTAATGAGTTAATATTTAATGAATTAAATAATATTTAATTCACTCCACTCATATCTAGTTGATTAGCTAGTTAACTAATCCCAACTAGTTCAACTGAAATAAATAGAACACAACTCCACTATTTGTCCCGTTAACTCCTCCAAAACTTCTGCCACTGAAGTCTAACTGAAGAAAACCATGCAAGATGCCATCAAACCCTAGGAACCACGTGATTCCTTGTGTCAGTTGCATGAGCCACCTCCATGACTCAAACTGAAGTGCGCCAAGAGAGTAAACTGCTGTTTATAGTCGAAATATTATTAAGGGTAAATAATATTTGACTTCCATATTTTTAGGAGATCAGTCTAAAAATAGCCTGGGTCCTAAAAAATAGGGTCTCATCTATTTTTACCGACATGTCGCATCCATCGAGAATCTCCAAGTAGAATTCCCAAATTATGCTCCGTATGTCTAAAAATAGACATAGTCTAAAAATAGACTTTGCGCCAGAATTTGCCTGCGGGCCCACTTAGTGAAGGCGACTTCATTTCACTAAGCTCCATCATCTTGCTGCATTCTCAACACTCCCTCTCACCAAGATATGGATTATCTGCAATCCCTATCCTGCCTCTGTGGAATTCGAACTTGCTCCTGGTGAGCGCCTTCGTCAGGATGTCGGCATCCTGATCCTCCGTGGGAACATATGAAAGCATCATGATCCTCCGCTGAACACAATCTCTGATGTGATGGTACCTGGTGTCGATATGTTTGGACCTATCATGAAATACTGGATTAGCCGAGAGCTTGATGCAGCTCTGGTTATCACAGTAGATCACTGTAGGCTCCAAATGCAACCTGAACAAACCTGCGAGGATCTTCCTCATCCAAATAACCTCACATGCAGCCAAGCTTGCTGCCATGTACTCGGCCTCTGCTGAGCTGAGTGCCACGGATCTCTGCTTCCTGCTGTACCAGGAAACTGCTGTCGACCCAATGCTGAAAACTCCTCCAGAAGTGCTCTTCCTATCCATTGGGCTCCTCGCCCAATCGCATCGGTCGAAGCCGAGAAAAGCTTCCACTCCATCACTCTCGCCACCGCCACCGCAAACCATGTCCGGGTGTGCCTCGATGTAGCGCCCAGCCACGCAACACCGCCGAAAGCTTGTTGAGCTTAACCATAGCTTGCGAAAAATTGGCAGTTGTTGCATAGCATATCGAATCGGTAGCCTGACCGAGATACCTCAACGACCCCCTGGCCCAGCCGATAAGCAGGTGGCATCACTACCTCCTCCCAGAAGCTGTCTCCCTTCCTCCAACCTCCGGAAGAGGAGTGTCGCGAGCACGGGCCTTGCATGTTGAACCTCTCCGAATCTCCGGCATACTTGCCACCGAAAGGCTCACGTGATCCTCTGTTCTGTGACGCCAAATCTCCAATCCCGAGGAAATAATGAAGGATGCCGGGTCCTTCATCTCTCAGGCTCTCGTGCAAGGTCTCCTTGCATGAAAGTATCAGCTGCTCGTCGCCGGTCAAAATCGGATCATCTACATACGGTACGATGATCAACGGCTCCCCCCTCCCACCACAATGCGGGCGGGTTTGGGATCCGCCTCCTCTTGAAATCCAGAAAGCCCGGTGGAAAGTAAGCTGTCTGTCAAGGTGTGCCAAGCACGGGGGTTAGCCGCCTACGCCCGTACGGTGCTCTCTTGAGTCGGCACACATGCGACTCGCTGTGAAAGATCTCAAAACCTTCGAGGCTGCTGCGTGTACACTTCTTCCTCAATAACTCCATTGAGGAAGCAACGGTCTTCATCCATACGGTGAATGTGCCACCCCATACGCGGCACGGGGAAGGCAAGGATCGTCCGTGTGGAAGGTACCCAGCACGACGCGGATGCAAAAGTCTCCTCATAGTCATCCTAGGTACGCGAGAAGCCACGGGCGACAAGTCTCTCGCCTTGTACTTACTCACACACTCCCGTCGACCCTGGCTTCACCTTGTGGATCCATAAAACGAACCCACCAGTTTTCCCACCGGTCTTGGGACAATCTCCCATGCCTTTGTTACGATGATCGGAATCTTATTCTTCGATCATGGCATCAACCCACATAAGGGTTCCTCCACCAGCTTCCTCAAAAGGATAGCTACATCACTTGTTGACTCATAAGAGCCATATCCGGTGTCTGAAATCCGTTGTTGTCTCTGTCTGTGTTGTCTTTCGCACGGGTGAATCTCTAACCCTCTGCATCCCGAGCAGGTCGCTAGAAGCACGCAAGTGCGCATCGCCTCTACGATGGTTAGCCATTTGCTGAGTGGTTTCTTCCACCTCCACAGACACTCCTCTTGTGGCTGATCCACATCCGGAAAGCTCCTCATAGAACTAACGGCTCCTCATACGTACGAAGTGTAGCTCCCTCTCGGCCAGTGCACGCAGCTTTCTCCTCACAGGTACATATCCCGTCGCACAACGGTCTTGCGGCGTACGTACATACACTCTCGATAGTTATGGGGTGTGTCGATGTGCCCACAAATATTCCAACTTGACGGTTAAGGATCCGGCTTCCTTCTTGCATCCTTGTGCATGCATGTGAACGGAGATCCGAAAATCCGCAAATGGAAATATCGGGCCTCTTGCCGAAATAAGCCTCCTACGGTGTGCTCATGCCAAGAACCTTGTGAGGACGCGGTTCGCACATACCAACTGGCATGTTATACTCAGCCCACAAGTGAAGGGTGAGCCCTGATCATGCAACATCGCCGTGCGGCACCCGATCATTACCATTCTTCCGCTCGACCACCCGCGGATTACTGCTTTCGCGGGTTGTGGGGTGCGATGGCTCTCTCCCGGAGGCATCATACTGTGACTGCCGAAACTCCTTGGTCGCGAGATATAGTTGCCATTGTCACTCGCCGACAATCACCTTCTTCCCCGACTCCTTCTCGACCGGTGCTTTTAAACTCACGGAGGAACTTCGCCGAATGTGTAAACAACTTCTTCGACATGAAAGATCCGGCACTTCGAGAGAAATCATCAACAAGGTCACATAATACTGTGCTTTCTTGTCGAAGCAACGGAAAAGGATACACACGTCTGTGAGCCTTCCCCCTCGGGATCGTGGTAGCGCGACTATCCTTCTGCGTGAAAAGGTGGCTTTCACATACTTCCCTAAAGTACACCTTGCGTTGATGCGGTATGGTGCCTTTAGGAAGTCCGATGCGTCTCGCTGCGGAATCTTCCAAAGCTCCATGGTGAAAGATGGCCCAATCTTCTGTGCCATAGTTCGCCCTCATCATCCCGGCTCACCGCTTCTCCCCGCCTTGCATGCCATAGCTACCGCGGTCATCTACACGGGCGATAAAGGTTCGGGATTCCGAACCCTGTCTTCGGGTCTCGTGGTCTTCTTTCGCGGAAGCTTTCTCGCCGGCCCAGGGCCACATCATAACCCTTGTCCTCCAACATACGCTACGATCGAGGTTCTTCTTCCGTCCGGTGCCTTGCATGACATCCTTTAAGACAAAGGGTTTGCAGACCCTGCGAAAGGATACGGTACCGATACGGTCTTCTTCGCGCCATCTACCATCATCGCCCATCTGCGATGTGCACACCCAAATCTTTGTCCTCCAGGATACGAGAACAACTCCCGATCTCTGGTCATGTGAAATGACGCACGTGTCCAAGAACCACGATCCCAGCATACTTGAAACTAAGCATGCAATCGGTGGCGCCGTGACCACCCCCACCTTCCCGGCTCATCCTAACGAGTGAACTTCGTGAGGTCGGCGATCTTTGTCGCCTTCTCCATCTTGATGTTCACGAGCTTATCTTTGAGCATGACTTCCTTTGGTCGCTCTTCTTGAATAGATCAAGTGACTTTCACATTAAATATGGAGTAGCCACTTACCATGAAAGTGGATACAATATGATCCTTGACGCCCTCAACGGGATCCTTCGACATTTAGGCGTCTTCTTTTGCCATTTACATCGACCAAAGGTACATCGGTGGGCTTTGGGACATCGCATCCACGAACTCCTTCGGTATTTATCTTCTAACACTTTGCTTCCATTCGATCCTTCCATGCAACATATCGTCCAGAACTGCCTTCAAGAGCATATTCGGTCGCAAACAAGTGAAAGAAGACATCTTTCAACACCGGCACCAAGAAGAACAACCTTCTGCCAGAAATTCGGGTCCAAACTCAAAGCTCTGTCGCTTGGGTCTGTAACGAAAACAAATTGTTCCAAATCGATTGTTTGTAAAACGATGCCGGATCTTTCACCTTACAAAGAAGGATGAATATTCCGGAGGCTACAGCCGCATGCGGGACTGCTGTCTAAGAAAATGGGATTTGTGATCACCGTAATAGACTTAAACAATTAACTTGTGCGATACCATGTAGAAATTAGTTGAATAAATCACTTGTTCATGGGAGTTAACACGAGTCATATCAATTTTAGTTGCATACACACGCACAACCTTCTTCTACGATTGGTGTCACATGCGGAAATAATATGAAGCAATCACATAAATCAATCTGCATTAACCTAGGTATATGAGAGCTTTGTAAGTGAAAACATGACTATTGTGTATATTATAATGGAGAAATCATACTTATTAATCATAGTACTGGCTCTTCTAACAAGCTCTCATGTTTATACTCATGCTACACACTATCGAGCTAGATCTAGCAAATCACTTGTCCAATCCTTAGCCCGCCGATAGCCAACCTCTATTGCGTATTTTAATGCTAGGTGATGGCCTCCTTATGTAGATAAACCACCGGCCCTAAACTTTGCAATACTCATAGCTTACTCCACCTGTCCCCATGTGTTGCAAATAACATGGGTATAGTCTGGCCCGATAGCTTTACTCTACCCTTTCATCTGTCTCTTTCCTTTGGTCTTCCTTTGAGCGTGTGCAACGTGAGTAGTGGTATTCTTCAGGTTGACTAATGAGTTGCTAATTAATGAATTAAATAATATTTAATTCTGCTCACTCATATCTAGTTGATTAGCTAGTTAACTAATCCCCGCTAGTTCAACGAAACAAAACGAGAACACACAACTCCACTATTTGTCCGGGTAACTCCTCCAAAACTTAGCAACGAAGTCTAACGCAAGTAAACCATGCAAGATGCCATCAAGCCCTAGGAACCACGTGATTCCTTGTGTCGATTCCATGAGCCACCTCCGCAACTCAAGCAAGTGCGCGAGAGAGTAAGCTGTTTATAGTCAAAATATTATTAAGGGTAAATAACTTCCATATGTTTTGGAGATCGATTAAAATAACGGGTCCTAAAAAATAGGGTCTCATCTATTTTTACCGACATATCGCATCCATCAAAAATCTCCAAATGAATTTAAATTATGTCCGTATGTCTAAAAATAGACATAGTCTAAAAATAGACTTTAGCGAAAATTTGCTGTAGGAGCCCCCATAGTGAAGGCGACTTCATTTCACTAGCTCATCATCTTGCTGCATTCTCAACAAACTTGGTAAAATAAATTGCTCCATGTAAAATTCATCCAATAATTCATCAATCAAGAATAGGAGAATTTGTCTTTAATGGTGAAGCTTATTGAGCTCCCTATAATCAGGACACGTGCATGTGATCCATCCTTCTTGTGTGCCAAAACTATAGGAGCGAGAGGAAGAAGAACTTTGACTAGGTTGAATTATACACGCCTCTAACATTTCTGCAATCATACGTTCAATTTCGCTCTTTTGAAATGAGATGTCTATAAGGCACAGTGTTTGGAGGAACACTTCACAGGAATCAAATGAATAGCACAGTCATGATCACGAATAGGTAGGAGTCCTTTGAGTTTCAAACACCTTGGAATGATTGTCCAAAGACTTGTTGGAGAATCTGCTGCAGTAGATGATTTTGATGTCGGAACTTCTAGTGAGCATAATTGTGCAATTACACCTCGTTTTTGTTTCTTTAGAAGCTTTGTCATGACATTAGAGCTTATTATCCCCTTCTAAAACTTCCCTTCAATACCTGTGATTAAGCTTCTTTTCATCACAGAAAAAAATTTCAAGAAAAGTTCTTGAAAATTAAAGAAAACTACCGTCTGGTGTAACCATTATTGCTCTAATGCAACTTGTATTTCTCCCATAGGAATAGGAAAGCATTGGACTAGTCAATACATGTTCCCCCATGATTTAGCTTGATATTATGGCATTTTCGAGAGCAATTTATAGTTCCTCCATTTTCAACCATCACTTGACATTAGGGTGTTGGGTATGAAATATAATTTAATTCCTTGGCTTTTTTCTGTCTAATGAATAAAGTGGGTGCTAAGATCAATCAACACTATTACCTTTTTCTTCTTGATACGTCCTTGCTATCTTGAGAGTTTCGAGAGTGGTAATTCCTTCCGATGCACATTACATGATATGGTCGGATTCATTTCTTCCTCTTCTAGGGCAGTTCACAGTATGTATCATCTTCTTGTTCTGTTTTCTTCTTCTTCTTCACAATCTATCTAAGAAATAATTTCTTTTCGACACACTTATGACCTTTAGTGTATTTTCTGTCTATTTGGCTTAAAAGCCCTTTTGCTCTTTTTCTTCAATTGTTGTGGTGTGTCAACCTTGTGAAGTTGTGGAAATCTAGGTGTGTAACACTTCCTTCTTTGTAGAATTGAGTGGTAGGCTTCCTTGTCGCCATAACTTTACATTCAACTTTTCTTGCCAACTTTAGATACCTTCTCCAATAGATAAAACAAAAACACTGTGAAATTCATGTTTGGATGTTGTCCTTTAGGGGTGCACATGAAAGGAATCAATCACTGTGTTCCTCTTGGAATACGATTTGCCTTATATTCAATTTTTTGGAAGTCCTCGATATGTTGCTTACTAAACCTTTTGTTTGATTTATCCAATTGGCTAAAGAAGGTGTTTCTCTTTGTATCCTCATAATGTGCTATCATTTCCCTCGTAAAATTGTTAAGTGACAATTTTTTTACGGGGCTAAAGCAAGTGATACCATACAAATGTATTTTGTTCTAAATATAAAAGTTGTGATACGTACCTTTTTGTGTGTTTGCACGTTAGCAGAATCAAAATATTGCTCCATACGTAGTATCCATGTTACGGATCCTTTCCATCAAACTTCCTCACTATCCATTTTGGAATATGGTGGTTCTTCCCTTAACATTAGAGGTTATGAAATCACGATTAACATTTATTTTGTTCTCATCATGAGGTTATTCTACTATATTTCCATCGTAGGAATCGTTTCTTGTTTTGTGACATATCAGGCTTCCATGTATACTTTTAGATCATTTCTTCATGTTTTCCATATTTGTCTTTCATGTTTTCATCGATCTTAGCTTCCATGTCATCAATCTTAGCTTCATGCCCACACTTCCATGCCACCATCATCTTGATTCCAAACCATTGTCTTACTTCACGCTTTGCTATTTAAACCATCCATCTTGGTTTATTACCTTTCTTGAAAACTTTCATTTCATTTTTTTTTTTTTGTTCTTTGCGAGACGAAATTTTGTTGCACTTGCTCTTGTAATTTTGATGTCATATTGCTGCATTCTTCGTCTTCATGGGTCATAGTAGAGCCTTCTAAAGGCTTAATAGAGTTAATTCTTTTTGGGGGCCATTTTAGAGTCAATACGATATCTATTCTACAATATTCCCTTGATCAATTCAACTTGATTCTTCAAACAAAGACTTATGCAATTGGAAACAGAAATACCTTTACTTGCTTTTTAGGAACTGCGTATTGAAATTGAATTATATCGTAATTGAGAATCTTCAATATCTGAAATTCACTGCGCAAGTAGCAACCATACATTGCCAAGTATCGAATGTGATCTGGTTGGATTCTTCAAAGAACGAAGATTGTTCCAATCTCCCCAGTGACCCAACTTTGGACTGGTTCGATGGGAAACCAAGCTTGTACGGCTTTCCACGTGTCTTTGTTTTGTCCTTCGTATCTGAAATTCGATAGCCAAGAAACTGCGGTCCGTTTAATTACAAACAATTTCGGCACTTGATAAAATGCCAGAGAGAGTTGTTAAGAAATTTTCCCCGATCACCTGCTTTGAGATGAAATTCGGGGAGCCTAAAAAACACTACATTACGGATCATATCTCCAAAAATATTACGAACAAACTCACAGAAATTTTTTGACGACTTTCTTCCAGATTTCAAGCAAGCACCATATGAATTTCAGATTACGAACCTTCGTAGAAATTTTTTTATGATGCCAAATTCACGATGACACCATTTGGGATCTGAAAAAATATCTAACCCAAAGATCATATCTCCCGAAAAATATTATCGAACCGATTCACCGAAGTTTTTATACGGACTTCCTCACGATTGCGACTTCGCACCCTAAAAATTTCAGCTTCTGAAGCTTAAGTGAAAAAAAAGTTATAGCGAAAATTCCACGATGACTTGTTTGGAGCAGCGAAACCTAGAATCCAAAGCTGCGATGCAAATGTTGTGTGGCTTGACTCCAAAAATAGAAAGAAGAATGTGAACGCCTTACGAAATAAGCCACTTCAAAGGGGCAACCTCGTATGTACATTACATAAATGAAAAATTCTTGGATAATACAATTTACAAAACCTCCTTTCTATGTAAAGGTCCATGGGGCCATAATGTAATCCTAGTGGAGCACGATGTAATCTGCGACCTAACAATAATAATTTAAGGGCACAATAATAACAAAATGGGGGTTACAAGGGTTCAATAATAACAATAAGGGGGTTAAACTAACGCCATAATAAATGACTATACTAGTGATATAGGACCCTAACGGAAAAACTCACCAATCAATGACATCTTGAATTTTTTGGACATATTTGAAGCCAATTCATGGCTCATTTCTTCTGTCATTGCTAGCAAAGATTAGATCATCAACATAAACAAGGGTGATCGAAGTTTTTCCTTGTCCATATTTATGCTTAAGTTGCTACACCACTTCACTCCCTTTTTGAAGCCTTCTTGTTCGGAATGGTGATGCAACTTTCCATACCATGCTCTCGAGGAGCTTGTTTTAGTCATACAAAGATTTTTTGGTTTTTCATACAAAGTCTTTTCCTTGTTGAATCAAATCCTTTTGGTTGCTCATGTAAACTTATTCCTTGAGATATCCATTAGGGAATGCTGATTTTACATCATTTGATAAACCTTGAATCCTTTTGAGCGATAAATGCTAAAAAATTATTATGACTTCAATCAGAAAACTCTTTGGTGCAAGGTTTCTTTGAAGTCAGTTCCTTCAATTTGCCAAGTATCCTTTGCAGAGACAAGTCTAGCTTTATTTGTGATGATTTGTCCATCTTCATTCATCTTGTTTTTGAATACCCATTTGTTCCAATTATGTTTATCTTTTGGGTGAGAGTACCGGTTCCCAAGTCTCATTTTCGATTTGAGACATTTCCTCTTCCATGGCCTTTATCCAATAAGGATCTTTGCTTGCTTAGAGAAAATTTTACGGTTCTATTAAAAGATAATAGAGAAACATCATCTTTTCTTGGGGTGTTTTATCATCCTTCTTAGTTTAATTCCTTCATCTATATTTACGATTACTTGTTCTTCCCGGATAGCGTCTTTGAATAAAATTGATCTTAGAGGTTGTGAAGGTTCCTTTGAGAGTTTCCATTCTCCTCTTCTTTTCGTTCTTCTTCTTCACTTTGTTCAAAGAAAGGCTCAACTTCATGATCTTCAATTCTTTTTCTATAAAGCCGCCTTCATAAATCTTCCCTTGATACTTTCACTTTATTCTTCGCCAGAACAATTGTTATAAAATTTATAAGTTTTCTCCTGATGGAGTATCTAAGAAATATTCTGCGTCAACTCTAGAATCAAATTTTTTACACCAGTGGTCATCATTTGTTTTTATGAAGCATTTGCTTCCAAAAAACCTTGAAATATTTTCTTGAAGCGGTCTTTTTCTTTCCATCATTCATAAGGAGTCTTTTCATTGTTTGGTCTTAGTTGAGTTCGATTTAAGGTATAAACTGCGGTCCCAACTGCTTCTCTCCAAAATTTTGGTTGCAAATCAGCTGCCAGTAGCATTGTCCTTGCCATTTATTGAATGGTTTGGTTCCTTCTTTCAACTACTCCATTTTGCTGGGGCGTCCTAGCAGTAGAGAGTTCTCTTTTGATTCCATGCTCTTTACATAATTCATCAAATTCTTTTGAGGTGAATTCTCCTCCTCTATCTGTTCTAAGAGATTTAATCTTGGAATCTTTCTCATTCTCAATGAGAGCCTTAAGATTCTTAAAACATTCAAATGCTTTGGATTTATATTTTATGAAATATATCCACATCATTTTAGTATAGTCATCAACAAATAGAGCAAAGTACCTTTCATTTTGAAGAGTTGGAGTTCTAGTTGGACCACATAAATCTGCATGAATAATTTCCAGAGGTTTAGATGTTGAGAACTCCTTAGTTTTGTGGCTAGTTATGGTTTGCTTTTCATGTTGGCATGGGCCACA